>VZTI01004623.1:852311-992710 GCA_013397865.1 Struthidea cinerea
GGCTCGGCACCCCCTCCCCATCTCACCTGCGCCCCCCTGTCCCCGCAGAGCGTAGCGGAGCCGGTGCCGGGGGAGCGGCTCCGCGCTGGAACAAAGCCCCGGAGCGGCCCGGGGCAGCCTCACCGCGCGGGGCTGCGCGTCCCGGCCCCGGCACAGCTGTCCCCATAAAGCCGCGCACCTGCCCCCGCAGCTGTCCCACCTCGGCGGGGCTGCAGGGAGCGGAATGGGGCTGTTGGTTTCTGCCCCCAGCTCTGAGCCCCTGCGCACCCCTCGCCCCCAGCTCTGGCGGCAAGAGCGACACCTGAGCTCTCCATACCTCAGTTTCCCCATCGCTGGAAAGGGCTGAGGGCCTGGTCTTGTGCCAAGGCCGGGTCACCCAGCAGAGCTAGAGCTGGGCGTGTGCTGTAACGGCCCTGAAGCCACCGACCCCCACACGTCCTGCCAAAAGCTGCCAGAACCCAACCACAGTGGCCATGGCCAGCTGGGACAGGGTGCCCTGTGACCACCCACAGCTGGGAACCAGGAGGACCCAGGAGATCCCTCCTTGGGGTTGAGTGGCTCAACCACAGAGCCACCACCTGGCCTCTTCTGTTGCCTCAGCACAGGGAGAAACACCTGGAAGCTGCAGGGTACCCAGAGTGAGGAGCATCGTCAAACACCCCGAGCCTCACTGGTCACCTGCAGCAGCTCACAAGGATTGGGAACACCTGGAGTCAGGGAGGAAAAGCCAGTCCCAGTGCCACAGCAGGACATTCTGCTGCTAAAAGCCAGGAGCACCAGAGTCCAGCTGACCCTGACCCAGCCAGGGGCATGGGAATGACTCCAAGGAGTGCAACCGGTGGAGGGGATCAATACCATGATGGATTGCTGTTTGCCAGATCTTGTCATCAGGAATTTTTTAACCATTTTTCTATTACACATTGGAACAGTCACAAGAGAAAATCAGAACCACCATCCTGGGCCTCCTCCACAACAAACCCCAGTGACCAAACCAACCCAATCTCCTCTTACAGTTCCCCTCCAGCCCAGCCCAGCCCGTGTCACCCTCACTGCTGTCACCATGGCCACAGAAGTGGCCTTGCCACATCTTCCCTGCCTGGTGCACGTTAGCAAGACCCTGCAAGAGCAGTTTTGGGTGGAAAAAGCCACAGCTGTTGGTTTTGCTGTTTGCCCCCTGTAGAGGATTCAGGGACCCCTCATGAGGGGTTCAGCAGGGAATGCCTTTGCATCCCACTGTGCAGATCCAGGTCCCACCCTTCCCCCTGCCCTGGGGGTTGTAACCAGCCCTGCACTGACCTCTCCCCGGGGAGACAGCCACAGGTTGTTTTGTCTGTGTTCTCCCCCATGCCAGCACGGTCACAGTCCTGTCCCGCAGCCCCTGCAGAGCCCTGAGTGGAGCACGGGCACAGCTCCCTGCACAGCCAAGCACCCACTCCCACAAAAAGGGTCCCCTCGACCTCACTGCAGCTCCAGAGCTGAGGACTTTGGCAGCCTGGAGAGATCCCCAAGCTGCAGCTGCTCAGCTCAGGAGAGGAAGCAGAAGGCACTCAGTGGATGGCAGCATTGGTTCCTGAGCAAGCTTTTCTCCCTCCCATTCTGTTCCCAGTACAGCTCCTGCATTCCACATTCCCGCAAATGGAACCAAATCCCATTGCAAACCCATCTTTGGCTAAATGCACATCCCTCTAACGCAGCTCCTCCTCGTGCAGAAGCCTTGCAGGGCAGGGCAGGGCAGAGCGTCTCAGCAACCCTTCCTCTCCTCCTTGCGGGCCCGTCTGTGTCTGCATGCTGCCTTCTGGTTATTGTTTATTGACGGTCGATGGTGCTCCTGTGTGCAGTCTGTTTCCAGCTACTTACAGCACTGCTGGTGACAGACAGACAGAGACGGACAGACAGACAGAGACAGACACACAGGTGCCGTCCGGTGGCCACAGAGCTCCACACAACCTCTGCACAGCCTTTACACACCCTCATGGTACCACCGTGCAGAGACGGGAATTTAACAGCCAGGGGAGCAGGTCCTGGTCCATGCCTGGCATTCCCTTCTCCTGTCCCCAAATCCGGGGACACAACAGGCCCTTGGACCAGCCTGCAGTGCCAGCTGGGTGCCAGTGGCCACTTCCTCGGCAGCAGGGGCACCAACACAGGCACACAGAGCTTTGGAGAAGAAATAGGAGCTCTACAGCTGCTGGCCAAGCAGGGCTATCAACCCACCTCTGAACCCTTGGCATGAACTTCTTATCCCTGTTTCGTGACCCAGGGATCACCCCAGCACCCCTTTTCTGAGGGGCTGCAGGTGACAAAGCAGCTGGGGAAGCAAAGCGCCAGGGACAGATCAGGCTCTGTTTGGAGCCCGTGTATCACAATTTCCCTCAGTCCGTATCTTTGATAAACGCCTTGGTTCAGAGCGTGGGGGTCACGAATCTGTCTGATCCAGGAGCCTTTGAACCCTCCCAGCACCCAGAGCTTCACATGCCCTGGAAGTCCTGGATAACGCGGCTCCAGACACCGCATCGGGCACTTCCCTTGGTGCCCGCAGAGCCACAGGACCCGAAATCAGCGCTCGCCATTCCCAGGGCAATGAAACAGAGCCAGCTCTTCCCGGGCAACCACAGCAGGGAAACAGCGGAGGGAAAAGAGCCTTTTCCCCCCTTTTCCGTGAGCGTTCCGGGCACGGGGAGCACGTCCAGGCGGCGGAGCGGCGGCGGCCGGGGCTGTGCGAGGCCAAGAGCACCATCTATAGGCACCGTCTATAGGCGCCGCCCGTCAGCGCTGACAGCTCCCGCTGCCACCCAGCCAGGCACACACCCGGCACAGCTAATAATTATTCAGCACTAATCACTACAATAGAAGAATCATAGGCAGTTATTTAGAAATGATTGTTTCCCCTCAGTTATTACTTATGACAGTGAAAGGAAGTATCAAATAGTCAAGCCCACATGTATATGGGAAGCTGAGTGAAGGATCAATGGGAATTTAACCAGCACTTTACACTATTCTTTCTCTTTAGAAGAACCTTGTCAAGCGATTTTTTTTTCTCTCTCTCCTGCTCATCATGTCTTCTTGGGAAATAAAAAGGATTTTTCTTTTCCTAGCGCTCCTTATCCTTTCCTCTCCTCAGGTTTTCTCATAACTCCAAGCTTTGGCTCCTGCCTCTGGATCCTCTGGTTTGAACTGAGCTGAAATTAACTCCAGCTTTTTCTTCTAAAACAAACCCTGGTTTCATTAAGTGCAAGGGCAGGAGAACAGAAAGTCTCCGAATCCCAAGTTCCAGAGTGTCTTGTTACTGTCAGGAACACAATTGCCTGTGCTGAGGCTGTGTCAGGAATTCCAGGTGCAGACAATGTGCCATTTTTAATCATCTTCCCACAGCTTAGAGCTGCAAGAAAGGGGATCATACAGAGGAGAGCACAAAAATAACCCTGGAAAAAAAAATACCAGTAACTTTTAGTGATGTTAAAAAACCAAACACAACATGAAAACATTGGCCGTGCTGGCCCGTTCCCAGGAGTGACCAGGTCACCTTCTCCTCTCCTTCCTTTGGCTCCTCAGTGTGACCCGAGGTCTGCACACCACTCCCACCTCTTATTTAAATTATTTAAATAAATATTCTGCTGCATCCTTGTGTTTCCCACTCCAGGACTGCACGTGTCCCTGCCAGGAGCAGGGAGAGGTTCCCGTCTCAGTCACAAGCCCAGCAAAGAGGCCAAAGAAAGGTCACCTGAGGAGGTTGTCAGCTCCTCGTGGCCCTCTGGTGCCACTCTGAAACACATCTGTGCCCAGAAGTGTCCCCAAAGGGACCTGTGAGCCCGGGGCCACCACACAGAGCTGGGCACAGGTGCTGAGAGCAGCGAGCTGAGTCCTCCCCCAGAACCAGGCCATGGGACTGGGCGTCCATCCATGGCTTTTGGAAGTGTTCCCCACCCCAGCTGCTGCCCCGATCCAGCTGTGCTGCCCCGGGCCCCAGCGGGGCCCCTCCAGCTGCTGAAGCGGTGCCTGCGGCCAGGAGCTGCTCTGCTGGAGCCTCCCAGGGATGCTCAGGGTCAGGCTGCCCCTCCAGCCCGGGCTGGGATCAAAGGGAGTGAGGAATTACAGCCCCTGGAGTCAAGTATGGGCCCCTAATGAAGGAGTGTCCACACAGCCTTTGACATGAACTCCCCTGCCCTGCCCCACTGAGAGCTTACAGCTTAAAGGTTTCCTAAGGGCCAAATCCTGCTCTGACACGAGCTCCCCAGCTTGTCCACGGATCAGGGGCACGTTCCCCAGCCAGGAGGGGACATTCCCTGCTCATGGGTGACTCCTGAGCTGCCCCCAGCCCCAGCTGTGCCTGCTCCCTCTCCCCCTTGCTGCTGTTCAGTGGCCGAAGCAGCTGCAGCCTGGGGCCTGTGGGTTTGTCCATGTCATAAATTACTCACTAATGACACAGCCACAACCCAGCCCACAGTGCTTGGGGCAGCCTGCAAAAATTTCCCGTCTGGGTGTGTTCCAGTAACAGGGAAAAGTCTTCAGTGCTCGGATGCCCAAGGCGCATCTCCAGCGTTATTCCGAGCTGCTGCTGATCACCACGGTCCCCATTCCCACCACCTCCATCCCAGGCTGTTCCTGGGGCTGCTTTTGGTGTCCTACAACCCATGGCAGGACCTGCACAAAGATCCCAAATGCAGCAGGGCCCGTGGTGACACGGCTGCCCCGTTTGGAGGGATGGGTGTCCAAAGGGGGGCTTTACCAGGGCTCCAGCTGTGGCTTTACCAGGGCTCCAGGTTTCCCAAAATCTCTGCATCTGAATGTCCTCAGGACTGGCTGAATTCCACCTGCAGGGCTCCCCCTTCCCCAGCTCACTGAAGGGGTGTCCTGGGGGAGAAGCAGCTCCACGATTCAGTTCAGGTGCTCGCTGTGATTCCGAAGCTGCTTTAGCAATAAATCTCCCCTGCCCGCTCATTGGAAATCTTTAGTTCCTTCATCATAAAGAAATGAGTATTTCAAGCTCCCTGTCCTAATGAAGGTAAAATACGGAGCATATTGTCAAACACGCCGTGGCTCTGCCTTTTATTCCACAATAATCTTTCTAATTCTTCTGTAGGCACTGTGTATCACTGACAATGCCATGCGGAATGAAATGCAAACCTAAATGATTTTAAACCCTAATTTCGTCTCTTTTTTCCCTCTTGTCTGAGGAGATGGAGATTTTTTTTTCCCCCTGCATAATAGGTGGGAGGGGGGTGGAACTGGAAATCCTTTGATTTGTGGGTCTGGCAGTGTTAATCTGCTGCTGCAAATTCTGCAAAGCGTTTCGTGAGCGATGGAGGAACGCGGAGCTGCAGCCTGCTTATCGCTCCAGACTCTCTTCAGGATTGCTTGGGAGCTTTGTCAGCAAAGGGAGGGGGAAGCTCCCAGTCAAATACAAACCCAGAAGTTTGTATTTATGTACCTTCTCTTCAGGTAACTCAGCCAACACCAGAGAAAGGCAGAACAGATACAAGCTCATTTTAAACACCATTATCAGTTTTGATACAATCACACAGAACTGAGGCTGTCAAGGGATAAAAACAACCAAAGAAGAAAACTTCGAGAGCACCAGCCCTTTCATCTACCCCTGAATTTCCATCTCACCTGCTTGTCCAGCACCTCCTGGCTGCTCTCTCAGTGCCCACGAGATCAGAGTGAGGAAACCTCAGTTCCACCCCTGCAGGGAGAAGTTCTGCTGGAGCCCAGGCACTGTCTGGGCTCCCCTCTCCTGCCTTGCCCCACCACAGCTCCTCTGCAGAGAGGCTGCCCTGGGCCAGGGAAATGTGGATCATATGGAGAGATTTATTTCATGTGTGTGAGTGCTGATTGCAGCAAGGTCCTGGGTTTAATTGATGTATTGGATCATGTGTGGCGAGTGTACCCAGGGAGTTTTCACTTCACAGATGTACAGAGAGGGACCTCCTCTGGCTCCTTTCTTTGCCTCAATACCCAGCAAGGGGCCCAGGAATATTGGGGGATTAATGTCACAACAGAGGGAAAAAGTCTGCCATTCAATCTATTTAAACATTTGATTTCACCAGTGCACCAATTAGACATTCCCTCTCTAAAGAGACCACGGATTAAAGCAACAGCAACGCTGAAAAAAATCATAATCTCTTTGGGGATCTGTCTGTGGACGGATCTTTTCTCTCAAATGATCAAGGCAAATATATGAAATTGAAAAAAAAAAAAAGAAAAAAAGAAAAAAAAGACCTCTTAGAAGTAAACTTTAGGGCTCTGTGAATAATTTCCCCGTTCTTGTCTGTGCTCCCTTTCATGAGCTGCTTTTCCTTTCACTGGCACCTTCTCCCTCGCAGCCCATTTGCATTCCCCTAATTAAGGAGCTGCCAGCCCTGCAGATGCCACCGACTGCCCTCTGTGGGGTCTGGAGGGGTCTGGAGGAGCCTTTCTGATGCTGATCCCAAGTGCCCAGGTCTGGGCCAGGTGGATGAACCCACCCCAGTGTGGAGCCCCAGCTCCTGCTGGGGACAAACCCCTGACCCCAAACCAGGGAGCTCCACTGCAGCTTCCCCCAAAACCAGGGGAAAACGTTGGATTTCCTCCAGTGACACCCCAGAAGTGTCACAGGTGTCTCCACTGAGCTGCTGGGACTTGGCAAACGACTCTGCTTCTAACAAGTTTCCTTCTGACAAAAGAAGGCCCAAAAGCTCCATTTTTTCCCCCAAAAGGCCACTCAGGGTGGTGGCGATGGCACCTCCCGGGTGCCAGCCTGGTGGGCAGCGTGCCCTTGGTGATTGGGATCTGGGATGAAGTCCTGGGGTATTAAGAAAGACAAAAGCACATCCTGAGGAATAACAAAAGACCAGAACTCCTGTCCAACCCCCCGAGTCACTCTCAGGCCGTGACTGACACCAGAGCCATCCCCATGTGCTTCCCTGTGTGCACCAGGAAAAGCATCCCAGGGTTGCAAACTGATAGGGAAGGACTGGACCACAAAAAAGGAGACCAAGTGGATTATTTCTCCCAGCTCCAATCCCTCCATGGCTCTGCCAGGACCTATTTCCAGCTCCTCTCTCCTTATTTAGATGAGTGGAAGGTTTAAATGGGGAAGTTCTCCTTGGCAAGTGTGTTCTGGCAGCGGAACTGGACCAGTTAAATATACCCAGCCCAGACAAAAGGAAGAGGCTGTTTCCAATTAGGAACGCTGGTATTTTTCTCTTCCATGATTTCTGGTGTTCCTTGGGCCGGAGGTTCAGCTCAGGGAGAGGGGAGAAAGGGCAGGGGGAACCCAAAGGTGCAGATCTGGCAGATCTGATCGACACCTCCGAATTCCTCGGTGCCGCAGCATCCTCAGGCTCCAGCTCCTGTGGCATTGCAGGGCTTTAATCATCTCAAGTCACCTGTGGCCAACCCAAACCCAAGCCCTGGAGCCTGTTTTGCTGTCAGATGGGGCGATTCCCAGGCCAGCAGAGCCCTTGGCTGCTCCAGGAGCCCTCACACCCTTGAAGGAGGCACCAGAGCGTTTTCCATGTGACCCTTCCCTCTCTTCCCTCTGCTTTGCAGAGCTCCTCGGCCTAGAAGTAATCAAACTAAATTTAAACAAGAAGTGACTTGGGCAGGCTACCCATAAACTCGAGTAGCTCATTTTAAGATTATTTTATCCTTTATTCCTCCTGTGGTGCTGGACACCAAACGTGAGAGCTCCCGGCGCCCGCTCGGCTGCTCCAGCACCGCCCATGGACAAGGGGGAGCTTCCCTCCTGCTAAAGAGGCTTTGCAAGAACTCCCCCAAGGCGCTGCCCTGAACATCCACGGAAGGATCCCAGCTGGGAGTCACCAGCAGGTGAATGAGAAGCAGGAGAGTCCCCAGCCCCAGCACACAAAGGAGCACGAGTCATTAACAAATCTAAACCAAAATAATAAAGCAGAGCCGGGAAAGCTGAATGTGCTCAGCGCTGGAGAACAAAAGGAAGGGGAACCGTTTGTCACCTCAGAAAGGAACGGGAAAAGAAAGTCTTTGACGGTGAGGGAGGACGATTTGCTCTCATGGGCCAGTGCACAGCCAAATATCTACAAGCTGTTCGCAGCAGACTGATTGCAGCAGGGCCAGAACGCCATTGTACATGCTCTAAAAAAACCGGGGGGGAAAACCACCACCACAGAGAGGTACTTCAGAAATAAATCACAGCCTATTCATTAAACCAGATTATTTTAGCGAAATCTATTTTCCCTCTCTCTTTATTGCTTTGTTTTCTTTTATGTTAATTCTGCGTCTGCTTAAAGTTGAATTCCTTGATCTGCAACATCCTTAGCTTTAATTTTTATTTTTTTCCCTCTCTCTTCTCCTCTTACCAGCGAAATGAATTCAGATCATTTGCATTTATTGCAGCGAACATCCAGCCTCATCTGTAGCCTTTAGTGTGACTGAATTGCTTTTCTGCTTCACGGGGCACACGGAGGAGGCTGCAGAGAGCCCCTCACCACCCCAGGAATCGTCTCCCTGGCACTCCCACGGTGCTGCAATATTTACCATATTGATCCTCTATAAAATAAATAAGCAAAATGATATTATTGGGAGCAATGATCTGATGAACCCACGGACTGAATCAATCACTTGGCAGGGACTTTAGAACAAGCAGCCACTCGCTCTCAACTGTTTCCAGAGTCAATTTTCCTTACAAATGGGTTTCTCATCAACCGAAGCACCTCACAGAGGGAATGTGTCCTTCCACTGGATCTCCTGGGAAAACAGGAGTGTTATCTGTGGGTGCTAAACCAAATCTAACTTCCTCAGAACCACACACTTCCACTTCTTAATTAGCTTTAAAACCTTCTTTAAAAATACTCAATTCCTTTCATGGATTTAGCTTAGAGAGACTCAAAATTCTCTTCAACACACAAAACCAGGGCTGGCTTCACACAGGTTCTGTTTGAAACAGATTTGTAAAAATTACGGAGACAAACAGAGAATTTGCACAGCTTGTTTGCCGTGATGATCTCCTCTGCCACAGGAAAAATGTTCCTCCTGCATGGCCACGGGGTCACTGCTGGAGCTGGGGGAGGAAACTGGAGACCCAGCTTCCGACCAAATGAAAAAACCTGAGCAAATCCATCATTAAAACACTGAGCTTGTTCCAAGGGCTCCATTTCTCCACCAACTTCCAGCTCCACCATCCCTTCCCTGAAGAAACTGGCTCTGAAGGAGTGAGGGAAATGGCTGGGAGGGATTTCAGTGGATGGAAGGGGGAGCCTGGGAACCCCAGAGGGAAAACACTCACACTTAAACACTCTGGGAGCTCCACGAGATGCTGCTCTGCCTTGGCAAACAGAGCTGGACCCCAGCACGTGGCTGAGGGTGCTGGGATTTGGGTCAGAATTTTGACCACCGAGGTGGGTGATGATTGTTCCAGGGAATTGTCACCAGCCAGGACCCGCCAGGGTCCCTCTCACGGGCTGGGGCTGCTCCTCTCCCCTTCCTAGCAGCTTTATCAGCAGCAGATGCTGCTGCAGTCAGATGGAAACAACACAAGGAGCTCCCCACATGGCGTCTCGTCACAGGGAGAAGAGAGGAGCTGCTGGGGCTGGCTGGGATCCGCGGGAATCTGGCTGCGGGAAGCGGCCCAGGAATTCCAGGTCAAGGGCCATGGACACCACGGTCCCACAGCACTTGGGGTGCAGTGCCAGGGCCTCTCCAGCCCAGCTGTTCCAGCTGTTTGGTTGAGGGAGAGGTGGAGGATTGGGGCAGGAAGGGACAGCAGGAGGGGACACGGGCAGGAGACAGGGCTGGAAGTGCTGGCAGTAATCTCACGGCATATTCTGTGCTTGTAATCCAGTGCCACAGGAGTCACATTTCCTGTGGCTTCCAAGATGTTCAGGAACAGAATTCACAGCTCCTCAAGGCGCAACATCTTGGGTTTAATTCTTTCCTGCCTGTCCCTATAAACCTGGGGGATCAGCCAGTGAACACTGCCAGACCCCTCCCGGTGTCACCAGGACCCAAACCCTCTCCCCCGGTGTCCAACTCCCACACGCCACCTCTCATTTCCCACGGCAAAGGGAAAAAATTCCACGAAAAATCAGCCAGACTGGGGAAAAGACTCAAACTTATTGATCCCTGCATCAGAAGTACACGATGCCTGTAATTAAACACGTGTAGGCTGGAAGCTGCTTGTCTGCCCTTGGGTCTGTTCCTCGAGTGAGCCGCACACAGACACACAGACACACAGACAGACAGACAGACAGACTGCTCCCTCCCTGCGACTGCAGGCCTGGGGAGGAGGAATAAATGAATCAAGCTTACCTCTCCTCGCAGGAAAGCCAATCAAGCTGGCTGTTCAAAGGATAACTGCTATAAACCCCGCATAAAAAGGGGGGAAAATACAGCTGGGACCTCCACGTTGGCTTTTTAACAGCTGTGTGTAAATATGGCTAATAACTCATCCTGTCAACATGCTCGCTTGGCCATTACAAGGAAATATTCATAAACGGTATTCCCAGTGCTGATGGCTCCATTTCCTTAATGAAATCCACAGAGTTTACTTTGCAAAGTTTAATTGCTGGAAGAATGGGTGTCGGGTTTCTGCAGCCGACCTGCTGCCCTGAAATCCTTCCAGCTCCCATGTACAACAAGGAAAGAACTTAATGGAGCTTTTGCAGCAGTGGCTTAGCAGCTAAGCCACCTTTAAGCAATAATCCCAGCAAATATAGATGGAGATGCTGGAATCTCCTGCCTTCCAGAAGAATAGATTTTAAGCAATATGAAATGCAGTCCTGCTAATTGACTGAGCAGGGGATTTCTGCAGGGAATGCCTCCAGCACTGAAATCCGGGCATTGATTACATCTCGTGGATGTGAACGCCTGCAGCAGGACGGAGCTGGAAAGGGAACAGCTGGATGAGGAGTCGGCAGGGCCAGGCAGGGACGGGTGACAGCACTGATGGGCTAAATCCTTGTGTTAGTAACACACACCCCAAAGTCTTGGTGACTGTCACCTTCCACCTTTTATCCACTAAATCTGTGATAAACAGAAGACTGAATGTTTTGGAATTACTGTGGAATCTCTGCAGCCCTGACTCTGATTTAACCCAGGAGAATCCTGCATTTCCCACCAGCAAGGAGCCCAGTTCTCCTCAGGGGTCTCAGCCCGGGTGAAACCATCCCCAAAGGGGCAGAGCCCAGAGCTGGAGGTGTGTTTCACCACAGGAATCCCCATGTACAGGACCTGCCAATCCCATTTCTGCTCCCATTCCTGACTCTCGTGGGCCTCAGGGTGTGCATCTTCCCCACGTGGGCTGGCACTGGTGTGCACACACTCCCAGGGATCTCACCTGACCCCAAACAAACCGGGAGAGGTTTAAATCCAAGCCTGAAACAAACTGCTGAGCCAACGGCGGTGGTGTGATTTTTAGAGACATTCAAACACGGAACAAACTCATTCCAGCACGATCTCCCTCCTTCTCTAATATGGAAAACAGCCTGGAAAACAGCGTGTGCTGATGCCAGCGGGAAGGGGAGCTGGGTGCCAATACCTAAACAAGATCAATCACTTCCAGGAGCAGTCTGAGCATGGAAGCAAAGCTCCCTGCCTGCCCCAGCAGCTCTGCACTGCTGAAGTTTCTCCAGTTATGCAAAACTAAGCAAAAAACTTACAACTGACTTTGGGAGGTGTGTGAGGGGAGCATGGGTACAAACAACTCCTCATTAATAGGAACTATTATGCATTAATTTCATAAATCACACAGAGATTTTGCTCCATGGAGTTCCAGCTATAGACAGAAGAAAATGTGATCGTTTTTTCCCCTGAATTTCTGTAAAATATCGTTATTTCGTGATACTTCACACAAAAATGTGAACCCTCCAAACCCTGCATTGACCCTGCCTCTGCTGAGGTGTGGCCACGTCGTGCCCCTGCTCAGCACCAGTCCCTGCACAGGAGGAGAATCCAGGAGCACCCCTTTGGGGCAGCCCCACGGCATCACCTGGGCACTCACTGGGAAAGGGGAAGGGCTGGGAGTCCCTGCAGCGAGAAGGGGAGGGGTGTGCAGGAACCAGCAGCTGGGAACAGAGGTCTGTTTGGTTTTACTTCTGCCTGACTCCAGCAAAGCAGAAGCTGATCGTATGTGAAAGAGGCAGGATTTGAACAAGATCTCAGACAATAAAAAGGGCAAGGCAGAGGACCCGGCAGGAGGAAGAATGATGCAGTTCTATTCCCCGATGGAGGCTTTCTCTGCTGCCTCCGATGCTGAGGTCAGAGGAGGACAGATAACTGAATCCCCTTTAAAGCTCGGAAGGTGAGTGACTCCCGTGTACCCCTCTCTCACAGACACAGACAATTTCTCTACAAGCCCTGTAGGAGTACACAGCAGAGAAAAGGCTCCATCCTTTGAAAAACCAACCTGCAAAGGCTGAGTCTGCTCAGGTTTCCAAGAGAGGGGTGTGGATGCTCCCAGGGCCTGGCTGCCAGCCCAGCCCAGCAGCGCTGGCTGGAACGAGGTGCTGCTCCCAGCACTGCTGTCCCACAGCCCAGACGCTCCAGCCTGGAGCAGAGGCTCCAGCTCGCAGGGTTTGGGGGAACAAGAGCTGTTCGACACAACCAGCACAGGAGGCAGCCTTGGCTGGCAGAGCTGAGCGCTCCCAGCGCCGAGGCAGCGACAGAAGCCTGCTCTGCCTCCTCCCAGTGCTTTGTAGCAAGGGTCTGGAACAACAGACACCGGTGCTTTTACCTTCGGTAGGCGGTACCTGAAGCTTCCCCAGGTTCGCACGGGGAGCGGGCAAAGCCCTGCAAGCACCCGAGTAACTTCTGTCAGTCTGTCCCCAAACCTCAGCCTCCGCTGCAGGCAAATGCTGCAATTTCCCAAGGAACCTTTTCATCCATTTTTTATGCGGCTCACTTTCTTCAAAGGCAGATTGGGGCTGGATGTGAGAAGGGAAACCAATATTTCACTTTCCTTCTGCTGCATTTTAATCCTGAAGTTTGGCACTTGGCTGAGCACTGCCCCAGTTTGCCAGGGAAGACGTCAGGAGCCAGTGGGTAGCGGAGCTCAGAGTCATTAGTGCAGAAGAGGCAGAATCCTGTTAATTATTTTAAAGGCTATTCCTTTCTAATTTCATTTTTTTTCTGCTTTATTTTAAAAACCAAACTCGCTGCTCCAGCCCTCCCCTGCCATCCAGAGCTGTCCTGTTCGGGCAGGGCAGGTGGTTAATTAAGAGCGATTTTGTTTTATCAAACCATACTCTTCAGGGACAAAGGAATGAAGAGAGCACTGAAACGTTTCGAATGGCGATCCCCAACATTTCCATAATTCAGCTCCATTCCCCTGGGACCTCGGCACGGCTGACAGACGACCGGGCTCCACCAGGGGAGTCTCTGGGAGGGAGCAGGGATAACTCTGGGAGGGGGTTTTATCTCCCTGGCTCTGGTTCCCTATAAATCCCCACAAATGAATGCCCAGCCTGAGCAGATCTTGCCTTGGTGGCACCGTCCCCTGTCAGAGACTGAGGAGCACAGCACCCAGGCAGGGTTAATGCTCTGGAATCTGCTGCACATCCCAGTGAGCTCCCAGCAAACCCCCCCAGAGCCTGCTGGGCGCAATCCAGGGACATCAGTGCCAGCTGAGGGTCTGGCCCTGAGGCAGCAACCCTTGGATGGTTCGTGCTCTGCTGGTGCTGCTGGCAGGGAGGGGTGGCTTTGAGGCAAAAGGGGGTAAAAACCTCACAGAGTTCTCCCCAGAATCTGCAGCTCTGGCGCGGGTCTCCCCTTCCTGCTTGGAGAGCCGGGTCTGCCGCTGAGGCTGTGCTTAATCACAGGGAAACCTCACCAGCAAGAGCTCCCTGCCAAGAGCACGCAGGAGCCAGGTACAGTCTGGTCCATCCGCGGTGTTCCCCCCGTATCATTTATCAGTTTCACCCAGACGCTCAGCTGTGGGCAGTGGCAGTCTGGGAGCAGGTCTTGGAGCACATCAGCTGTTGCAACATCACAGAAAATCCTGTTTCTGGCTTGTGCATCATGCCCAACCTCTTCTGCTCAGAAACCTCAGTTTAAACCCTTTCCCGCTGATCCAGAGAGAATCCAGTCCTGATGCAGAGATGAGCCTGTGTTGTTGAAAATGAATTTTACCTGATGGCTCCTCAAAGCCAAGGCAAACACAGCCAGGGTTTGGGCAGAGCCCTCCTCCCATCCCCACCTTCCTCTGCTCTCCCACTTTTCTCCTCTTCATCACTCCTCCTTTCTGATCATTTATTTTAAACTGCTTTAGTTTTAATTAAACCGGTAAACAGGTACAAACAAACATGAAGAAAGGAAAGATTAAAGTCTCTTATCCACTAATTATAGTCCAGATGAGATGCTTCAGATAAATGATCAGAGCATGGTGTATTTATGGTGCTCATCAGCCTGTAATTAATTCAGCATCAGGGTTACCGTGTGGGTTCCCAGGCTGGGCTTTTCTTTGTGGCACCAATTTGTTACCTCCTCCTGCCCTCACCGAGAGCCTCACTGACTCCAGCTTGGGGCAAAATAAATCTTACTTGACCCAAACGCTGTTTTCACTTTTGGGGAGAATTTATTCCTCCTGCCTCTCTGCTCAGCATCACCACAGGCCTGGAGCACAGGCTGGGAATCCACATCCTTGCTTTTCACTGCTGCCTCCACCCCTGACGTGTGACTTATGATGGGCCCAGAGCTTCTTCTCCATCCCCATCCTCAGCTTGTTCTGGTGTAAAACGAACTCTAATTAATAAATGTCCCTGTGTCAGCTTGAGCTCCTCAGACGGGAGCCAGTAAAGATCTACAAGGTGTCATTAATTCAGAATTAGTTCCAGAGACATCATTTCTTTAACTTTATAACGGTCTATCCCTTCCCCGATCCATCTCTACGCAATTTTACACCATGATCATTTACCAAAATATCCCAGGGGCTGTTATATTTTAAGCCTTTTCCATTTTTCTTCGTGGTGGCTCTGATTTAGGCTGTGGGTTCTCAGCAAAGACAGATTTGCCAGGCAGGGAATGGAGCTGCTGCCAGGAAAGAGGTGTCCTTAACCCTGCCAGGGCCGCAGCACGGGGCCAGCACACAGAAATTGTGGCTTTTATCAGAATTTTGATCTATAATTCATCTTAAAATGAGTTGTTGTCAGTGCCCTCCAAGCACAGCACAGCCGTGCTTACCTGGGGACTGGAGAAGGGCTCAGGGTCAAGGTGAGGAAAGAACAGAACCCCCCCAGAACTGAAGGAGCCACTGGAGCACCTGGGGAGTGTTGGCTGGACCTGGATGCCCTGAGGAGCTTTCCTCGCACCTCGTGGTCCATTTTATCCCCCAGTTCTCCACTTGAACCCTTTTTTTTTAAGGAAACAGGTTATCCCCACATCAAAAATTACCTATGTAAGGAAAACATCAATCTTTATTGTCCGTTTCTCATTATTTCTGTGCTGAAAAGCAGAGAAAAATCCTGCAGTGAAAGTCTGGGTTTGGGATGGGGCACTTGGGACCCGGGTTTGGCACCTGGATAACTGCTCGTGGTCAGGGCTCTCCTGTTGCTGCAATTCCACAAAACCACCTTAAGCCATCCAGGAAATGTGAGCCCATAAATTTAAAGGGTTGAAACACAACTGAAGGACACTCAGCGTGCACAGAAATACCCGGGGAGGTTTTGTTTTCAAAGTTAATGTGTCCACGGGGGTTTTGCTCAGCCCCATTTGTACTCGGGGCTGTGCTTTGCTTGCACAAACACCTTCAGGAGACCCAGGGGCTCTGTTCAGGTCAGGAATTCGAAACTTTCCTTCAGTCAGGAGGAAAAACCAGGAGCTGAATCCTATTCCAGCATCAGGGCACAGCTGAGGTGCCTCCAGTGCCACAGAACTGCTGCACAGACCCGGTGGAACCTCCCTGATCCTCCTGGGGCTGGTCCCGGGCGGGAGCTTTGTCTGCCTCAGAACCAGATACACACTGAGCAAACAGCTCCGGGGCTGTCCCAGGAGGTGGGAATTATGTTACAACCGAGCTTACAAAAGCAGAGCTATTAACAGCGGGGGAAATGCTGGATTTTTCCCATTTTAGCCTCCCAGTCCTGGCCCTGGATGGTTTCCCAGCGCCTCTGACCAGCACAGTGTGGCCACTTCCACACAGACCCCGACTTGTGCAGACACACAAACACAAAAGCAGCCAATCCAACCTAAGAACAATTAAAACCCGAGGTTATTAGTCTGCATTAACACCAGCAAGTCTCAGAAACGAGGGAGAAATTGCTCTGCATTAATTTCTCTGCGTGTCCTCCTGCTCCGAGCAGGGCTTTAATAGGAGCCGCACTCATTGGAATTGTTTGCTGATCACACTCATCAGACTTGAACTCCTGGCAGAAGGAATTTATAACCCTTTCAGCTCGCTCTGACCTTGGAAGGTGCTCAGATGTGGGCAAGGAGAGAGAGCCAGGTGCCAGAGCCCTGGACAAAGCCCTCTTCAAAGGGACAGGAACAGGAGCCAAGATGCTCATGAGTGGTTTTCCTCCACAGACACCAAACAAAACGTTTGTAAACCCAACCCAAACCCAGATCTCTGTTGGTTTTGAGACCTTGCCTCTTTTCTTGAGCAAGACTTCGGAGGCAGCAGAGCATTTTCAGCCTCTTTAGGACACATGAAATATTTCAGGGAAACAGTAAAAAAAAAAAAAATCTTTGCTTTGCTTTTAAACTTTAGTTCTTTCTTAAATACTGCCAGTATTGGGGAAAAAATACAAGAGAATGGCTGCAGGTTTAAAAATGGGAAAAAGGCTGTGTGCAGAGCTGGGAGCAGCCCCTGGCTGCAGTGATAGCAGCAGCGCTGTGTCACCCCATCACACAGGGCTGCAATTGCTTGTCCCCGCTGGCTTCTCCCCCCTCTTAATCCCTTTCTGCAGCTTTACTGAGTTCTTCACTTTCCTTTTATTATTTCCGGGGGCTTAAGTCAAGTTTTCAGTCAGGCTTCAAAGGGTCTGATACATTTGGTGCTGTAATTCCTGGGCACCAACAACTGCCAGAATAATGTTCTTGGGGCTCTGGAGGAGCCACTGGAGGGGGAATGAGACGTTCACGACTGCAGCTGATCCCAATCAGCTTCCTAAGGGCTGCAAGGAGAAAATATTAATCCCCAGACGGTTTGTGCATGCTGAGGCTCTGCAGAAAATTGGGATATTCACACCTAAATCTCGGAGAATGAGCTCACCTCAGGCCTGGTGAGGTCACACAGAGCATTTTATGGGGTTCCAGCCACAAAATTTGTGCTGTGGGAGAACCTGCTCATGGCTCAGGAGGAGTCTGGCTGCTTGGCTGCTCCAGATGCTGAGAGATTTAAATTCTCTGGAAGAATTTCCCCATGGAAAGGGTGCTCAGGCCTTGGCAGGGGCTGCCCAGGGAGGTTTGGAGTCCCCATCCCTGGAGGTGTCTGAGGAAGGAAGGACGTGGCACTCAGTGCCCTGGGCTGGGGACAGGGTGGGCATCGGGCACGGGTTGGAATCGATGGTCTGGGAGGGCTTTTCCAACCTCAGGGATCCTGGGATTCTGTGAAATAATCCAGGTTTGAAGCTCTGCAGGCTCTCCCCTCACCCACCATGCAGAAGGTGCTGGTGGCTGCTGCCTCCGGTGCTGCTGGAGAACCCACGACTGAGCTGAGCCAGACCTGGGACACCCAGCCTGGGACTGGGACTGGGACTGGGACTGGGACTGGGACTGGGACTGGGACTGGGACTGGGAAGTGCTGCCCAGGAGCACCCCACAAGGATCANAGTGCTGCTGGAGAACCCATGACTGAGCTGAGCCAGACCTGGGACACCCAGACTGGGACTGGGACTGGGACTGGGACTGGGACTGGGACTGGGACTGGGAAGTGCTGCCCAGGAGCACCCCACAAGGATCAGGGGGCTCAGCACCACCTGGAGCCCACAACAAAAGGGACCACGGGGCCCAGGAGCAATAATCCTGTGCCACATCACAGGGGATGAGGTCAGGACACCAGCAGCTGCTCCGACTGGTGTTCCTGGGGGAAACCCCAATGCCTGGGGCTGCTGCAGAACCTCACCTCGTCCCTCAGCCCGGCCCGTGGGGCTCACCTGGCTCCAGACAAAGCAGGGGCGAGGTGTTTCCCTCAGACCAGAGGGTTCCTTCGGCACAGACAGGCCCTGATCCCGCGGTGCTGCTCCCCTGTGCCCACCCCTGCCCCCAAACCCATCCCCACGGCATCCCCAGCCCATCCCACGATGGGGCAGAGCACGGGAGCATCCCCAGCCTGCAGCAGGCAGCCGGGCAGCGCTCCAGAGCGTCCTCCCTCCCCAGCACATGAATTATTACCCAACCATTCCTGCTGTCAGCACATTCCTCTCCACACAACTTCCTATTATTATTATTGTTTTGGCGGACAACCCTGAAATTTTAAACAGCTCAATCTTGCTCAAGTAGTGCAAGTGCAGCCTCCGGGATGAACTTTCCATAAAAACCAACAATAATCCTTCCACTGAGAACAGCAACCGAGCCCAAACAAGCCTTTTGTGTTTGCCTTTGTTTGGTTTGGGTTTGGTGTCTTTAGCAGCTCTGACTTAGGCCCTAATTCGCAGTAAGAGCCTTTTATTTGTTTTGCACAGGAAAAAGAGACTTAAGGCGTCCTTAAGCTTCACAACGAGCAGCTCATAAATCAGGGTGGGGAGAGAGGGTCAGCTCAGCTCAGTAAAACCCAGGGTACCTCTCGCTTTGAGCCCGTTTGTGCCGCTGGGATCCGTTCAGAGAACACCGAGAAATCCCAGGAATGGTGTGATACCCCCTGAAAACAGGGTGGGGAACGAGATACTCGGGCATTGCTGCTCCTGTCCGTGAGAGCTGTGAAAAGCTGATGGCTGGGGAGGAAAGTGAGCGAGGAAATGCTGCAAGGGCCCAGGGCAGCTCGGAGAGCCCCTCCTCAGGCAGGGTTTGGGCAGATGGAAGCACCTTCAGCACCCCTGAATATTAAACTCAGCATTTCATGGAATCAGAGACCTTAAAAATCACCCCATCCCACCCCCTGCCACGGGCAGGGACAGCTCCCACTGTCCCAGGCCGCTCCAAGCCCTGTCCAGCCTGGCCTGGGACACTTCCAGGGATGGGGAGGATCACTCCTTGCTTCCTGTGTCTTGTTCAGTGGGAAGGAAGAATGAACAGAGTTGTATTTCACACTGATGAAGGGCAAGATCTTGCCACCAGCCCATGAATCAAAGCTTTCACTGGGTTCAACGAGCACATTACCTTGATAACTCCTCTGGTTATAAAACCCAGATATAGATATTTCCTCCAGGTCCTGAGCAGCAGATGTGCTCTTTCATAATTAATAGATTGCACAGTTTATAATCAATCATGGTTGAATTTACAATGCAAACTTTTAGCATCACAAAAAACCTGCGCCTGATTATCCAAAAATATTTATTCAAGATTAAAAAACATGTAGCATATGAATATTTTAATAAATATTAAATATTTATTTCTCCTTTCCAAAGCTTTCATAACTGGGCTTTTAATTAATCCGTCATTAAAAATTTATAGAGCCAGGTAGACTTTTAAATATAATTATTAAATTATATCTTTAAGCTGCAGGTATTCACTTCTTTCTGGTGCCAGCACGGAGCAGGATGAGCTCCAGCAGGAACAGATCCTGCTGCAGGGCAGGGATGGATGGAAACGTGCTCCCAGCAGCGTGTGGACTGGAGGGATAGGCGGGATTAATCAGTGTTTGCACTTCCCTCCAGCACGGGAACCCCGGCTGGGAGCAGCGGGCAGCTCTCCGGGACAGGCGCACGGGAAGCGCCGGGGCTGGGGCTGCAGGGACACACCGCACCCCCGCTGCCGGCTCGCACACACAGGGACCGATTTAGGGTCTCCTTCCCCGCTGTGGAACCTCTCCCAGCCCCGGAGAACGGAGCTCAGGGACAGATCCAGACTCTGCTGCGTTTCGGGGGTGCTGGCTGAGGCTCCCAGGGCATCCCCTTCCTCCCCACAGTGCCACATGTGTCCGTGTGCTCCGTGGGATGGAGCCCCAGTGCTCCCCCCTGAGCCCTGCTGAGGGCTGGGGTCCCTCAGCTGCTCTCAGCCCCTCCGAACACCCCCGGTGCTCCCCCTGGACGCGGCCAGCACTGACTTTGGGACACCCCTAACGCCCCCTCCCAGTGCCAGTCGTTTCTCTGTCACACACACCATGTACGTGATCCATCTCTGTCCCGTGTCCCCTCTCCAGTGACATTACAGCAGCCTTTATTTGCTACCCCGGCGTCTTTAGGCACTAACATTAAGGCTCTTATCTCTTGGGGTTGGTTTGTTATTAACACCACGTTTTACTCCACCAGGCGCTGCCCGCAGCTCCCGGCCAGGCACTGCAGGGAATGGTTGGATTTCCTCTTGGGCAAGGAGGGCTCTGCCAGAGCAGATCCTCCCCTGCCTGCTCAGAGGGAGCGATGCAGGAGCGGCCAAACGCTCCAAAATTCCACCTACAAGCCGCAACAGCACCGCTTTCGTCCCTGTGAACCCTCTTTCCTCGGGCAGAAGGAGGGGAGGGACAGCGCCCAGCCCTGCCTGTGCCTGGGGCGGGTTTGGGGCAGCAGCATGGGGAGAGTGAGG
Organism: Struthidea cinerea; assembly: GCA_013397865.1. Taxonomy (NCBI): domain Eukaryota; kingdom Metazoa; phylum Chordata; class Aves; order Passeriformes; family Corcoracidae; genus Struthidea; species Struthidea cinerea. The sequence continues at coordinate 872,880 of VZTI01004623.1, forward strand.
GTCACTCACAGCACAGGAGGAAGGGTTTATTACCCTCAGTTATTTTTTTAACCCCACTTATTTTGTTGCCCCCTCAGAGCCTGCGCCTGCACTGCCTGCACAGAGCCCCCGAGCAGGGGTGCACTCGATGAGCTCCAAACACCAGCACGCCTTCCCTGCCCTGTCACAGCTCCTCCCTGCTGGGCCCGTTCCCGTGCCACAAACAAACTGCTGCTTCCAGTCCTTCCGCAGGGAGGACGGCGGAGCGAGCTTTGCATGGGAAAAGTACTCGGAGAGAATATTAAACTAAATAATAGCAATTAATTAGGCTTGTGTAAAGCTATTAACCTTCAAATCCCTGTAGAAATAATAAGTAATGCTCAAACCCTCCGGGATGCACGTGATATTCCCCCATTCCAGGGAAGAGGCAGCCGAGCTCCAGAGCCCTGGAATGATTTCTGCCCGGGGCGCTGCTGCGGCAGGCTGGGATCGTTCCCAATCCCACAGACCCGGCTGCTGCTCCAGGGGAGGAGGGATACCAGTGATACCCACGGGCATGAAAACCCCACTTCCAACTGCTCATTGCAAACTGTGTTAGGAGAGCACCTCGGGAAAGGGATTTTCTGGAACAGGTGATCCCTGTTGTCCTTTTCTTCTGCAATCCCCTGAAATCACGAGCAGCTGATCTCTGTTCCCCCCTCCTCCCCGCGATTGCACCCAACGGAAAAAGAGATCTTGATCTCCTCCTCAGCACTCTTCCAAGTGCCTTCCTCAACTTCTCTGGGAAAAAAAATATCATAAAAGAATAGCTGAGCATCAGCTTCAGTGCCAGAGCCTCTCCAGGGTGCCACAGCCACAGCCCCAATAAATCTTGTGGGGTTTTTGCATCTCTGCCCTTCAGCCTTCCCTGGGGCACACGGGGAGCCTTCTCCAGGCTTTCATCACCCTGTGGGATAATTATTGCCCCCACCACCTCATTCCCACCCGTGCTCACAGCACCGGGAGGTTCTGCCTGCACCATCCCCCTGGCTCACCCCTCTCAGTTCCACCCAGCATGGGTTCCCTGGGTTTTTGGGCACCTTGTCCTCCCTTTCTCCCCTTTCGTTCAGCCCGGCCCAGGGCATAGGCCCTGCCACACCTCAGTTCTGGTAACAGCTGCCCATAAACACCCACAAAAACACCTCAATTCTCTGCTTCCAGTTTGGTCTCAAACCTCCCTTGCTGCCAGGTGTGCAAACGGCTTCAAAAGTGACATTGCCCCGTCCCAAACCCGTTAATTTTAACGTGGGCTCCCGGTGCCATTGTTTTCCAGCCCAGTTCTGTGTTTCCTATGGATTAGAGGCAGATTACAATGAAATTTTCTCACCGTGGCCCATCCTCAGTTACCACACAAGGAAACTTCAGCCCGTGGCTGGGTTCCCCGCACACAATTAAATGAAGTGGGGAATTAATTAAATAGCAACTCTCCCCAAAGCTTTTGGCCTCCTGGGCTGGGATTGTCCCTCAGTGATGCTGAGGAGCCCTGGGCTGGGATTGTCCCTCAGTGATGCTGAGGAGCCCTGGGCTGGGATTGTTCACATGGAAACCCCAGCTCCCAGACGCTCCCACAACGAACAGGAGCAGCTCCATGCTGGGGCACCCACTGCTGGTTGTGGGGGCTCAGTTCCCACCAGAACAAAGGTTCTGTCTCCAGAAGTCCCTGCAAACCTCCAAAGCCCCGGAATTCTCTGGCATGGAGGCTTCCGGAGGAAAGGAGAGCTCGGGATGCAGCTCAGGGCATGGTGACAAGGGGAAGGCTCAGCCCTGGCAATGCTGGCTCTTCAGGGGGGCAAGATATCCTGCTCTGTGTAATGGAAGTGCTCTCCTCAACAATCTGCCTTTAATGGGGTTACCATTGCAGAGGGAAAGCATTTTATATGGAACCAGGTTTACATTATCCTGCTATTCGGAGATCTAGCTTGCAATGCTGTTCAAATCCTTTAATCCATAAATAGGATTCCAGCCAGAGCTGGGCTGCCTTCCAAAACTGTAATCTCCAGTATATGAATTATTACAAAAAGATTAGGGTGTTTCAAGTAATAACATTTCAAATAAATCAGCTTTCATGAAGGAACAACAAACTAATATCGGAAATAACAATATAAAGACGTTTATAGAGCCACTTGCTGGAATAACTTCTCTAACCAGGGGGATTCTTTGCTCATTTACATATACTTCATTTTTTTTTAATTTGAGGAGCAGACCTTTGCTGTTGTCCCCTCCCTCCTGGGCACAGCAGTGAAGGTGCTGCCGTCTCAGAGGATCCCTTGGAGCCACAGCTCTGTGCTTTGGGGACAGAGGGATGTGCTGCTGCTGCTGCTGCTGCTGCTGCTGCTCCCTCCCAGCCCTCAGCGGTCCCTAATGGTCAGATAATCCCGAAGGCCACAAACGCTCCCCCAGCTCCACTTTAATCACGATGAGCCAGGAGTTTAATTATGACTCCGGGTGCATTTGCAAAAGCCCCTCCCTTCCGCACCCCCCACGTGCCGGCAGAGCTTCATTCTCCCCCCTTGATTATTTCCTGCTTCTTCTGGCCGTGGCTCCACGATAAATTCATTGTGCTGTGCTTCCCTACCAACTGCACGGCCTCTGCACGTCTCATGTGGCTTTTTAAAGAAAACTTATTCCAAACCTGCGCATCCTAAAAATAAACCCAGCCTGGGGCCAGTTAGGAGCCCCTGGTTTGGATTCAGGCCTCATATCACCATTAAAAAGGGGAAAAGCTCCTGCCTGGGGTTGCTGTCTGCTGGGCTCTGTCCTGGGACCACCAAACCCAAACAGCAGCCACAAAAAGTCCTCCTGGCACCCCATTGCCATCAATTGTTCAGGTCCTTGTAAATGAACCACCCGAGACTTCCACAATCCAATCACACCCCAAGCCCCTGAAATTAGATCTTTAATAAAAGATACTCTGGGTATTATCAGAAACAGCTCTCTTGGATATTTTATATTTTAAAAAAAGTTTGATGGCCTCCATAATTTTTGGTGAGTTTCTTCAGCCACTCAGCTGTGATTTACACAGGACATTTTGCCCTTTACAGGATAAATTACACCAGGAGAGTGGAGAGCAAGCGAATCAGACTTCCAAAGGTCTCCTGACAAGGAAAATTAGAGACAGAATGAATTTATTTTTTAACGCAGTGGATGCAGGGCAAACCTGAATCCACACAGGTGATTTCCAGAGCAGCACTGTGGGGTCACAGCCCCAAAGATCGCCTGGTGCTGAACTTCCCCCTCCCCAAGGGACAACCCCACCATTAAAATCACAACCTCTGCAAGCGCCTCAGTCACTCCAGGCTGAAATATTCTCAGCTGAAGGCTAAAAAACAAACAAAGCCTGCCCTGCCTGCTCTCCTTTTTACTTCCTAATGGCCAGGACCCCAAACAAGCCATAATCACAGCAAACACAGCTCTTTTTGCCAGCCTATAATTTTTTTTTTCTGCGGTGCAGGAAGGTGGAGAGCAGCACCTTGGGAAGGGGCCGTCAGCACACACAGACAACGTCATTTCTCCCCTGGAATTCATCTTTCAGGCATTTCAAATCGAGCTGAAACTTTGACATGCAGACTGTCAATTCAGGGAAGAATTGTTATTATTCTGAGAAAATTAAATAAATCAGGTCAGGCTTTGCCACCAGCTCTGGCACCCACGGCGCAGGGAGCTCCAGTTCCTCCCTGCCCTGCTCCTGAGCACCCTCCACGTTAAACAAAGCCCCCAAAACGGCCCCAGGAGCGTTTCCCAGGGAACTGGGCAAGCCAAGCTCAGGAACTCACGGAAAAAAATCCAAATTAACTCCACCAAACCCCAGAAATAAGGGAACAGAAGCATTGGTGGGTGTGAGGGCTCCAGCAGAGCAGCACAGGCCCAGTTTACGCCTTTCACTGGAACCAGCCACCTCATCCTATTTGCTCCTGCCCCAGCAGCAGGCAGAGCCCTTCCCTCAGCTGAGTCACCTCCCAGGTTCACCAAAAGCCCAAATGTTTCATTTAATCAACTCCAGGTCACGCGCAGCAATGATTTCCTGCACTTTTTTATCTCCTGCACTGAACTCTGTGGCTCACACCATAAATCTCTGGGTTTTTTCTACACTATTATTTCTCACACCTGGGTTTTTTTTTGATTTTTTTTTTTTTGGCTGGAGGAGATGAGCTGCTCCAAGCTGCTCCTGGATGAACCCCCAGGGAATCTCTGCTGCTTCTTTCAAAGGCATCCTCTCACCACAAACCCCACTCAGACCCTGCAAGGGGAGCTCCCTGCCTCACCTGACCATTGAAGCGGGGTCAGTGCCACCCCTGGGCACCTGCGGGAGCTCTCGGGGGATCTGGATATTCCTTCCAGCCCTGCTGAGGACACCCCTGGGATAATCCTTACCCCCTGTTAACAAGTCTCATTAACTCTCATTCAGTGGGGGTTGGAAGGAGATGAACTTTAAGGTCCTTCCAACCCATTCTGTGATTTATCAACTCTTTCTCACCCGGCTGAGGGTGCTCCCTCCTCCGGGGGCTGTGAATTCCATGGCAGCGGGATCTGTTCTTTCATGGATAACACACCCTGCCATCCCCACCCTGGACACAAAACTGCCAGGGCCCCTGATGAACGGGAATAAAGTTGTTTCCCTGGATTTGCCAGCGTTTTTAATGCCCATCATTAGGCCCTGATTGACGCAGATTAAATAAAAGCCACCTTGCTCAGCTTTCCCCTCACTCCTCCTGTTTCCACCTGACTTGGGCTGCTCCAGGAGTCAATGAGGCTTTTATGCATATTTTACACCGGGATGTGGCATTCAGAAAAAATAATAACAACATCTGACAAAGTTTATTGTATTAAATAGAAGGCTGAGAATTCTTTTAACCTGCCCTACGTGCGGAGCTGGCTACACAGTAACAACAGAAAATAGCACAGATCGCTGTGAAATAATTTGCTATTCATTTAGCTGTCAGGTGTGCTTTGGAACAGAAGTTCGAGCACAATTCAGCTTTAATAAACAGATGCTTAAAATACACTTTGTACTCTGTAACCATCTCCTTGCATTAAACTTCAATCAATAACCCAGAAAAACCCAAGCCTAGAGCAGGCTGCTCTCGCATTGCTGAAGCTTTCTGTCCCAGGAGCTGGCCCCGAGCAGCGCCGTGCCGGGAGCCGTCGGCGCTGCAGCCAGCCCGGCATCAGCACCGTGCAACCGCGCGGCTTCCGCAGCTCCGGCTCAAATCCAAAAAGCCCGCGGTGACGTTTTTAACTGGCTGCAGAGTGTCGGTGCTCAGTGAGGGCAGGACGGGCACGAAGTCTCCGTGCCCCGAGGGGGGCCCTGCTCTGCCCCAGCCCCAGCAGATGGGGAGTCCTGGGGAGAGGAGCTGGGGCTGAGGTTGGACCTGCAGAGTAAAGAAGGGCCAGGCTATAGCCTAAAAACCCCCTGGAACTGCTGCCAGACCGGAATCAAACCCCAGCCAGGGATCAGTGCCCAGCTCTCAGTCCAAGGTGGGCAAGGAGGAGTTGTTACGAAACTTTCAGGCATGCAGGAGAATTAGGGGGTTTTGAAGCATTTTCTTTCCAAACACCGGGACTTTGGTTTGAGGTGAGTGCTGGAAGCTGGGAATGGCTGGAGGAGTATCCAGGGTCTGCTTGGGAGCCCTCGGTCCCTCATCAAAGCCGGGCTCTGGAGGCTCCTCCACCCCAAGTTAAACCAACCACGTGCTCCCTTCCCCAACAGCTGTCAGCTCTGTGGTGGTTTTGGAACCTCTTTCAGTCTTCCGCTGCTGGGATTAAGCTCTTGGTTGCTTTGGCGTCTGTCTTCCTCCTCTCCCTCCCTGATCTAACCTCTCACTAGATGCTGGTGCCTCAGCTCGGCACCCTGGCGTTGATGTGGCCGTACCTGCACCAGGCACCGAGGTGAGATCAGCTGCTCCCTGAACGCTCCCCAGCTCCTTCAGACAGGATCTCACCAGCATCTGAAGTTCCTTTTGCCACTTTCATGCATTTTCTCAGTAACTTTTTTCATTAGTTAGTCTTTTTTAATAGAGTCCCTTTGCTTTGATCCTCACAATTTTCCCTCCCAGTGCCTCTGATAATTTTTTAAAGGCATCACGGTAACTTTGAAACCTTCCCCACGTCCGGGCTCCGCAGCCTGGCTGAGATGCCTCCCAAACCTTTAAGAATTGTAAATGTGACCTTGCTAAGGAAATGCAGGAAGTGTCATCTCTTCTAACATATAAGACAGGCAAAGACTGTAATTTATAAGGCTGAGTACAAAGGGCTGTTTTTCTTTGAGCTAATTAACTGGAAGAAGAGGATAACTAATTAACTGCAGAGACACCCAAGGAAATATGAGGTTGCAGCAGAGCCCTGTGACTGTGTATGCTCCTTTTCATCTCGTGGATGGATTGCTGGGCCTGAGCTGTGCCAGGGGCGGGTGCACGGCCCTTCCCTCTCCTCTGTGTCCCTGAAAACTGCTGGCCTGGAAGTTTGGGATCCCAAATCCCGCAGGCTGCAGCAGGAGACCCGCTGGGATGCAGCCAGAGTTGCACTTCCCAAGATCAGGCTGGAGTTACTAATTCCCATTCACCCATCCCAGTAATTCCAGTGGTTCCTTGATCCCTCCCGAACTCGGGCTGCTGCTGTTGAGGCTTTCGGCCCAGCTCCTGGCCTGGCACCAGGCTGCAGATTCCAAGGCATCATCTCCAGTGACAACTCAGATTTTTGGAGGTGCAGCCAGGGAAACTGAGGAAGCCCAAGAGGTCGCTGCCTTCCCTGCCTGCCTCCCCTGGAAATCCATTAAAAGGCACTTTTAGGGGAATAGGCTTCAAAAATAAGGAACCAGTGTGCATGCACTTGATAAGGCCCACAGAATTAATCACAATAAATGACACCGTTTAATGGAGAAAATGGTGCCTGCCATGGCTGTTACCTGGGAAGGAAGTGGTTCAATTAAAAGCTACCAAGATATTTAGGAATTTTCTAGGCAGATACAGTTTCTTGCTGGATTCTTCAATCTGGCCCGAGCTGATAAAAGGGCAGCAGGAAAATCTGTGCAGGGAAAACCCCTTGTCCTGAAGAGAGAACGATTCTCTGGGCTGCTGACAGCAGGAATTTGCTGGGTGTTTTACAGTGGGGGGCAGGTGCAGCCCAATTTACCCCTCCTGTGTCTCTGAGATTTTCCTGCCCTCTCCCAGCTCCAGGGTCCTGTCCAGGCTCTGATCTCTCCGCTGCTCTCCCGCAGCCACAGCAACCTCATTTTCATCTGCTCTGACATTTTCCTTTCCTTTGGTTTCTGGGGCCTGAAACAATTTGTCCAGGTGCTTTGCCTTTTCCTTTCTATTCCCACAGCAAAGTGAAACATAAAAATCCCCGAAATTAGAGCACGGAAAAGACCTTTTAGGCCGTTCCAGTCTCCCCTCAGGGCAAGAGCTGCCAGGATTCCCACAGTCTGTTTGCTGGAGGTTTAATCAGTTCAATTTTCCTACTGTGGGTCACAGAGGATTAGACAAGAGGAAGGGCTGGGGAAGCAGCTCATCCTTTGTTTTTATCAGCAAAATTCTGTTCTGGGCTAAATCAGCGGGAAAGCAGGAGTATTTTGCTGAATGCTGGATAATTCTGGGTTCCTGTGCCAGGGAGATCACACAGAGGTGTCCTGAATGTGAAATTCAGCTTGGGTCAGGCTGATGTTGTGGCTGCTGCTCCAAGGACCGATCATTACCTGCGTTTCCAGCAAGGGCTGATGTGACTGGTCCCCCCTGGCAGCTGTCCCTGTCCCAGAAAAGTCATTAAATCACCCCAAGATGGGCTGCAGGTAACTTTGCAAAAGGTAACTGGAGGATTTAGAAGTTAATTCCCTCTGTCTGTCAAACCCAGGTGATATCTGCCACTGGTGAGCACGAGATCCAGCCCCTGCATGGCTCCCTGCTGACATTCCTGCCAGGATTGGGTCAGAATCCCACTGACCTGAGTGGGAGCAGGTTTGGGGCACATCCCCAGCAGCTCCAGGGCTGTTCAGAGCTGCCCAGGGTGCTCAGCCCTGGAGCCTTGTGAGTTATCTGAGAGCAGTTATCAAAACACTCTGTACAAACCCAGCCCAATCCGCGTTAAATCTGTGTTACTTATGGAAAATGTGGTTTTGGAAATGTCCTGAACGAGGACAGCAAGATGGGCACAGCAGGGAGAAAGGTTTGTGAAGAGCAGGAGAATTCATCTCCTGACTGAATGAAGCTGTGTTGGACTCCCGAACTCCAGGACTGGATGTCTGCTGGAAGTAGGAATTGTGCACAAGGCAGAGAAATTCCAGTTTCCAACCCGGAACTGCAGGGAGGGATGGGGGTGGAAGAGGGAGGAGCTGCTCTGTGCCTGCCCGGGGCAGAGTTGGATCAGCAGAGCACCGAGCAGCGCTGGGCTGGGTTTGACAACATCCACACGCACCGAGGCTCTGGGAGCCCAGGTGAGAAACAAGGATGAGAACAGCTGCATCCTGCATGGATCCTCCTTCCGACAGGGAATTCAGGAGATTTCAGCTCATTCGAGTAACATTAGCTTGGGGCAGGGTTGGATTGTTCTGCATTTTGACCTGGTTTTGTAATTATCGCTCCTTCAGAGGAAGATGTGTTGTTTAAATATCCTCTAATTTGCTTTCAGAGATCATAAACTCTCTTTATTATCTGCTGCCATGTATTACAGACAGATAATGACTGACTTTTGCCTTCCCACTCGGAAAAGTGCATTTAATTTGGTGAAATAATGGAGGCATTTGTTCATCTTTAATACCATTTTCTGTGCTTCATTCCCTTTTACCTCACGGAGCAGCCTCCTCTGGAGGTCCTCTCCTGTGATTACTCCTGCTGCAGCTCCTGGCAGGGCTGAGGGCACTGCTGTGGGGGATATCCATCAAAAACCCCGTGCAGAAACTCCTGCAGGGCGTCCCAGGGAAGGGCCGGTGCCAGGTTTGATCCGTTCCATTTAATGCTCGCTCGGCCATCAGCGCCTTTCCCAAACTCCTGCTGATTTAGGCGTTTGCCAGGGCAGGATGAGGGTGGCTGGGCCAGCACTGAGCCCACGCCCAGCAGGATGGGGCACAGCCAGGAGCTCTCTCCAGCCCAGCAAAAAGCGCCCAAACCCAGGGATCACTCGGCTTTTCCACATTTCCTCCATCTGTGGGCTTGTTACACTCAGACATTCCCTTAAAAAAGGGCTCCATTCCATCATTCTGAGCAGATCTCAGCTCTGGCTTTATGCAGGCACAGCACTTTTTTTCCTGGATATTTGCAAAGCTTTTAAAAATATGAAATAGTTCCTGCTCGTGCTTTAGCAAATGTATCAATTATTTTTAATTTCTCCAAACTGCTACTGTAGCATACAAATAGAGCAGAAATGAGAGGGCTTTTTTTTCCCTCAAGAGGAGGCTTTGAGCATCCCCAGACAAATCCAGAGGGGGAGGAGAACTGTAACAGTGCCTTGTTCCCTACATTTTTCTGCTTTTAAGGCAGTTGCTGTTTGTATATTCTATTATCTGGCTAATTATTCATTCTCTCTCAGGCACTGAGGATTTAATTGTTGTTTGTATTGCAGGGTGTTTGTTTAAGAACTCTGCAGACACCCAGAAAGAGGCAGGTTTGTCATCTTCAGAGAATCCTGGAATGGTTTGGGTTGGAAGGGACCTTAAATCCCATCCAGTGCCACCCCTGCCCTGGGCAGGGGCACCTTCCACTGTCCCAGGCTGCTCCAAGCCCCGTCCAGCCTGGCCTTGGACACTGCCAGGGATCCAGGGGCAGATCCGAGGATGGCATTTCCCAAAACTGCCCAGAAATTTGGGACACTTTCCCTCACTTTGCTGTCTGTAATTGTTCTGAGGCCAGGAGCTGCTGGCAGATGAAATTTTACAGCCCATGACACACCAAGGCCTTGATTCAGAAATTCCTTGCACTCCACTCCAATTATCCACATTGTGCCAGTTCAGATGTTAGGGATAGGTGCCCTTTGTTCTCAAGGAAAAGGATTTGCCAGCCCAGGGCAGAAATCAGGGATTAAGCCCAGCCAGGAAGGGGAGAGGGAGCAAGAAAGGGGAAAATAATCAGGGAAATGCAGTCAGCATTCCAGGTCCCACCTCTGCTCCTGGAGGGGAAGCTCGGGAACAGTTTTAACCCACAAAGCAATTACTGCCAGAGGATAAAGTACATTAATAAGGAGGGGCTTTTGGTGCTGGCAGAGTTTTGCTCAGGAGAGAGCAGAGAGGTTTGAGCAAGGATCAGCCGTGCCAGAACCCCCCTGTGCTCAGGGCCTTCCCGGACCGGCACCCACTGGAATTCTGCACGGAAAACTGACTCAGCACAACGGAGTTTTCTACCCCAAATCAGCCAGAAAAGCACCCAGGCCCTACAGGAGGGGTTTTGCTGTGTTCTCCCCAGGAATCCTGTTAGAATTATGTTTTAAACCCCACTCCAGCCCAAACTGGAGATAATTCCCAGCACGGCTCAGCTGGCCGGGTCCCTCCCGGTGGGAAAATACAGCACGCAGGAAGCTTTTTTCTACATGAATTTTTTTTTTTTTTTTTAAAAGAAGAAATTGTAATTATGCTGGGAGAACATTCATTTGCTTGTTAAGTGAAATTTGAAGGGGAAACTTTAATGATGGTAGGAAGAAAATCAGATCTTCTTGTTAAAGTATGTTCTGAGAGAACTCATGCTGGACAGCACATTAAGCATCAAAGACTCATCAGTGATTCATAGAAGACTTTTTTTCTCAGTGACATGAATTATTTTCATGGGAAAAGATATGAAGATATCTTAGTTGAAGAAGAGGAGTGAAGACTTTTTTATTTCTGTGCTTGGGAAAGAAATGGTGTATAAATAAACCTTCAATTTAAAGGCCATTTGAAAAACAACCCGCAAACTTATATTTATTCTTCGTTCTGTTAGCACAGAAAAATAGGTTCTAATCCCTCAAATTCAACTTGGAATTGCAAATTGGTTGATGTGTTTGCAACTCAGCTGTGGGAAAATGGATATACAGTGCAGGTTGGTTTGTATTTTTCCTTAATAACTCCTTGCTTAGAGGATGGAGCACATTTATCCCGGGCTGGGTGGGATCTGCTCCCAGCTCCCAGTGCTGATCCTGCTGCCCCGGGGCGCTGTTAATCCCTCCTTGATTTACAGGTACTTATCACCTATTGATAAGAGTTCAGCTAAAATCAGCAGTGCTGGAATAATAATATTGTTGCTAATAATCCCCTTTCTGAGGCAGGATCTCGCACTGGTAATTAGGCATGACATAAATAAATTAAGCCTCCCTTCACAGCAGCGTTTACTCGAGGTTCTCTCACAAAGAGGGACACTGAGGCAAGGAGAGCTAATCTGCTTCCATTTGCACACTCCTCACCCCGGAATAATTCCCCTGCAGCCCCCGACGGGCTCTGGAAGGCGCGCGAGGCGTGCGGCTGATTCTGCTAACCCGATTCGGGAGGGAAGGGAGCACGGGCAAAATGCATTTCCTCGGGAGATTCTACAGCCCAGAGCTGCTGAGGGTGCTGGGAGTCAAGCCTTGCCTTTCCCCGTCACCCACCAGCATTCCAAGGGGACTGTCCCTGCCTCCCCGTCCTTGTTCCCAGCTCCCAGCTCCCAGCTCCCAGCTCGTCTCTGGGCTGTGCCGCTCCGGAGCTGCTCCGCTCGCAGATCTCCGAGGAGGACGGGAACAATTACCGTAATGCAAATAATAACTCTGGGATGCTAATGAAGGGTACAATTAAAGGCAGTCGAGCATTTATCCCTGGAAACATCCTCATAAATCCCAGGACGCAGCTCAGATGAGCACGGGACCCTGCAGGCCATGCCCCGGGTCCGGCTGTGCCGTGATGGAAGCTCGGGGTGGTGGGAAGGGCTCCTCTGCCAAACCCACACCAAATATCCACTTTCAATTCATTTACTGCCATTCGGAGGAAGGTGCGGAGGAAACAGGAGCAGCAAATGCCAGACACAAAGGTCTTTAAGGCCATCCCATATCAGAGGTGCCCTGTGCCAGGAGCTGCGGGTGCTGTGGCTGTGCTGCCCTCAGTCCATCACCAAACGTCCCCCAGCCCTGTCCCCACCATCCATCACCCAGCGACAAATCCATCACTTCATTCCCCGGAGTGTCCATCGTGCTGCTCTCTGAGGCCTGAACTGAGGAGGTGTGAGCTCCTGAGTGGACAGAACCCTCCCCAAATCTCTGCTCCCCTCCTCCTGCTTCAGGAAGCGCCAGGAATCCCTCGGAGGGCGATTTCTCCCTGCCAGCTCCTCTCCCCCTCGCCAGCCCCCAGCTCTCCTCCCACCCAGGAGTTATTAGATGACATAACACTCGCTTTGCTGAAATATATTATTCAAACTGAGTGGCTTAAAATTGAAATGCTCCCATGGTCATGAACCCTGGCTGCAGTTAAAAATAAATCCCTTTATCCGCACCGCATCCTCGGCTCCACATTTTCCACCAAAAGTCCTTTAAAATACTCTGGACTCGGAGCCTGAACGAGATCAAATGTGACTTTTTAAAAATAGGATGCCTGCTCCTCTCCCTTTGCCTCCTTGGGCCGACAATGGGAGATAAATTTGCTCGGCAGGCCCCCTTTGTGGGCCGTGCTGCCGAGGCAATTTGCAGTTTGCTGTGGAAAAGGCATCTCACGCCACATTTATCACCCCCCGCCGCCGGCTACAATCCAGCCCCTCGGAGCCACCGAGCAGAGGTGCCGAGCTCGGCTCCCGCATTATTATTCCACATAATAATGGGTGTTCAGGGAAGCAGGAGACAAATATAGAGTCTATTCCAGAAAGGCTCAGCTGGGGAACGGAGGTGGAGAGCCGGGGGGTGGGCTGGAGGGAGGGAAGGCAGACGGAGGGAGGGGAGTGGGGGGAAAACGAATAAATGTGTTCAGCAAACGAGGCCTGCCCCTCGCACTGCTTCTGCCTCAGCTCACGAGGCTGGATGTCATCGTCCCCCGGCCAGAGCTGCCCGTGAGGACACGGAAATCCTCAGCGGTGGCATCAGGGATTGTTGGCAGAGGTGTTCCCTGCCTTCCTCCCCTCTGCCCGATTCCCGTCTCTGCAGAGGTGACTTTGCTCAGCCAGGTGCCACCTGAGCGACTTAAAATGAGGACTTGAACTGGGCAGAATAAAATACAATAACAAAATAACAAAAATGCCCGGTCGCATTAGAGGTCAAGCCACTGAGAAGTTAATTACCAGCCCATGGGCACAAGGCAAGTCACCAAGGAATCCAAAATTCTGTGGTTTAACCTTTGGAATTTGGCCTCCATCTCCCATATACTCATGGATCTATTTCCACTACCATAAACTAAAAGCTAATCCATCCTGTAGAGACAGCAGAAAAAGCTGTATAGCAGATTATAAACAGATTTAGATGATCAGAGGACAGTTCTGTGCTTTTATATGGTTATTTTTTAAGGTTTAAAATCAAAAGAGAGATAACTTCACCAACGAGAGCTCACAGGCAGATACTCCTTTATCTTGCCATCCTACACACTCCCAACCCAGAGCTTTGCTGGAAATCTTTGCTGGGTATTTTGGGTAGCAAATGCCTGGTGAGGAGACATTCTGAGCATGTCAAGTAGAGGAATTTTTCTCACATGCCTAAAAAAAAAAAAACATTCCTCTCATGTTTTCTGAATTTCACATCTGTGAGGGGTTTATTTTTTGAGCGTTTTATTTTTTGAGTGCAGGAATGAAAGACAGGCTCCTGTCTGAAGTTGTGGGGTTTGATCCTGGGATTGCTTCATCTCGGGGCCTTGGCAGTGTCCCTGCCTGACACTTGTCATTACCATTCCTCTCCATCCCCCTTCCCCTCCCTGTCAGCTCCTCCAGTCATGTCAATACTCATTTTTCTTTGCCACAGTAAGTTGGTTAATCAGACCTTTGAAAGCAAACTTTCAGCTGGGTATTTGTATGCAGCCCCTCGACAGAAATGCAGATTTAAGGAGGCAGCCATATGCAGGCGTGAAGGGAGCAGCTGTTGTACAATCAGGGGTAATTTAAAAGAGAGGGGGAAGGTGAGGGAAGGACGACACGAATCCAAAGTCAAGGATTTTTTGTTGTTGCTGCAAACACAGAAATGATGTTTTACTTCACACCTCCCGGCCCCACGGAGAAAACACCGCTTGTCTTCTGGGTCACTGCCACCAAATGCCACCTCTCCGTTCCCAGATGTCATTTCAGAGCTGTGCCGTTGTTTCCTGCACTGAACAGAGAATTCATCCTACACTTTTTCATCTTCCAGCCTTTTTGGAAGACAGAGAATTCCTTAAAGTTCATCCAATTCCACCTCCCCGCCACGGGCAGGGATCCCCTCTCTGCACAGGGTGCTCAGACAGGCAGAACTCCCTGGGAATTGCTGGATCTCTGTATCCTTGGCCAGGAAAACCCAGCAGAAATAGGACTAATTCCTGTGGAACCGAGGGATCAGCAGGTCAGGATGAGGCGAGGGGCAGAGCTTTGGGCTGGCTCCACATCCAGGACTTTATCTCCCCACTACTTTCAGAGCTGCCAGCCTTCCACAGCTGCAGAGACCAAGCTTTGCCTTCACTCACTGTAAAAGGATTGAGAAAGGAAAATAAAACTAATTTTTTTTTTTTTCCAATTCAATGCAATCCTAATCAATTGTGACAGGACCTAGAGAATATTTTCACGGTGCCAATTACTTAAAGGGCAAAGATGCCACAGTGCCATTAAAGGAACAGCTCCGGCAGCTCTCGGGGACATGGCAGAACAAGGTACTAAACGTTGTTCCACTCGTTCCATGAAATAAAGGATTGGGTCATTAACCTTACCAATGTCAATGTGTTGTCACGATCAAATTCAGCTAAATGAGTGTCCAAGGTAATGGTGAGGAGCTCACTTCCCACTGTGCAATGCATTAATACATTACCGGCTGCTAATAACGAGAGGCTGAGCGAGGAACTGGGAGCTGAGCCATAACTGGGGATGAAAGGGAGAGGGGCAGCCTGGACGGGACAGCCAGAAATCCAGGGGGACGGCTGGGCGGCCACCAGCGGATTTATGCACTCACACATGCACTTTACAGTCCATGAAATGACTAAATAGGAAATTTATGGAAGCAAACTCCAGCGCTGTAAACATGCATTACAGGAGCAAATGTTTGCAAACTTCCTTTGGAGCAGGGTTTCAGCTCGGGATATAAATATCCCTGACAAGCTGCCTGTGAATCCTCTCTGTGAGAGTCACCTTTTTCCAGCTCTCCTAAAAAAAGTGCATCTGCAGAGCTGAGGGGGGACCGTGTTCTGCTGGGATCCCCCAGGGGAGGGGGAAGACTCCAACACCCCCATGTGCCCCAGGGAGGGGGATGCTCTGGGATCTGGTGCATCCCAGTGCCAAGGAATCGATTCAGGGATGGCTGCAGCTCAATAACCCCTGGCACTGAGGTGTGTGGAGAGGGGAAAAACATTTCTGAGGAAAAAGGACACTGCTCCAAAGAGAAAAACATTGGCACAGAGGAAAAAAATGATCAAAATAATCGGCTGCTGTAAGATTTCAGTATTTTCAGATAAAAGGAGAAGGAAAGGAAATGTTCCTTCCTGATCCTTCATGGGAGCAGGGATAACAGTGTGGGGATAGCGTAGGATCATTGGATGGTTGGGGTTGGAAAGGACCTTAAAGCCACCCCTGCCATGGCAGGGACACCTTCCACCATCCCAGGCTGCTCCAGCCCCATCCAACCTGGCTTTGAACAATTCCAGGGATGTAGCCAGAGTTTCCCACAGCAGATGTCCTTCAATCCTTGCAATCCTATTCCAATTTTCCGATGAAATTGAAGGCAGAAAATAACACAGATTTAAGATATGCAGAGGCAGAAAAAACCTCCAGGATACCGGGCAGCACTGCCATCGTTCCTGGGCCGACTTCTATTTCATAATTAATAACTTAAATGGGGTAATTTAAAATTGTTAATTCTTTTCACAGAGTCTGCACGAGCTCAGGTGATGTCAGACACGCTGTCACCAGGAAGGTTAAATACTCCTGGTAGTTGCTAATTACCTAATCACTATTACTATCTCGTATTAATTCTGCCCGAAGCGCAGATCGCATTCTGCCTGAGCCGGGCTGGTAAAGCAGGGGCTGCAGAGAAACCCCCGCTGGTTGCATTCATTTAAAGGAGAGGAAAAAGTCCTCGCTCAGGGTGTTTGTTCTCAGCATTGAGTGAGCCTGAGGAGCAGCCAGGAGGGTTTAGGGACACAGGGAATGGCTTCAAAGTGCCAGAGGGCAGGAATAGGTGGGATTTTGGGAAGGAATTCCTCCCTGTGAGGGTGGGGAGGTGCTGGCACAGGGTGCCCAGAGAAGCTGTGGCTGCCCCAGCCCTGGAAGTGGGAGCCTGTTCCAGTATTTGACAACACTTCCTGTTAAGAAATTGTTCCTAATATTCAATCTAAACCTCCCCTGGAGCAATCTGAGGCCCAGAATGCTGGGATTTGCTGAAATCCCTGTGGATCTGTTCCCTCCTGGGCTGTCTCACACGTGCCTGTGCCCTGGGCATGGAAGGGGACATTTGCTCTCCAAACCAGAGCTGCTCTTTCACCATCCACACCCACAGGTGCCCACCTTGTGATGGGGAAGCTCTGGGAGCAGCTGGGTTTGTGTCCCACTGCCCTTCCCTGGGCCAGAATCAGCTCCAGGCAATGTCACCATCCTGTCACCCCTCGTGAGGAGTGGCAGATGTCTCATGGATACACAACTCCAGATTTCCATCTATTAGGGAGGTGCCAGGAGCACTTCCAAGGCAGGGAGAGTTTATGGCTGTTTTTAGTGCTGTGCTATTAATCTTTACATTTGATTCAAACTGTGTATTAGGGGATGGCAGCTACAGAGCTGCAAGCTTTTGAAATGCTAATTGTCAACCCAAAGTTTAGAGAGACTCTTTCAAAGCAAAGTTGCCACTATTTGGAGGCTGTGCTCTAAATGCAAGAGCTCAATTATCTGGAGTGTCAAACTTCTGACACCTTTGCTGATCCATAAAAACAAGGGAGATTAAAGAGTTTTCTGGAGGAGAATCTCATTTTTATGCTCAAGGTTATTTACTGAATTATACATTGTGGCCAATCCCAAATCCAGCTCAACGATCAGGTGTATAAATATATATTTATGGTTACCCAGAGCACTCCAGTGGGGGAACAGCACAAAGTTTGTAGAAACACTCCCAATGTGAAACCCAAGCCAAGATTCTGTTTTTAAGACTTTGAGAAGAGGAGCACTGGTGACTCCTTTCTGACTGTCTTTTCAGAGACAACAAAGCTTTTCCTTTATTGTTGCCTTGATTTTCTCTGCTGTTAGTGCATGAAGAGCCCAGGAGTTTCTTAGGGGACAGAAGCTGAGAGTTACGTAAAAGATGAAAGATGCAGCATGGAAATGCAGTTTTGGTGGGGATTTGCATTTGCAATTCAAGGTTCTGAGGAGCTGTGGCTGCTGTGTCTCCTGAGAGCAGAGGAGGAGATCGTGGGGATGAGTTTTGCTGGTTCTGCACCAGAAACTGTGCACGACCAGGGACAGCTCCAGCCAAACCCTGCTCACCTCCCAGTGCTGGAGAAGCAAAGCCTTGACAGCTTAAAGAGAAGCCCATATCAGGGAACGTGAAGTGGAAAAGGTCTATCTCAAAAAATCCTGCACAGGGCCTGAGTGCAGCTTAAATCCCACTGGTATGGAGGGTGTGACGGCAAATAGGAACTGACAGCATCCTGCTCTGCAGGGAGCAGCTCCTGAGCAGCCCGACTGCTCCTGCAGCCATCAGCTCCAGTCCCGAACGGGACCCTGAGCTGTGCTGCGCTGACAGCCTGTGCTGGCTGTCCCAGCCCTCCTGAGATTCAGTGGCTCACTCAAAGCTGGAATATTCTTGCTCTCCTTTGACTCTTGCCCCAGGATTCCAGCTGAGGAGCAGCCAGCTGAATTCCAGCTGGATGACAAGGTTTGGCTCAACTTGATTTGACTTGTTTCAGAGAACACAGTGTGTTGTCCTGATGCAAAGGAGTACGGCAGGAAACAGCTGGAGCCTTTGCAAGAGGAAATGCTCTGCTTTTGCCATATCTGGGGATCATGCTACACTCCAGAGCACCTAAAAATCCAAAAGCAATTAAAGGTCATGGGCCACATCAATGTTCACATTGTTCATCTAGAATTTGTACATTGTATTTCTGCTGGATGCTGCACAGGATGTAATTTTTTGGGATCTTTCATTTTTTGGTGTCCCTCCAGTGATGAGAGGGTTCCACTGATCGCCATGACCCCTTCTGAGCACAGGGCCTTCTGCAGTTCCCCTGCAGAGGTTTTATTTGGCTGGCAGAGACCTTCTCCTTTCCCCCTCAGAGAATCACAGAGCTCCCTCCAGCATGAGGGGCTGAGGCAGCCTTTGCTTCCCAAAAGGCCTGGGAGGAGCCGGTGTCTGTGCCCACTGTTTGCCCTGCAGGAGCCAGGAAACAGACCCTGAGGAAGAACCACGGAGTAAAACTGACTTTAAGGGCATTGCTAAAGGAGCTGACACCCCAAAAGTGCCACCCCCCAGCACTGCCCAGGCCCCAGCTCCACTGACGGTCCCTGCTGCTCCATCACTGCCAGCAGAAGCTTAATGGGGACCAGCAGTGGAGTGAAGCATCAGGATTATTAATTAAGGGGTTAATATGCCTGGCTGAACTTCTGTCTCCGTTGTTAAGTGGGTTGGAAGTGCCAGGACTGATTGTGTGATTGCATGGACGTGCTGGGGGGTGGTCAGAGCACTCTCTCCCCACCGAACTTACCCCTTTGCCGAGGCCGGAACGTGGGCCTGGGCTCTCCATCCCCACCCCACACAAGGCCAGCCCTCCCACGTGAGACAGAGCGGTTCAAACACAGCCCCAACTTCGTTAGTTCTCCTGGCTCAGGAGTCCTGCAGCTGAATAAAGAGTCAGCCCCAGCTTTATTGGCCTTTATCATCAATAGCTCTTTCCTTAATGGTGTCTTTAAGGCATTTTTATCCTACTTGAAAAAGGACCAAAGGTGTCTTTCTCCCTGTCCTTTCCGAGTCCCTCCTCTGAAGCTCCCAAACAAGGCCAAATGTCAGTGCCAGCTTTCAGCTCTAACTAACTCTGAGCCTCAGCCTGTTGCCTTTGCTTCCCCTGCTCCTGACACCCACTCTGGAGAGCCCCAAGGAGGAGCCAGGGGTGATTTCATCCCTCTGGGAGAAACAGCTGCATTCCCACATCTCCCAGCCCTGCCCAAAGTCACCTCTGCAGCAGCCACATGCCCCAGTGAGGAGGGAGGAGAGCCAGGTACATTTGGAATTTAGAGCTCCTCGGGTTTCAAAAGGAATCATCATAATTTCATGGGGAACTCGGGAGCTCCAAGCGGAACACGAAGCTGCAGTTTCCAAGGAAAGCTGAAAGTTTTCACCAGGCTGCACAGCGGATTAGCAAAGTGCCTCCCTCTCTGTTTTAAAATGCACAAACAGGGCTGAGAGGCAGCACTGAACAGCTCCACGATTGCCAAGGAATGCAATAAATCAGCTCTGAACAAGTGAAGGACTTGAGCCCTTGGCATAGATAATTTTATATAAAAATATCCCCTGATGCTGTCTGGAGCCAAGGCAGCAGAAGGACATGGAATGGGGATGGACACAGGGCCCGGAGAGCCAGGCTGGACACATCCCAGGTGGATCACCTGCCTCACAGACCCAATCCGGGCTCAGGATGCCCCTTTGGAACCCCGGGGATGCTCCTGGTCCAGGACAAGGCTCCAAAGGGAGCAGGACTTGGCAGGGGCAGGGAGGGACGGCTGGGCCTGGTTTGTGGCTGGATGCTGGACACCTTTGCAAGGAGCATTAACTTCAGATTAAACCACAGCCCTTTGCCTGGATCAAACCCCTCCCAGCCTCTGGCCATGACCCCCAGGAGGGAGCTGAGCCCCCAGTTTTGGCACCCGTGGCCAAAGGGGTTCAGGCTGGGATAGAGCTGCAGCTCCTGGGGTGTTCCAGGGCACTGAACAGCTCCTAAACGTGGAGGAAAGGGACACCACAGACCCTGCCGCACTCCCCATCAGCCCTGCTGGCCCCTGCAGGCACTGGGAGGCCACAGTGAGGTAACCCCAGAGCCCCTCTTCCCCAGGCTGGACAATCCCAGGGGCTCAGGGATCCCAGGGACAGCTCTGCCCTGGCCTCGGGGAGTTCTGCAGTGCCTCCTTTGCAAAGGGCACTCCAAGAACCTCACACTCAACACAGAATTAGGTGGGAGCTGAAACAAAAGCCACCACGGAAAACCAGGGGACAAAGGAACAATACATTGTGAAATGAAGCTCATGGCAGAAAGGAGCCTAAGGAGCTGTTGTGATGCTTTAAGATCTAATCCATCACCTTTTCTTCTTGCTGGCCTTTTAAATTTTTCTTTTTTCCCTTTTTTTTTCCTTTTTTTCTTCTTTTTTTTTTTTTTACAGGGCAATTTCATAAAAATAGATTTGGGTCTCGGACGTTGGTGCCGTGGGGAAAAGCAGATAAAAGGCAATAATGCAACTAATGGAAATAAACTTTACAGCATTAACTGGTCAGGAGCACAGGAGAAACCCCCAGCTGGTAGGGAAATGATGTCATCTTTTCATTTTTTACTTCTTTTTTTTTTCCCCTCTGGCGTATCAATGCATAAAACTCAGATGTGAGGACACAGGTTTCCAGGGGACAGATAAGAAAGAGAAAATGAGTCATTTCAGAGCAGCAAGATGACAGCAAAGACTTGTGCTGCAAACTCCTGCCTTACTTCTCCTGCTAAATCAAGTGCCAGATGTTGCTGCAGCTCAGGTTGGTCTCTGCAGCTCTGGGGGATTGTGTCTCTCACCAGGGAGTGCAGAGACCTCCAGACCTGAGGAGCAAAATCAACTTGTTCAATAGGGATTAAAAGCAACCCAGGAATCCCCCTCATTTTGGATTTATTGGGTCACATTTCCAGATTTAGATGGGGCATCTTTATCGACTTCAGAGCATTTTCACCTTGTGCCTCCAGAGAGGATTTTCTGTCTCTGCCTTCCCGCAGCAGCCCTGGGCTGTTCAGCACAGGGAGGGCAGGGAGGTTAATCTGGGAAGGAAGAGAAAAGAGAAATCCTGGGGGGTTCAGCCACATGAGGTCACTCCCCGAGACAGAGATTTGTGTTCCCTGTCCTTTTCCCAGAGCCCAGCCATCCTTCCCTTGCCTGTGTTGTCAAACACACCCTGGGACATAAAATATACATTAATGATCAATGGCTCAAACAGAGCTGCTGTTAATTAGCAGGTACGTGGTGCCCTGGCTATCAAAGTGCTCTCCTAATACCGAGTGATTGAACCTTGCAGTGTTTTCCTTGTGATGAATTAGGGGGAGTTATCCCACGGGGTCTGAGGCAGATGGGATGGGGCATGCAGGGGTGAGATTTCCAAGCTTTCCTCACTCCTAATGTTCACTGGGAAACAAAAATACTTCAGCCTATGCTGGAACAGGGCTGGGGTCTGGGATGGCCTCGCCTGTCTGTGTGTCCGTCCCTCTGCCTGTCCTTCCTGCCCTCCCCACAAGCAGTGGCTCCAACATCCAGCCGGGAAAGTAATTCAGAGAGTGGGAGGAGAGGAAAAATCCTCTTTGTCAGTGCTAGATTTGCTACAAAGCTGCAGGACTGAGAGTCAGCCTGCTGTGCTCCAACAGGGCTGTCCGCAGTGGACAGCTTCACCCAGGAAAATCAGGAAAATGCCCTCTTGTTGTTCCACATCTCCCACTGACCCACGTCCTGACAGGAGGAACAAGCCCTCATTAAGGCAGGATTGCTGCTTGGGACACGGCGGTAATGAAGGATGAAGGAAATCAAAGCCTTGCTGCTCACAGTTATTAGCACCAATCCAGATGTCTCGAAATTATTTTTTCAGCCACAATAGATAATTTTTGAATGATGTGCCTAACAAGGGCAAATGCTGCAGCCAGAGGAAGCCATCTATTAAATGAACAAATATATCTTCAATTCCTTCAAAACAGAACAGGCTTTAATCAGATCTTCAAAGCCAGGACAGAAATGTTCTGTCTTTCAGAAGGAGTTCCTGCAGAGGGGATGGTGGCAGAGGGGTCTGACACGAGCCTGTGCTGAGCTCAGAACCTCTGCCATGAGCTGGAGAGCAGGGCCTGACACTCACCGGTGCTTTCTGCTCCAGCAAGGACTGAACTCGCCCCGTCTGAGTCACAAACCCGGGGCTGCTGCAGCACAGATGTCCCAGAGGAACTGAAGGAGTTCATCCCCGAGCACATCCCTTCCCCCTGGATGCTCAGCTTCAGGCACAGCTCGAGCTTTCCCTGCTCTGTCCTGAAATTCCCGAATGCCACGGATCTTTGCTAGGTCAGATCCCAAATGATGAGTGAGGTTCCCACCACACCCTGAGCACCCAAGGGACACAGGGATGTCACCAGGACACAGCTGGTTTCTTGGCATGAGGACCAACCTGTGCAGGAGGGGCCTGTTGAACCCAAACTGTGATTTTCCCTATTAAAAATGTGTTATTTGGCCTCTCCCAGAGCTCTCCCCTCCCAGGTAAAGCAGGACCTTCAGAGAGGAGGGCTGGGAGCTGCTGGGTGTTTTCCCCAGTGTGGAATAGTTTGCAGGGAAAGGGCCGGGGCTGTCTGAGGGACCATGAGGGACCCCCTGCCTCAGGCCTGGGGTTGGGCCGGCGGCCAGGGACAGCCTGGCAGCTGCGGGGGAGCAGGGACACGGCACAGGCAGCCACGGGGAGGGGGCCCAGGGCTCTGTGCTGCCAAACCCCACCAGGGGAGGTTCCCCCTGCCCGGGCGGGCTCCTCAGGGCCAGCTCGGAGCCCTGCCGGCACCAGCCAGCGCCGCCGCGCCTCTGCAGCGTCAGAGCGCCTCACAGCCACTCGTCGGCTGTAATTGTTCAAGGGTGCCCCAGGCTAGAACAGTGGATTTAAATACAGAGCAGCGAGCGGGGTCAGAGTCCGTGGGACTTCGTTTCTCATTTCCTTCGGCTCTTCTCTTTAAAAATGGATTTTTGAGCTCCTGAGGGCTCCCGGCTGCCTGCGCAGGCCCTGGCGCTCGGCTGCCCCCGGACTGAGATCAGCGGAGACCCCGGCACGGCCTCCCCTTCCCCAGACCCTCTGGAAATCCACGCCTGGGCACCCCCTCTGTGCTGGGAGCGGGGCAATCCCTTCCCCGTTGCTGTGGGGTTGTATCCAGGGGCATTCCCTGTGCCTGGAAAGCAGGCAGGGAACAGCAACGTGTCCCACAGGCACCCAGGGGCTCCTGGACTCGAGCTCAGCCGAGCCAAATCTCTTTGCTTCCCACCATTTCCACGCTCCCTCCTTCCCTCCCAAACGCTGCCTGTGGGACAGAGGGTGAGAAAGTCTTTGAGGTACTAAAAGCTCATTTTTTTCCTTCCCTGGTGGACATCAACCCCTGATGAGCCCATCAAACTGAGAATATCGAACCAGGGCTGCATCACCCTGCAGAGCTGGTGCTTCAGGGCTGCATCCGACTCTGGAACTGAAACATTTAACAAGAAATCACTTCCTGATTAACAGGATGATCATGTCATCCTGCAGATAATTCCTTGGCTTTGCAAGAGGATGGCCTAGAATCCCTTTCCAGGAAAAACAGCCACAGCACCACAGAGTCCTCCCCAGGGATGAAGTTTGTCCCTCCTCCCTCATCCTCCCCCTCCTCTGTGGTCCCCTGACTACAACTTCAGTCATTAGCTATCGAATTAGTCCTGGCTGCAATCTGCAGCAACGCTTATTTGGGCCTGCAGGCAATTCCCTCACCTTTTAAATGCTACTGGGGAGTAGCATCCCTTTTCTTCTTTTTTTTTTTTTTTTAATAAAACCAATTTCAGTTAATTTAATTATAGCTGGGATTTAATGTTTAAAAGCCATCAGCTTAATAAGTACCAGGGATGTGTATCATTGTTATCAGCATCTTTGAAAACTGCTGAACAATGTCTGTGCCATTTAGGGATGCAGAGATGGAGCTGGGAGATAGCTCCATGCAGCTGCCTCCCCTCCCGATCCCAGAGGCACTTCCAGGCTCTCCAGCCCGTGTTCCTGCACCCCCCAGGCTGGTTCCCACATCCCAGGGGCGGCTGCGCCCTGTGGAGAGCAGGGATTTGCCCCCACCTGCCCCTGTGAGCCTGCCCAGTGCTCAGACCCACATCACTCCTCTGAAGGTCAGCCCAGCCCAGCGACATTTTCATTTATTCTGAGCCAAAAGTTCATGTGTGAACATGGCTGAGCTTCGTCCTGAGACCTGGAGCCAGGGGAGCGTGTGCCCAGGGAGGAAAGTGGGTGTGCCCACAGCAGCGGGCAGCAGGGCACCCAAAAATCCCTCTAAATCCTCTCCTGACTCCAGGGCTGGTGTGGGATGTGCTGGGCCTCACCTGAGAGATCAGTATTCATCTCTGGCCCTCTATCATGGAGCACCTGGTTCCCAGATCCCTGCTGAGCCCTTCTTCCTTGGGAAAAGTGGGTCTGACTCTCATTTACGCCGAAGTCAGGAGTTCACAGCTCCTGGCCAGCCAGAGGAGTTTGGAAACACCTCCAAGCCCTGTCAG
This sequence comes from Struthidea cinerea, assembly GCA_013397865.1. Lineage (NCBI taxonomy): Eukaryota > Metazoa > Chordata > Aves > Passeriformes > Corcoracidae > Struthidea > Struthidea cinerea. The sequence goes on from VZTI01004623.1 coordinate 897,446, forward strand.
GGACAGGCTGAAGCTCTGCCAGGACTCAATTCCCTCCCCCTGAACACACACACGAAACTCTCACTACCTGCTCAGGGGGTTCCTGCTGCTCTGCCAAGGGGGAAATCCCTGCCCAAGGTGCAAATCTCTGCCCAGGGTGGAAATCTCTGCCCAAGGTGCAAGGCACAAGCCAGCTCAGTTCTGAGTCCAGGAAGAGCCTCGGTGCACAAATGGCTCTGCTGAGAATAACAAATTATCATCTTATCTCCACTGATGCTGCATTTTATTGCTTCTTAATATTTTTCCTGGGCTGTCCATGGCCTTTTATCATCTCTCCTGCACTTGATCACAGCTTTATGGCCCTGCTGTTCCCTCCCCATTTTTTTTACCCTCTGTCTTATTGGTCTCTATTTCTCCCTTCCAAACAAAGGCTTTTTGCAGGCACCTCAATCCCAGCCTGGCTGCAGATATTCCTCAAGGTTCAGTTGCTTTCTGCATTGTTATTTGCAATTTATCTGATTCCAAAACCTGACATTATTCTTGGCTGTGATATACAGTTGTCTGGCTCTTGCTAACCATGTGCAAGCACATTATTCTGCATTGACAAATTTTATTTATTTATTTAGCCGCCCTCCCCAGTTCAGAGCGGCATTCACTGAATTACGGATTTTGATGTCTGCAAATCATAACCCCATCACACAGATAAGACAGAATTCATTACTGCAGGCCCTGCCATCATATGGAGGAATTTAGGTCAGACTGCTTTGTCCTTGGACAGCTTCCTGGGTTTCAAACTCATCCTGTACAAGTTCTGTCTGCAGCACCAGGGACACCTTCCACTATCCCAGGGTGCTCCCAGCCCTGTCCAGCCTGGCCTTGGAACCCTCCAGGGATCCAGGGGCAGCCACAGCTTCTCTGGGCACCCTGTGCCAGGGCCTCACCACCATCTCAGGGAAGGATTTCTTCCCAACATCCCATCCAAACCTGCTCTCTGTCAGAGAGCCATCCAATGGTACCAAGGTCACCTTCCAGCTTTTGTTCTATTTGAACTGGTGACCTTGAGGAGAAAGACACCATCGAACCCCTGGGCTGCTCAGTCATGGATTGATGACAGATTTGTCCCTTCCTGTCCAGGGCTGCTGTGTGTTAACCAGCCAGGGAATCCTGTCCAGGAGAGCCCTGCATTGCAGTGAGGGAGCAGCTCCCTTAATGGGGATGTAAAACATTTTTTAGTTAGAATTCAGCCAACGACACAAATTTAGATTATCGCCAAGAACTACTGAGCACAAAGCAAGGAAAATAAATCACAATGCAGCTGCTTAGTGAAGGAAGTGGTGAGAATTTGGTGGTGGTGCCGCAGTTTCCTTGGGCTACATCCCGTATTTTACTCATTATGAGCTTCCAAAGGGAAATTTAAAGACTGAAGGCTCCATTTGCAAAGTGACTTCAGGCAGGGTCGTGCTCTTTCTGTCCATTGGCTGTGCCCCTTTCTGGATTCTCTGGGTTGGGTCCCTGTCACCCTGGAGTTGTTGGCAGGTTGCAGCAGCAGGGCAGAAAATGCAGGGAAATTTAGCAAGGAAAGGATGTAATTAATTTATACCAGCTAAAAACCTGGCTTAAAAATTAGGGAATATGAGTAGCAATGAGGAATCCTCTCTATCTTCCTACAGCCACTATAATAAGAGCTGGTTTTCATTTTTTACAGGGATAAGCTGGGTTAGCTCTGAACCCACTGGGTCAGACCATCCTGCAGCCCACACAAGGATCTTCCAGTAGAAGGTGCAAAACAACGTCAGAGCAAGTAATTGCTCAAGAGAACTTCCGCAGAACTGACCCTAACTCCTCACAGAACCACTTACGAGACACGCCAGCTCTTGGGGTTTTTAACACACAGCACCTGGGGAAAAATGGGACATCTTTCCATTTTTAAAATAAATTTTAAATCTATTTATTATTTAAATTATATTAATTTATTCAAATTATATTGTTTTATATATTATTTTAATATGTTTTTTATATCCTGTGTCCAGGGGCAATCCATGGAGTGGCACTGCCGGAACAGGCAAGGGTCAGGGTGACACTGATGGGCAGCAGTCCTGGGGCTCAAGCTGGCTGTGAATCCGTGGATCAGGGTGGGAATGGGGCACGAGGGAAAGGGGATCAGGTGGTGGACAGGACAGAGTGACCCAGGGACAGAGTGGCCCAGGGACAGCGGGGGGGCTGCAATCTCTGATGGCTCCCAAGAACCCCCCCATCACTTGATGCTCTCTGGTTTATGAAGCAAGAGCCTGCTCACAAATTTGCATTTCCTGTGACAGCAGCAAATGTACTTAAAGCAAAGCCAAGCCCACAAACAGCTCCTTGCCTCGGTTCTGAGCGATTTCACTTTACAGCTTCGAGGGGATAAATCCAGAGCAGAGCCAGTCCCGCAAGGCAAGGGAGGAACGATCTTTCTGGAGTCTCAGGAGCAGCTAATTGGTGTCTAACCTAAATCATAAAGAGCCCTGTAATTATACTGCTCAGAATTAACACAGAGGGCTTCTAAAAAGGTCCATTTTTTAAGTTAATTTACACAATTCCGAGACCTGTCGCTTTATTCCGAGCAATAAAAGCAGGGATGCTCCGTTCAGCTCCATGTTCTGTTCGCTCAGACAGGGCCTGTGCCAGCTGCAGCAGCACAAAAAGCAGTTTTCAATTTATTTTTATGGCCCCTCTCTAAAAGCATTCCATTACAGAAATATTACAGAGGATGAAGTTTCCAAGCACCACGGGCAGTTTATTTGCTTGTTTTGCTGGGATGGGATAAACAGGGACTGGCAGGAAATGTTGTTCCAGCTCCGTGGGCTGCGTTCAAGGGTCAAGCCCTGTTTGCTCAGGGCTCCCCACTTTTCCTCCCCCAAGGGGTTTTAGAGACAGACTGGGCTGAAACTTCACTTTTGGTGTTGCTGTACAGAGGGGTTTTGGGACGTGAAATGGGATTTTTCGGTCAGTTAGGAAAATTTAGAGAAGGTCTAGCGTGAGGCATGGCCAGCAAAATATTCTGAGCAAAAGGAATTTTGGTTGTGTTGTTTAAATAAATAAATAAAAGTATTGGAAAAAAGTTTCACTGTAAGTGAAGCTCTGAACTTGCAGCTGGCAAATAAAGCCACGTATTTTAACCAATTATTTTATGGCATCTGAACCTTGAATAATCCAGCGAGCTTGGATAGGAATTACACAACTGTGTTCTTAAATAAAGCAGCAAACGCAGACAGGAGTTCCAAACCTGTGTTCCTACCCCAATTTACAAGATGTCCCAGGAATACCTGACCTGGTAGGCTACAGTGTTTCCAAGTATTGAACTTGGAGCCAAAAAAAATACACAAAAGAATTCTTTTTAAAAGCCCGTTCTGAGGTTGTTTCTCCAAGTGATTATGTGAAGTACAGGATCAGAGCTCACCCACCGTCCTGGCCAAATTGGAAAGTTACACTCAGAGTAATTGCTACTCAATAAAGAAAATAAATAAAAATATACAGCTAGGTCCTCCTTTCCAAGTCTTTACATTCCTCCACGAACTAATCTTTCCCCTGTGGTGTTGCACTGAACAATTTGATATTTTATTGCTTTTAGGGTTAGAAATTCACTCACTGTATTATGGACTCAAGGAAAAAAATTGGAAGAAAAGATTTGTGTCTTCTTTGGACAGTAAAGCCAACAAATCTCTTCCAGTGCTTGGTTAGAAAATACAATTAAGGAGACTGTAGTGGACTCTCTGGAAAGAAAATTGTCTGGATTGAGATGTGAACAGCCTAAAAGCCAAACGTGTAAAAATCAATCCTTCCCAGCCCTTTGGGATATGACTGTTTGGGAAGAGTTTGCTCTGATTTTCCTGTGCCCCGTGTGTGTGTGTATAATTCTTCAAGCAATCAATATAAATCCCTGAAACGAGAAACTGAAGCTCTCCAAGCCTGGCCCAGCTCACAGGTGAGGAGGGGTTGCTCAGGATTTCAGGCTGGCTGTCAGATCTCATCCTCAGAGTCCCCAGACGGTCCCTGAGGGACAGATTCCTGCAGCCTCCATCCCTGCCCAGTGTCCCCCAGCACTGGGGGACCTTCAGGGCTGGCACCTCTGTCCCCAGGATCACCCAGTGCCACCCCTGCCCTGGGCAGGGACACCTTCCACTGTCCCAGGGTGTCCAGCCTGGCCCTGGAACCTTCCAGGGATCCAGGGGCAGCCACAGCTGCTCTGGGCACCCTGTGCCAGGGCCTCCCCACCCTCCCAGGGGAACAATTCCTTCCCAATATCCCATCTAGCCCTGCCCTCCTTCAGCTGACACACACATATATATAAAATCAGACAAACAAGGACCTATGGATTCTGGGAATAGGACACAGCGAGGACAAAGCTCCACAGGTGTCATCCCAGCCCCACCAGCCCCTGATGTCAGTGACTCCCAGGCTGCTCTCTCACAGCTCCTGTTCTCCTTGTCAGCCCCTGGCACCACCAGCACCAGGAGCCTCCAGCCAGAGGTTTATATCCCTATAAATATGGATAGTGCTGAGGGATGTCAGGAACCCTGTCCTCAGGCTCCCACCTCCAGCAGGGGCAGAGCCAGGGATCTCTCCATTCTGAGCCTGGACCTTTCCTGTTCGGGCTGCACTCGAGGCTGTGCTGCTCCAGTCAGATCCCATTTTATGAATCATCAGTTAAATATATGTAAAAATCAATTACATTCTATCAGGGTGCCCTGCATCTTAACCGATGCCATCTTTCATCTTCCTAATGATCCAGAAGATCTGGAAATAATTAAAAATCACTCTTGAGGGGCCAACCTTGTCTCTCCTTTTTCTTTTGTGAAAGAGGAATTTCACCTTCCAGGGAGATGTGACATCCCGAGCCAGGGCAGCAGCGGTTTAATGAGGGGATTATTGCCAGGGGAAACGGAGTCAGCGCCTCAGCAGGACAGGCTGCACTGACCCAGCCACTCACTCCATGAATTCCGGGGACCAGGGGCTTCCCTGGGAGCAGGGAAATGCAAACCAAGGTGCTTTGATGGGAATTGTTGGGCTGGTTGGAAGCTGTATCGTGCAGAAATTGCAGAACAATGTAAGGACAACCCCATTCCAGAGGGCTGCTGCAACACCGCGGAGTTCACCAGCACACCAGGAACGGGCTGCAGATTTACGGTCAAATTGAATTTTATGCCTCACACTTCCCTCTTCTCACATTTCCAGTGTGATTGCCCTGATCCAGGACCAAAATTCCCATTAAGTTCAGACAGTGGAAGCATTTCTGGAGCTCCTGGGTTACCGCATGGTGCTGTCACCTGCACAAACCCCAAAGCCTGAACAGAGTGGCTTCCCTGAGCTCATTTTCCTATTGCCTGGATAACAAACACAGCCCTGGAGCAGAGAGGACACTTACAAATAGCTGCTAGCAAAGAGCTGCTCTTTAATGCCAGCCAATAATGTCACGCTCCTCAGTCTTCCCAAATTCCAGTGATTAGCAGTGACCAGGCTCTGCTCTCCCCTGATGCATCACTTAACCCCGTAATCAGAAAATCCATCCCGTGCCTGCCCTGAGATTGATGGTGTCACATTAAACTGGGTTTTTCCAGCAGACAGAGCCACCACAGCACAGTGAGCCTGTCCTGGGCATCCCTGCCCCATGCCCAGCACAGGGGGATTGATATCAGCAATTGAATTGAAAAGGCAGCAGCACAGCTCAGAGCCCACCATGCTCAGGGCACATCAAGATGTCACAGATAGATTATTTTAATTTTTTTTTTGCAAGGAATAATTTCATTCATGATCCCAAAGCAGTGCTCTGCAGGGAGCAGAGGGAGCCGTGCCGGGGTCACTGGGATGAGGGGATGCCTCTTTCAGCCCTGGGGTTCCTGCAGGGCTTGGGATGGGGGGCAGGATCGGAATCCAGCCAGAGACCTCCTGCATTCCCAAACTGCCTCCCCCTGGACTGAAGTGCTCCATGCCCTCATCCCAGCTGGGGCATGGAACTGGCGTTAATGCCAGAAAGGGGAAATCCCAGTGGAGTGACCTGGGCTGCAGCACGAAGGTGGCAGGGTAAGAACCTCTCTGAGGAGGAGATTAATTAAACGTGAGAGCTGCAGCACTTCCCATCCAAGGAAATTTCACATTCCATGGGAACAGGCTGTGAAATATTCCCGGCGGGTTTATCTTTCTAGGCAGAAACGTGATTTATTAGCGGAATTCTCCTTCATGAGAATATCCCTGGGCAGGATTTCTGGGTGGGATTGGGAAGCAGTCACAGAGTTCATGGTCTGGATCAAACCTTGTCTGGGTGAATCAACACAGCTTCGTGCATTTTCATGCACACCTTTAATTTCACAGGAATGTTGGGCCAGTTCTTGCAGGAGTAAAACAACTGCTTTATTTTCAGGTGAACTAAAAATCCACATGATTTCAGCTCCCCAAATATATTTTCTCCAGCAAGATAAGGAAAGACGGGTAGACCTGAGAAAGCAGTGGCTTGAAATCCTCCAGTGTTACTTTTAACTGGGATTTAAACCACTCTTGCTTTCTCTAAACTTCCAGAAATAGAATGGCACTGAAATGACAGCAAAGCTGTCAGGGATGTTTCCTAACAAACCACCGAATAAGTGGATTTGGCCTGAGCCGTTTCTAGAAACCCTGCATTTCCTAGACAAGCTCTGCTACAAAAAAAAGGAAAAAATCAATATATATTAGATTAGCTGCATTTCAATTTGGACTCAGCATTTCAGACTTGGCCAGTTTTAGGCAGATTAAACTCCCGGTACTGGATCCCTCCCGAGCTGAAGGGTCACGGAGCTGACCCATGGATTAGGGAATGGAAAGGGCTGGAACACGTCGTGGTTCCAGGGAGGAACTGCAACTGCAGCTGCAGTTCAGAGCAGTGATGCACTCCCTGAACGACCTTCACCGAGTCATTCCTGCTCCCCATGTTTCACTTCTCTAACCTGGAAAATGCTCCTTGCTCTCCCTGCAAGACGCACTGAAATCTTTAAATGAAGATCAGCGAACTCTGCTCTCCCAGCCTCCCCTGTCCTGGGCTTCCCACCGCCTGCTCCTGAGCTCTCCTCATCCCCTGGCACTCAGAACAAAATGAGGCCAAGGCTTTATTCTCCAGTGGGCACGCTGTAATTAATAAATGACTCAGTGCAGGAAATCTGGGGAGCAGAGTGGCGTTCTGGCGTTTCGTTCTGCCCGGCTGGCCCAGGGAAGGGGCCGTGCCCGGCTCACCGGCTGTCACTGCCAGCAGGGCCCTTCCCTCCGCAGCTCTGCGCTCTCAGCAGGGCTTGGGATGGGCAAAAACCACCCCGAAATTCCCTCAAATGCTTCACTGAAATTCCTTTCCACTAAAACAAAGGAAAGGCAAGGAAGAGAGAGGCAGAAACAGCATTTCGCAGCACACACCGTTACGCAAAGGAGTCTTGAACCTGGCTGTGCTGGGTGACTCCCTTTTGTCAGTGCTTGCATAGAAAAGAGTTTGCTTCACCCCAAGTCAAAGGCTGCCCTGGCCTCCCCATGCAAATGTATTTAAATGAAATATATCCAGAGCTGTGAATGACATTCACAGGGACTTAAGTCCATCGGCTACGAGTGGGTGCTTTGTAGTCTTGATTGAAAATTGTCGTCATGTGACAGAGAAGGTGCTTAGGAGACTAAAAAAGGATCATTCAGTGAGTCAGAAAATTACTCCAACTTCCAGACCATGTCAAACTAAATAAAACCCAAACAAACTCTGGCAAACGAATGAATAATTTACAGCAGCAGCTTCTGTATCTCAGCAGAGAACGCAGCCCTGGGGCTTTGTACTCATGTCTCTGTCCATGGGCTGGTGCTGGAGCCTCTCTCCTCCCCCTCAGAGCCTCCTGCAGCCAAACAGCTCCCAAAATCTGGGTTTTCCTGGGGTTTTAGCCCTGGTGGGAAGCAGCAGCTCCAGGGAAGGAGCAGCAGTGCCAGGAGCCACACCTGGCTCTGACCCTGGGCACACACGCCTGACCTTCCCACCCGCATTTCGTGCTTCCCACACACTTCATGGTCTGTTTTCATCCTCGTTGCAGGAGCAGGGTCAGTCTCCAGAGCTGTTCCAGAGAGCCTGGTGCTGCCCAAATCAAGCCCTGCCAGGACCTCACGTCCTGCTGGAATTCCACACGCTCCCCTCTTACAAACTAAATCATCCCCTGTGTGTCTCTGGGGGGTCTGGAGCCCTGGTCCACATCACCCAAAAGCCGAGATTTCTACACCTCGTGCTCCTCACTGAACTGGGTTACCTGAGCTGCTGACCCGGCTGGGAAATGCTCCACATCTCATCCCTTCCCAGCCCTCTCCTCATGGTTTGAGAAATGCTGAGGAGGAGGAATATCTGAGATAAGGAGCTAGAAATGTATAATCAGTAACAACAACATACAGAAGAGACGAAGCAAAGAGATAGAGAAAACACAGAGAAGGTTAATTTTCATTTCCTTACACATAGGAACATGAGAAATAACCTGGACCGGGATGTATCTAAGGGGAAAAAAGCCAAATATGAAGCTTGTTGAATTCAACAGAGAGATCCTTCATTGCTTGAGCGGCTTTGAGCCAGACACGGAGATAAAGGAAACAAACCAGAACCTGAGCTGGGATAAAAACAGGCACCAGATGCCAGATTTCTTCTGGTAGCTGCCGGGGTGATGGGTCAGCGGTGATGGATTGCAGAGGAGGAGCCAAGAGTGATGACAGAGGGCTCCTGGCCCAGGGCCAGCGGCTCTCAAGGATTTGGCTGCGTTTAAACTCCCACCATTCGTGCAGGGACTGGGGTAACTTGTCTCTGCCAGGCTGTTTATCAGGACAAAAATCCCTGAATGGAAAAACACAATCTCTATTACGTGCTTGTGTGTAGCATTAATAATCTGTCAGAGCAGATGACAACAGTCCTGATTAGAAAAATGGAAAGGAGGAAGGTCTGGGGGGAAATTTATTCAGCTCTGCTGATCCAAAATTCCCATGGTTTGCTCAACATCCAACTAACACGAAGTAAAGGTTCCCTGACAGGTGAATTAAAGTGGGAACTGGCTGAAGATTCGTGTCCTTACTGGTTAGACACTGGAAACAACATTAACGCACATAAATATTGATCAGAGCAACACAGAAATCAATCTGGAGGTTCCTCCCTAACTGGAACAGGAGCTGAATCCCTGGCAGGGAGCACCTGAGTGGGTAGCAGGAGGGGAGAAGGGGGGATGTGGTCCCAAAGAAGTTGTGGAGCGGGCAGGAAGATGGATAAATGTGACAGGAATGGCCCAAAGCTGGGATGCAGAGCTGGGATGGTGCTGCAAGTGATGTGTGGAGTGCAGACAAACGTAAAGCCCCAAGCAAACAGGTAGCTAAAATTAAATGTACACCGCTAACAAACTCTCCATTAGCGCAGAGCCATAAGAACATCAGTTTGTGTCAACAGAGCATTAAAACAAACTGATGTCTGTTCTTATATTTACGTTCTGCAGGAACAGAAAGCTGTCTCAAAAGCTTTTAACTTCTCAAGTAAACCAGCCACCAATTTCTGACCAGCTAATGTAAATAATTTCAGGCCTGAATTTCCCCACAAGAAAAAAACCCCTTCCTATTTTAAGCATTTCATTTTGCAAATAGATTGTTTACTTCAATAAAAACTAGGGAGGAAGCAAAGAGTAAAGATTAGAATGGACATTTAAATTAAGCTATAACTATTTGGCATCCAATCTGTCCATAATAATAAGATGAGGATCTGCAGCTCCAGGAGCTGGAGCACACACAGTTGCTGAGATTAGGAGCCCTCATGCTTCAGGTTATGAAATGATGGAGGTCAGGAAGCAATTTTCTTGCATATATTGCTGACGGGCTGGAGACAGTGCAGGAATTTTTGCATATTTTTTGAAACATCAGTTATAAGTCACTGTCAAGAAGAAGAGCCCAGACAAGGTGGATATTACTTTTTATATCAATGGATTTCAAAAGAAGAGCCGGCTCCTGCAGCTCTCACTGTGACAAAAGTCCCTGCTCCTGTCACTGCTGGGCAGTGACATCACCAGTGACATCACCAGGTGATTGGGCAGTGACATCACCAGTGACATCACCAGTGACATCACCAGGTGGCTCCATGATCTGAGCCCTAAATCCAGCCCAGCCCGGGGCTCTGCAGGGGCTGTGACAAAGCCAAGCCATAAAAGCAGGGCCAGGGTGGCAGTGGGGAGCAGGACCTGCAGCCCGGCCTGCCCTAAGCAACCTCAGCCCCAGGGAGTGTCCTAAAACCAGCTGGGAAGGAAAACCCCGGGATAAATACCTGGGAAAGCAGCTGTTTCTTTGGGAACACAATAAACTCAATCACTGGAGAGGAAAAGAGATTCTCCTCTACGCCAGCATTGCCTACTCCTCTCCTCGTGTGGGAATAATTCATCCCGGCACTCCCAGAGATGTGCTGAATGCAAAATTCCTACCAGCGTTTGTCCCATGGAGAAACCCAACCCAGCCAGCCAGGATGTGGGGAAAAGGGACAGGGACTCCAGGGCTGCACCCTTTGCAGTGAAAACAAGAAATGGAATTACACCACCATGACGTGAGTGTGGGGGATATGCCTTTGTGTCTTTGCAAGGAAAGGAATAATGGTTTACAAAAATAAATCTCTCTTCAAAGTGAAGTGAGTCATTCACAGCAGCCTCTTGAACATGACAAACAGCTCGTGGAGCAAAACAAAGAGGAGATCTTTCAGTCTCATTACCAAGACTGAATGTACTCCCCGAGCTCTAAGAGCCACTTATGATTTATGCTGGTAAAAATCAATTGTATTTCATTGATTTCCAAGATTAAGAAACAACAAAAAAAGTTTGGTCAAACCTGGGGAATGGTTTTATTTTCAGGTCTGAAGCTAAACCTGGCTGGAATCCTGGCAGCTTCCAATGCTGCCAGGCAAGTTGATCAGGGGAAGGGTGGGCACGTGTTTTACATGCAGAGCTGAATATTTCATATGGAGCTACCAAAGGATATCAGACTTTGGGTTTACACCACGAAATTCCTGTCAGGTAAATCCCAAAGTCAAACCCGAGGTCATTTCTGATAACAACATGGCAGAATTTCACCCAGCTGCAGAGAGAGGGGGGGAAAAAAAAGAGATTTTTGGCAGTTTGGGTTTGCATTGATAGTATTTAAGCACTTTGAAGCCTGACTCATAATTGGTGCCAGATGCTCTCAATACACATAGGAAAAGGCAGCCTTTGTTCCATAAATTAATATTCTATAAAAAGCCAGGCAGCCAAAGGCTGCGGGAGGGAGCAGGGAGGGCTCCCTGGGTGACAAAGGTGACGCCAGCACATCAAGAGACTCTGGGAATCACCCGGTCCCTGCCCATGGAAGAGGCTTCCGAGGCCTTGGGGACACAGGGACGGTCCCCTTGAGCTGTGGGATGTGTGGGAAGGGCGAGCCAGGTGCCACCACGTCCCCAGGGCAGTGGTTCCGTGTGTGCCCTTGGCATGGCTGGAGAGAGGGGAGCCGTGTTTGGGGTCGGATGGACGGGGCAGTGAAACCTCACAGCCCAAATCCCTGCTCAGTCCCGTCCCTACTGAGCCTCCTGGCCCTGATTCACGCCCGAGAGTCACATCCACGGGGCCGTGGCTGCCCCATCCCTGGCAGTGTCCAAGGCCAGGCTGGACAGGGCTTGGAGCAGCCCGGGATGGTGGGAATTGTCCCTGCCCATGGAACAAGACGAGCTTTTAGGTCCCTTCCCAGCCAGCCCCGCTCTGCTCCGGTGCGACCGCACGTAACATTTTCTGTCTCTGTTTTCCTGACGGAGCCGAGCGCGGTGCCACGATGAGGAGCATCGTTTGTGAAGGGACGTGTGGCAGGAGCAGCGTTCCCGGGCTGGCGAGGGCTCCGTGCAGGAGCAGCTGGCAGCTCGCAGCCCGGCAGGGGCTGCAGCGGGAGCAGCTGCTGCTCAGCCCTGTTGCTCCTCACTGACGGGAGCAGCAGCTCCCCGGAGAGCCCCGCGCAGGGTCCGGGGGTGCTCCTGACAAGGCGTCTTACAGAAACCACTAAATATTGCATGGGTACAAGGGCTGGGGAAATTGAAATAAATTGCAGAGGATATTTCCATGTTTGTGCATTTTGCAGGCTCAGAAGCAGCCGATTCTATTTGCATAACATATTGGACATTTGTCACGTTACATCTTTGCATATAAAGTGCTTCTCGGAGCAGGATTTGATGTTATCGTGGCCATATCAGCCGTGCAAGGAGGCAGAGTTAGTGCTGGTACTGACACGGGGCTCACTGAGAAACAGCCTCAGTGCCTGGTGAACTGAGCTCCCCAGCAGTGGGTAAATTATCCAGAGGAGAAATGAGTAATTTAGAACCAAAATAATAATAATAATAATGATAATGATAATACTACATCACTTTCTGAATCAAATGGGGCATATCCTGAACCAGTTCCATCACCCAGTGAACCCATGGATCCCCCAAGGAGAGGGAGGATTCCCCTGCTGGAAGTGGTTCTGTACTGGCCCAGGGTGTTCAGTGCTTTGGCTCAGGAATTACAACCCTTTTTACATCCGAGCAGGAAGTCTGGCAAGGTTTAAACGCTGCTTGCACACGGCCATGGGAAGGAGGAAAGCACCCAGGTGTGCTGGCAGAATTCGGGAACATTGCAAGGTCTTGAGATATTCAAACAGATTTCCGCTGGGTGGCTGTGGTTCCAGGGCTGTGGGGTAACCTCCCTTTTCCTTACGAGCTCTTTTGAATGGAATTAGGAAATTAAGCCACTGGTTTCTGAGGACATCAGTCTCATTCCAGGGATCCTGTGGCTGCCCCTGGATCCCTGGCAGTGCCCAAGGCCAGGTTGGACGGGGCTTGGAGCACCCCGGGACAGTGGAAGGTGTCCCTGTCCATGGCAGGGGTGGCACTGGGTGGGCTTTTAGCTCCCCCCACAATCCAAAGCACACTGGGATTCCATGACTCTGCTTTTCCCATGAAATACTCAGTTTTGGTACATGAGGCTTCCAGAAAGGTCCCCACACCGCCTCAGGAAATCACAAGCCTGCACTGAGTTCCTGCAGCTTGGATGTTTCTTTGAAACATCACTATTTTAAATAATATTTCCTTCCAATGTTTTTCTTACCCTGATCAAAATACTGCGGGGTCTGAACATCTCTTTTAACTTAAATGAAGGAACTGCTATCAAATGTCCCCCACACAGGTCTGAGTTCAAAAAAAACCCTACTAAATGTGCCTGGCTTGGGAGCAGGAGCCATCCACACTGGCAGATAATGCAGGAGATATTTTCCATCTCCCTTTCATTTATTTAGCTGCTCCACATTTCAGCCTTCAAGTTGATTAACATCACCTGCTGAAGTTAATTAAAGTATATAGGATGTAATAAGACTAATATGTTTGAGTTCTATCAATCACAGAATCTGGTGAGTCAATATTTGAAATTAATATATCACAGAGGGGAAAATCCTCGACATGGAGCTGAAATTAAAGGAGGAGGGAGGGATTGCAGAGCACGGGGGGAGAACATTTTGGGGATAACACGAGAGCAGAGCTGCACGTGCCCTGTTCCCACACCCTGAGGGATGGGGACCGTGCTCACACTCATCTAAAATACTCCTGGTGTATTTTTAGGGTATCAAGGACTAGTCAGAAAGCTGCAGTCAAGCCTGGAACTCTGAGAGCCAGGGAAATACGGTGGGTTTAAGCCTTCGAAATCCCTTGCCAGGTGATACTTCCCAAGAAACATTCCTTTGCTTCCCCGGCCCTGCCCAGTGCTGCTTCCCAGGCATCCCAGCAGAGAAGGGGAAAGGGCCAAGTCCCGGGGAGCTCTGCCATGGTAATGCCAAACCCCAAAGGAGAATCCTGGCTCCACACACCAGGAGCTGCTGCCCATAGAGCACAGTTCCAGCTCTACTGGAAAGAGAAGGGCAGGGAAAGGGGAATGGGAGCCCTGGGAAAACTGTGCCTGTCCTGGCGCTGGATCCAGCCCAGATTTCCTGCCCGGAGCAGAGGAGTTTTGCTCTCTGAAGGCACAGCTGTGAGATGCTTTTTGGCTGGCACAAGAAGCATCAAGAGGAGGGGAAGGATGGATGGAGAGAGGCCTGGAAGAGCTGGGGACCTTCGGAGGGGACTTTGGGGGTGCAGTGCCAGCGTGGGACTGCCTGGAGCAGAGCTGCCCCAGTGTCTGTGCACAGCTGCCGTAGCTACAGGGCCCGTCCTGCATAAAATCTTGAAATACAAATTTATCAGCCATTCAAATCACCAGCTACAAGATCCAGACGTGCCGTACGGCGAGGCCACGGTGCATTAATATTTATTGAGCTTGATTTGTTTAAGGAAATACACCGAGCTTTTGGCGTAGGCAATTTCTATGGAATCAAACTGTGAAAGGCATTAATCACTGTCAATGATGTGTGTAGGGTACACAGAGCCCGTGGAAATAAAGGCTGGATAAACACACGCTGTGGGATGCGTGGAGGCTGGAGAGGGCTGTGGGCTGGCAGTTGGCAGGGGCAGGTGGTTGTGCTCAGGAACCTGCCAGGGAATCCCGGAATTCCAGGATTCCAGGAAATTCCAGGAAAACCAGGATGGCTGGAGCTGGGAAGGACCTTCAAGCTCATCCAGTGCCACCCCTGCCTGGGCAGGGACACCTTCCACCATCCCAGGTGTCCATTATTCCCCTTTGGCAGGAGATTATCCACAGACAGAGGTCCGGGCTATGACCCCGGAGGGCACTCGGGGCAGGGGTGCCCAAGGACCACGGGTGTCCCTGTGCTCCCGTGAGCCACCACCAGCATCCCCCTCTGGGGCTAAACTGGAGTCTTTCCAAGGAAGTTTTTTTGGGAGCAGCCTGCCTGCAATGCAGCTTCTGCAATGGCAAATAACGCTGTGGCCATGAGGATGCTGAATGACCACTGAAATATGGCATTTGTGGTTTCCATAGCAATTCTGTAAGAGGTTGAGGGGAAATTAGAGACACTTTCATTCTCCCCTCAACATCTTTTTATTGGGGTTTAAATGAGAGTGCTATTAAGAAAGAGAAAGGTTTCAGGATGTGTATGTTCACGGGGGAGCTAAGCTTTAAACGGAAAAAAGTGTTAATAAAGCAATTTTAGAATTTAATCTGAGAGTTTATTTTCTCCTTTGCTGCCTTTCCTCCCCTGGGGATAGAATTCCTTCTTGCCCTGCTAAGGATTTAGGATGAAACCTTTTATATTTTTGGAAGCAGCATGAGACAGTCAGAAGTGAGAGGAGTTTAGCAATTCAGAGGTCACGGAAATGACGGCTGCTGACCCCTTTGTTCTGAGCCAGTGGCTCAGACAGACCATAAACAGATGAGGGATGTCCATCCCCTGCACCCAGCCTGGCTGGGAGGCTCAGATAAATTCGGGTATAAATAATTTGCACTCTCAGTTCTGCTTCTGACACTTTCCAAGCCCTTGGAATGAGCTGGAAATGGAAACCCCAAGCCTGGTGAGAAAGGCTCTTTCTGCACATGTCGGGGCTGAACCCAGGAGGAAGCTCTGGAAATCTTATCAAAATCCCACTGAAGGTGCGATTTCTGCTGTGCTGGTCAGGCTCACGCCCTGATAAACCCCTGAGGGTTTGGTTCAGGGTCTGAAGCCAGCCTGCAGTCCCCGGGTCTGCTGCAGTATCAGCACCACTGAACTCCGGAAAGTCTCTCCTGTTCTTGACATGTAAAATGCTGATTTTTCTCACCCTTGCCTGGCTCGGGTCAGGCAGGGGAGTCCCAGTGATGCAGAGGAGGGAGGAGATTCCCTGATGGAGCCAAGGCAGTGTCAGCACAGGGCCGGAGCTGTCCCAGCACTGCCGTCACTGCCCCGAGGCAGCTCTGCCTCCACCTCTGCAGGGATGCTCCGGCAGCTCCTTCGGTGGCTGTGACACCGATTTCTGTGTTTTAGGGGATGTGAGGTGCTGTCACACTGAGGCAGGGCCCTGCCCGTGAGTAACCCGCTTTTATGGCTGTAGGGGACTTGCTTCGGCTCCCCTACACTCTGCCTGGAAACCACAGCCTGGGAAAAGCTGCTGCTGGTTCTGTGACATAACTCATAAATTGCCAGTCCTGTAGTTAAGGACTATTCCTCCATTTTTCTTCAAACTTCTATGGTGCTGGATTAATTAATGAATTAAATTAAACACCGGTTACCCTGGCTTGCTGATAGTTGAGAGCACTTTGCAACTTTGCAAGTGGGAATTGGTGTAAAAGCAAAGGAAAAACTCTCCCACTTCGTGTCTGGGTTTGGTGTTTTTTTCTCCTGACGTGTTTACACAGTTTGGGACAATGTCGCAATAAAGGAAGGAACTGGACAGCACCAGGGAGCAGCTTTGGCAGCTTCAGCCCAGCTGCTCCCTGCCTGCAGCCAAGCTTGGAGCGGGGTGCAACACCTGGAAGCTTGGGAGAGGGTCCTGAGACATGGAAAAGGCTGGATCTGGAACCAGCAGCGCTGCTGGGGGTGCCAGGGGTTTGAGGAACACAGAGCAGACGTGGCCTTTGTAGGGAGAAACACGAGGCAGGAACGGACATGAGGGGATGCAAAATTCAACTCATTGAGTTGCGTATTGACCTCGACTTGAAGATGACCAGATTCAATTAACGATTGTTAATGAGGCTCGAGGCAGCCAGGAGTGACCTTCCCAAGGACCAGGTGAACTTTGAGAGATGTGCGTTTGCACAGAGCACAATAAAGTGCAGGAATGCCAGGGCTTGAAGAGCAGGAATTCAGCAAACCCACATGGAAAAACCTCTGCTGAAATCTGTTCCAGAGCAAAGCTGCTTGGGAGACCTTGGAAATTCATTTGTGAAGAGCAGGTGAGCCCTGAGTGTGTTCCAAGGGTTTAAAATGACTCTCATTAACTCCTTAAATGAGGAAGAGTTTCTGGAGTTTCAATAATGTGCCCAGAGGAGCAGTAAGAAGGAAGATTTAAGGAAACTTGAATCAAATCTGACTTTCATTTCAACTTGCATATGATCAGGCAGGCAGCAGCACTTTGTGGTTCAGGGATGAGGAGGGCGGGAAGAAAATCCAAAGCGTCCCAGAAATCCCAGTTTAAAAGCGCTGCTGCCTTAGGGAGGATAAAATCCATTTGTCTCCCACTGAGAGCCGGACTTTGCAAGGACCTGAGGCTCTTGTGAAACGTGGGATGAAGGATGAGCTTTGGGCTGCTGAGCACTCCAGCCACAATCAGAATCCTGGAGCCCTTAAGGATGGAAAAGCCCTCTGGGATCATCTCAGCCCAGCAGCACCACGGCGTTCCCCACTAAACCGTGTCCAGCGCTGGGTTTACCGGGATGCTGATGGAGCTGAGGGAGCTTTGCTGGGTGGGTTTGCAGTGTCCCGTGCAGGTCCATGGATGAGGAGCAGAGCAGGGATTCCTGGAAGAACTTTACTCCAAATCCTTAAACCCAGCCAGGGCAGCATTTCCTTCTCTGAAATACCCGCTCCAGGTCCAGCCCTGAGGTGAAGCTCCAAAACAAACAGAAACCCTACAGCCCTAGACAGGGGCACCTTAATTGCTCCTAATGATCCCTTTAGAGGTGGAAATCTGAGGGCGGGTAACTCCCAGTCCATTCCTCCGGGGAGCGGTGCGGGCCCTTGAAATCCCCTTTGTGCCAGCGCTTTTCCCGGTGCCTGCGTGGTTGTGCTTAAATAAAACCCGCGGGTGATCGTTTCCAGAGCCACGGAAAGGTGTTCAGGGAAAATGAGCGCTCTGCTGCCTGCACCAGACTGCTGGGTTTGGTGTTTTTAGTTATACAGAACTATCTTCCCTTTCTGAAATGTGAAGGAAAAGCCATATCCCTCCAGCTGTTGAGTTAAGCAGAGTCTTATTCAAATTATGTAGGGGGAAAAAAATGTCATAACATAATGAGAATCAAATGTTGGCTGCAGGCGCCTTCATATTCGAGGGCTTTAAAAAACAACAATAGCAACAAAACACTTCAATCTTTTATCTGCCAGTGGAAAATGGTCATTTAAATAAACATTAACTAAGCTGGGGAACTTTGATGTCGCGGTAGCAATTGGTTTCTGACAGAGAAGATAGTTAAAGTCTTATTCTTTTTAATAGGTAGCATTTTTAGAGACAGATTATCTGAATTACAGCCCATAACTGCTCCTTCCCCGGCGCTGTTTCCCTCCGGGGACTGCAGCTGGGGCTCCCAGTGCCAGGGGAGGGCAGGGAAGGGGTTTGTGGCTGGCAGAGATGGAGACAAGGAGTCAAAGCATCCAGTTGTCCATTGCCAGTGTTGATATGCAGGGAACCAACCTTCCAAACCTGGGGTTATCTAATTTTGGGAAGTGCAATGCAGAGAAATCTCTCGTGGAAGGTCCAAGGGGGCTGGAGCTGGGTGATCTTTAGGGGCCCTTCCAGCCCGAGCCATTCTGGGTTTCTGTGATTCCATGGAAATGGAGAATTGTCTGGATTTTGTCACGCACACACCACCCAGCTCCCGCTGTCAGGCTGAGCACGTTCCCGTCCCTGAAATCAAGCCTGGCAAGTGAAGTTGGGCACCAGAAGCCTGGAGAAGACAGCTGAGAGTGGGGCTGAGAGGAGCCGAGTCCTCGAAAACAAAGAGCAGCCAAGATGTGCGAGCAGCCAGGAGGAAGGGAAGGAATTACTAATATCATTAATTTGATTTTCAGCAGGCATTGCAGCCTCAGCACGGGCGGGAAGGCCCTGAGTCAGCGCTGCAGGAACCAGAGGGAAGCTCAGCGCAAACATCTCGCTCCGCTATCCCGGGGAAAGGCTTTCCCAGGATCTGCAGCGTCTGAGCAAACGGCTCGGGGGTACCGGGGTTGGCTCTGACTGACGAGCCCCAGCGCAGAACCCGCAGCGAGCTCCGGAATCCGGAATGGCAGGGAACGAGCGAGAGGGGAAGAACAAAAGGCTCCTTTGATGTGCTCACCCGCGCGGTGTTTAGCACAAAATGCAAATGTTCCCTCATGCTGGAGAACACTTATCAATATTAAGGCATACACGGAGCAGAAGAAAGGAGGAAGAACAAAATACAACACTTAACAAGAGGGTAATTTAGCCTGTTGGCAAGTGCTTTAAGCCGAGTTCATGAAAAATTACTCGCACAATTGTTTTGCAGGGTTTCTGGGCTTTTATGCATAAATCATGATATTGATTCCATGGGAGGCTCGTACTCGCTCAGGTGTGCGAGTGCACGGGGGCACCGGGAAAGCGAGGGAGGATTGGAGTGCGGAAATTGGAGAGGGAAAGAACCGTCCCCCCTGTTGCTCCTACAAGCTCAGCTACAGTTGTCAAACAGCTGGAACGCGCCCGGGCTCTTAATTAAACACGGTGGGGACCACCTCGGGCAGCCTCTCAGGAGAACATCCAGGCACACAGAGCTGCCAGGCTGGAGCCTTTTATCCCCGCATTCTTGCCTCCTTGTTTTCTTAAGGAGAAAAAAAAACAGAGGGCACTGGGAGCCCAAGGATGGCCAAGAGAGAGGGAAATAAAATCAATTGGATGCTACAGCTACAACAAATATTGTGGTCAGGGCGAGGGGAGGGAAAGAGGGAAGGTCCAGGAATAGCTGAGGAGGGTTTGTTTCATGGCATTCCTATTTCCCAGCCACATTTCTGTTTCCTAAAACAGAGGGGAGGGCTCCGGCAGCATCACCAGGAGCACAGGAGGGCACGGGGAGGGTGAGCAGGAGCTGTGCCAGGCAGGAGAGCTGGGGAAGGCAAAGCCCTGGAAATGAGAACAGGCACGGGGGATCCACATCACTTGCCCAGACATGCAATTGCAATCTTCAATTGCTTCCTGTCCTCACTCAGCCCTCAATCTCCTCTGCTTAAGCACGTTGTGCTCAGCACCCCGAGTCCAGCTGGTCCCAGCCCGCGGCCTGGAAACTCCTCCCGATCCCTTCCTCCCGTGCCGTGGAAATGTAAAACAAAGGCCTAAAGAAGCTCCAGGTGAACAACCCACAGCCAGTTCCAACTTCCCAGAGACCTTCCCGAGCCATGGAGGAGTGGTGCTCACACAGCCCTTCCTAAGGAACACCATCCTCGCTTGTAACCTGCACTCCCCACCTCGTGTTATCACCGTTATCAGTCACTTGTGAAGAGCTTTCATCTGATTATGTCAGGGACAAATCTCTCCTGCACGTCTGCAACCGCACAGCTTCTCAAGGGAAAAGCCACATCAAGTTGTGCCCTGGACAGCAACCACGGTTCCAGCTCGAGAGGGCAAATCTGAACTGCAAAATCTGCCTTCAATTCAGTGTTCTCACAGAAAAGCGCCTCAATTCTCCTTTTCTCATTTCCCAATCTGCAAAGTGGGAATAAAACCACCCACTTCTCCCGGAAATCCTGCGGCTGTACCCTGGAGAGGGCTGCACACCCCTGGAGTAAATGATACTGTTAGAGATGAAAGCATTTTGGGGTATTTTAGGAGTTCATGCTCAAAAATGTCAGTGATTTGTGAGTTTCTGCATTTGCGATGCAGCATTTCCTCGCTCCATTTGCAGGAGAGACAAAATTGCCAGGACAATCACAGCCACTTCTGCTCCCAATCCTAGAACAGGATATTGGTTTTTGAAGAAAGAAATAAAGCCCAGGCTTCTCCTTTTCCATAGAATCCTATTTGTTTTGGTTTTGTTCTTAAAATTACTTTGGGATATTTAATAGAAGGAAAATCTGTGATAATTTTTTTAGCAATTGCTGCAGAATTTATTGCTGCAGAATTTTCTGTTTCACCAGCTGCTGCTTTTTGAGGACAGCAGAAGTTTTTTCCTTGCTTTTGTTTTACTTGTAAGAGTTCACTAAAGCTGACAAACCCAAATCACTGCCAACACCCAGTAATTCTCCTTAAAACAAAAATGACATCATCAGCCACGATCACATCCATCCTTCACCCTGCTGCCAGTGGCACAGGGATAAAGCAATAGCTCAAAACTGAAATATTGCCTTGCACAGCTTTTACAGAGTCACAGAATGGTTTGGGTTGGGAGGGACCTTAAAACTCATCCAGTGCCACCCTCTGTGTCCCAGGGACACCTTCCCCTATCCCAGGCTGCTCCAAGCCTGGTCCAGCCTGGCCTTGGAACCTTCCGGGGATCCCGGGGCAGCCACAGCTGCTCTGGGAATTCCATTCCAGGCCCTCCCCACCCTCCCAGGGAACAATTCCTTCCCAATATCCCATCCAGACGCTCCCTGCTCCAGCACAGAGCCATTCCCAACTGTCCTGTCACAAGGCAGATCTGGGGACTTGTTCACCAAGAAATTGCAGCCAAAGCACTCTCATCAATGACCACTCTTGACTCATTCCTCAGGGATTTGACTCATTCCTCAGGGATTTGACTCATTCCTCAGGGACTTGCCCCATTCCTTTCCAAACTCCTCTGCCCACAGAGCTGTCTGTGAGGATTCAGTGGCAGCCAGGCTACCCTGCACAGGTAATCATGGGCTGGGTGACAAATGCCCTCTTGTCTTGCCTGGTTTTTATCAGCTTGCTGAGGGTCTCCCTGGTGCCCCTCGTTCCTGCAGTGAAGGAAACACAAGAACGAGCCCGTTCCCGCTGTGCTCCCAGCGCTGGGCAGGTATTTCCTGCTGTCCACAAACCCTGCAAGGCCTCCTGCCTCGATGAAATAAATGCAGCCACACTCGTCATTATCCTCCAGTGTTTCCACCACCTCGCAGAGCTGGGGATGGTGGCAGCTCAGGCTCGTTTTTAATAGGTTTTTCCCCCCTTCACTGAAGTAGAATAATTGTCACAGCATAACGAGACCTAATGTCAGAGCAACCCCGCAGCCCATCTCCCCTCTCAAGGTAATCACATTTCGAACCCATGGCCTGCGCTGTGGCTTTTTCCAACACCTGCGAGGCAGTTTGGGGAGCTGTTTAAAATGTGGGGTTTTGCAGGAGCAGACTGGGGACGGGGAATTTGCCAGGGGGAGCTGGGCTGGAATTTGCCAGAGGCAGCAAGGGAGGGGCAGTGGGGTCCCAGCAGGGCACAGCCCTTCCCTCCGGGAGCTGCTGAATTCCCAGCACAGCATCCCTGGGATGAAACACCTGTAAAAGGGTGATTTTAGCTCTCTGTAAATGGTGCCTTGCCAGCAGCCTGACTCGAGAGCTGAGGGAATCAGCGTAACAGCAGCCCAGACAGCCCACTCAGAAATGAATTTTTCCATAATTAGGCCACAAAGTGGAAAGTCCTCTTAACACTGCATTACTGAGCACCTGAAAGGAGAGAATGAAAAGTTTCTCAAGGGGCCACCAGATCTGGAAAAGCAAATCATTGAGGCCAAAGAAAATGAGATTAAATTGAACTTCTGAAATGCAGTGTGTCTATTGACCTCCCTCATACCGAGTGCTTTCTTCATGTTCCTGTTCTTAAAAAAAGGGGAAAAAAAACCTCTCCAGGAGAATGCAGGCGGCTCAGCAGATAGCTGGAGGCTGAGTTGGATTTGAATTTTGATCAAAGTTTCTCTCATTTGCCATGCTTTCCTGTGTCTGCACTCCCAATCTGCCTCTTTTGCTTAAAATAATGCTTCCCATTCAGGGAGTCGTAGCTGCCATACATAATAAGGAAACCTGGGCTCCTGAAAATGTCGTTTGTGCTGTCTAGGGGTTCTTCTCCATGATCCAGGCTGCTGGAAAAGGAGCATCAGGAGTCCCCTGGCACACGGGGGCTGCTCAGGGTGAGCACCCTGGCACTGCCCCCACACCACCCCTCTGCCTGTCTGCACCCCCAGCTTCTCCACGAGCAAGAAAAATGTTAATTTCCAGCAAAGTGCACAACTTCTCACTCCCTGCGTTGGAATAATGTCACCTCCAGTCCTCTTCCTCCTCTTTTTGTGGCACAGAAGATGCAGGAACAGCAAACGATGAGGGCAGCAGAGGAACCACCTGGGAAGGGCCCTCCCCAGTTCCCATCCGCAGGGATTGGCGTTCCTGCCACGGCAAAGCTGCAGATCACTGGTTTGCTTTGAGGGATCGTCCAGCACGGGCCAGGCTGCTGATGGAATTGTTTTATAAAGCACCTTCCCTGTGCCTTTGTGCACCCTCCTCACACCTGAGGCAGCAGCGGGGTGGGTTTGCAGCTGTGCCAGCCAGCACCAGGGCAGTATTAAATGTTAAATGTTAAATGTTAAATATTAAATATTAAATAAGGAAAACATCCAGTGGGGAGGAGTGAGGGGGAGGATTGCCCAGCTTGGTGGTTTTTGGTGCTGGTTTTCCTGTCGTGCCAAGGGCAGCATCCCACTGAGGTGCCTGGGATTCTTGGTATGGACTGAAAAGCCATTCCAGGGTGCCAGGATCAGTCTGGACCAGCGCACCTGCACCCCATGGAATGATCTGATGGAGATTTGGACGCTCAGCTGAGTGAGATATTGGCTCCCCCTCCTCGGGCTGCTCACGCCTCATTGCAGGGCAGAGCTGTGGGGCCCAGAGAACAAAAACCACAGAATATTTCTTCCTCCAAACCCTGCAAGCCACTGCAGTATTTTAAAACATGGATTATCTCCAGCTTCTGCTCCTCTTGATGGTTCCACCTCATTTGTCTTGCTACTCTAATTTCCTTAAATGTGTGTTTTCTTTACAGGCTACTAACTACAGACAACTTGCAGCAATCAGCTGCAGTTTATGCATCGACATCGCACTCTGTTAGCTGGGAATTCATTTCCAGGGGATGGTGAACTTTAATGAACTTGGAAATTGGATCATCCTGTTGTGTTCAGGGACACGCAGGAGACTGAAGGAGGGCTGTCCACGGGAAAGGCTCCTGGAATAATTCAGAGATGCAAATGCAGCTTGATCAAGGTTTGATTCTCCCAGCCCCTGCCTCTCCTCTCCCACGCTGTGTTTGAGGACATGGTTTGGTGATGAACATGGGGACGGTGGTGGCTTCATGACTGAACTGGATGATCTTACAGGTCATTTCCAACCTTAACCATTCCACCATTCCATGATTTTGCTGTGACCATTTTTGGCCACATTCTCTTTTCCCAAAGAGTCACCAGGCTGACCCTGCTGTGCCACCTCACAGGAAACCTGCACTGAGCACCAAGGGCTGCTGCCTGGCCATGTGGGTTTATATTTTCCCTTTTTTTGACTTTTTTTTTGAGATGTGACATCATTAATCTAACTTTCATCTCAGAAACTCAAGAGTATTGCCACAGAATTTGGCTCTCCAGCAGCACCTCCTGCTCCCCTTGACTGATCTGACAGATTTTTCTCTAGAACACCTTTGTCCCTTCACAGATTTGTTCACTGGGAAGGTCAGGGTACCACACTGCACTCTGCATCACCTCCTCCTGTCCCTGCAGCAGTCCCACCTTCAGCACCTTTCCTGCAAGGCTCGGGCACTCCCAAATCCAGCTGTAACTTCTCGGGACTTTAATTAATGAGATAACAAAAGGGAAAACACCCAAAGAGTGAACCCCCGAGTTGAAGACTTTATCTGCTCTTTGCAGCTGCATCTTTCTTCCCTCCTTTTTTTAATTCCTTTTTTTGGGGGGGGAGCTGCATTCCCAGCCCATCAATACTGTTTCTCATTAAATTAAATAGCTTATTGACTGGAGAGAGCCGGAGCCGCGCGGCCGACGGGATCCGCGCGCGGCACCTTCCCCCTGCAAACAATCACAGGTCAGTGCACAGTAAATCAGCTGGTAATGGAGTTTGAACTCCGGGAATCACTGCTGTGTACCCTTTTTATTTGTTTTTAATTTGTATCAATGGTAATTCTGTCGCTTCCAATTTATGTGACGGCCGCGGTTGTGGAGCAGCGGAAGCCCCATTTTTCTTCTCGTTATCCGTCGAGCTCGCGGCGCCGTGGCAGCCCAGGCCCCCCCAGCTCACGGGGCTCAGGTGTCTTGGCATCCTGCACTGCTTTCTTCCCCTTTCTTGTCCATCAGCGGCACCACCGGGATCTTTCCTCATGGAAAGGGTGGTCAGGCCTTGGAAGGAGCTGCCCAAGTGGAGTCCCCATCCCTGGAGGTGTCCAGAGGACGCTCAGAGCTCTGGGCTGGTGACAAGGTGAGGATCAGGCACAGGATGGACTGCAGGTTCTTGGACGTCTTTTCCAACCTCAGTGACCCCCTGCTCCGTTCTCCCTGGAGGTGTGAGCTGGCCCACCCCAGCTTTCCCCCTGCACGCCCCAGAGTGCTTGGGGACAGTGGGGCTGGGAACAGCTCCAGCCCTGCCTGCAGATTGTCCTGGCTGCCTGACCACGGCCAGGGAATGTCCTGTGATATCCCCGTATCCCCCGAAGGAGTTTGCAGGGATTGGGATGTCTGTTGGAGCCGCTGCTGGGAGGGGAGGCCCAGTTTCCCCGGGATTCTGTGGGTGTTTCCCTGGCTGCACGAGGGGCCGTGCAGAACACGTCTGTTTGCAGAGCCACACGCACACGTTTCTCCCCTACAGTATTTTGGGAAGCTCCACAGACGTGTTAGGAAAGCTGTCACTTGCACAAACTTCCCTGCAACCGGAGTGTGATTTTTTTTCAGAGCTATTAATCGAGGGCTAGAGTGGAACCAGCTTGGCAGAAAGGAACAAAAACAAACACCCATGAACTCCAAAAATGAACCAAAGGAGCACCCGAGGGAGGTGCTCTGAGGAGTTAAAGCTCCACTCAGGGGTTCACACGGCCCAGGTCAGCTGGGGCTTTGTCCAGAGGTTTGGGCTCCAAGCAGCTGCCATCACTCCCAGCCCATCCTGCTCCCCACAGTCCCAGGGATAAGAATGTCACCACCATGGTGGAATTTTCTGTCTGGGGCAAGGGAGGAAGATGCTGAAGGGCAGGAGGAGCAGGGATGGCACTGGGAAATTACCTTGGGATTGAGTTTACCTGCACGGAACCCAGGCTGCCTTGTGCAGCAGAGCAGCGGGAGAGGACTGGGCTGTGTCTCAGCTCAGTGCCACCCCTGGGATGCTCTTTCTCCTCCCCTCGCAGAGAATAAACCCCAGAGAGGAAATGACTGATTGAAAATCCACGATAAACCATTCACAGCTCAGCCCCAGCCACACAAAGTGCCGTCCAGCTGTCCTGAGAAAGAAGGGTATGAATAAAAACCATGATCCGCACACAAACAGCAAAGGGCTGAATTCTTCAAATAAATGGCTCCCAACAAATAATTTGACCGGCTCTCATGAGCGGCTTAGGCCCTCGAGCATGAAGATTATCAGCCCCATGTAATTTTCTCCTGGCTGATGTAGCTGCAAAGACCATTCGTATTCATATAAATGTCTAATGTCTAATCCTCTAATCTAATCCTTTTTTTTTTCCTGCTCATGCTAAAGCTTCCCAGCCCAGGCTCCAAAGCCCTCTGAGCAATGGAATTATTGATAAATTACTGCAGAGAGGAGGAGCACAGCACAAACACCGAACCCACCAAGCTCTGCCTCCTCTGCAAGAGTTGGAATTTCTCTGTTGGGTGAGTGTGGAGGACAATTGCAGGTGTTTTTCCCTCCCTGGCACTTTTCACATCCTGGCCCAGGGCTGGAGTGAGGTGGTTTCTCCTCCACTGGGGCTTTCAGAGAGCTTGAGGAATGGTCTCACTTTATCACAAGTCAATTAAGCTCCATATTTATTAAAAATATAAAACAAAAATTGAAAGATATAAAACAAAAATATAAACATAAAATAACCCTACAGATAATCATGGAATGGTTTGGGTTGGGAGGGACCTCAAAGCTCATCCACGGACAGGGACACCTTCCACTATCCCAGGTTGCTCCAGCCTGGCCTTGGACACTCCTAGGGATGGGACCAGATCCAGAAGCAGTAAAATCCCAGCCCCCAAGCCCAGCCTTATTTCTGCCTCTCCCCAGCCCTGTGAGCAGCCCCACATTTATTTATGGATATTCCTCCTGCGCTCGCTCGGGGGGAAAGATTTGTACCATGGGCAGGAATTATAAATCCAGGCACAGTTTGTGGCCTCTGAGCATTTCTATAATAAAAATTATCATCCTGGAACTGGTTTTCATTTGGAATTAGGCCGAGGCTCATCAATGCATTATCTCACTTAGACCAACAAATAAGCATCAGACGGGAACTTCCTTCAAATTACGGCGGCCTTGGACCAATTTTGAAATCCTGCCCTAGAGCAGCAGACTCAGTATCCCATTTATTGGTCCCCCGAGGCCAGCCAGTTCTCCATTAACTTTTACCTCCAACTAATAGCACATTCACAAGCAATTTTGTGGGTGACTCTGAGACTTTAAGCTGCTCTGTTTTTTTCCCCCTTATAAATTACCTTTTTGCTTGATGATATGGAATTATTTAGATGACAACTCCCATTAAAAGAACCTGTGCTCTTACAGGCGAAGACATTTTTTCCCAGACAACACTGCTAGAAAATTGTTCTAAATCTACTGAATGCACAGGACAGAGTTTTGCCACGATTAAAAAGGAAGGGAGACTTTTTCATTTGAATATTGCTCTTTTTGATAGCTCAAACACACATTTCCAAGTCAATAAGTTTTCAGCTGCGTTGTCAGATGAAGCTGGTTTGCATTATAATTCTTCCCCATGCTTTTCACAGATACTGAATGTTTTGTAAATAGAATTTATTTGTAAAATGTCGCTCTCTGCCCCTGTTGCTGGACATTTAGTGCTGTTCAAGCCTGGCCATGGACAGGAGGACAATGGCCCCACTTGCTCCTGGAGCTCCTTTTGCTCAGTTACATCAGCTGCCCTCAGCGATGCTGAAGAGTTTCTGTGTGGGTTTGTGTGAGTGAACGCATGCCTGTGTCCTTCAAAAACACCCCCAGTGCTGGAGGCAGCAGTTCCAACTCGACAGAAAGCTTTGGGGAATTTGTGGAGAGGAATTTCACCGTGAATCCAGAGCTGCAGTGCAGGTAAGGGCACAGCCATGGAATCACAGAGGGTTTGGGTGGGAAGGGACATTACAGTTTACTCAGGAGGGACACCTCCGCCACCCCAGGGTGCTCCAAGCCCCTTCCAACCTGGCCCTGGGCACTCCCACACTGATGGGGAGCACTTGTCACTGAGGAGGTGACGGGGAGAGAGCCCAGGCGGGGCAGACGAAGCCACCGTGTCCCAGAGGGACAGACAGGGCAAGCAGTGAGAGGAAACCGCTCAAGAACTCCTGCAGAGAGTCCCGCTGGGCAGAGACACTTCGGGGGATAAATCGCTGAATGAGAGAACCCTCAGGGCTGGAAAGGACCTTCAGGAGCTGGGCTGGCAGGAAGAGCTGCTCACGCTGCAGCGTGGAGGGATCCCCGGCGCTCCCTGTGCCACGAAGGGATGGACAGAGGAGTGTCCGTCCTTCCCTCCGAGCTGCAGTGGCAGCACTCGGGGACAGGGGCAGGGCCAGGAGGTGACCTCTGATGGCTCCAGTGGGGCCCAGTGCTGCTGGCCCAGCCCAAAGGGTAAAACCACTGGAGAGGACGAAGCTGCTGCCCCAGCTGCTGCCCCAGCCCCAGCCCCAGCCCCGAGTGGTGCCTCCCAGCAGCTGTCCCTGCTCAGACCTGCGGGGTCACTGCCCTGCAGAGCAGCAAAGCCTGCGGGCACCTGCCGCCTCTGGCAGGGAGAGAAGCGTGGATTTATGGATGGAGAACCCAAAAGCTCTTCAGACCACTTACAAAGCTCGCTGGTGCCTTCTCAGGCACTTTTAAACATCTTTCCAACTGTTTTCCAAGCACTGACCTTTGGCTGTGCACAGAAATAAATAGGCACACACAGAACAACAGTCTGTATGGAAAATACAAATGTTGACATTAATAAATCATTAAAGGATTTTGATGCCCAACAGCAAGCACAGACCTTTCATCCCTTATTTCTAGCTCTGCATCTGGCAACTAATCTTGTGAAAACAAGAAGAAATTATTTATATTCTTTTAGCATTCCATAAATCAAGTGTTGCTGTAAGGACTGAACTAATATTTTGAGAAGTGAAGATGGGCTTTGGTGTGGTTTGCTACACGCACTTTGGCTGGTGGGATATCAAAAGGCCAAGATGAAATCTGGAGAAAGGAGTCTGAAATGTAGGCAGCAGAAGGAAGTAATTTAGCAGAGCAGTGCCCAGTTTGGCTCTGTAGAGTGAGAGTTATGGGCTGCAGTTATTGTGCTTTCTGTGTGGTGCTTGGCTCTTAAATGCAGATACTGGGAATCCATCACAACGTTATTTGTTTGCTTGTTTCCCTCTCCCTGCATGTGAGAGGACTTCGATAGAGCTTAACTGCAAAAATACATCCACCCGCCCTCTGCACCCCCTGCACATCCACCCGCCCTCTGCACCCCTTTATTAAGCTACGGCCTAGCAAGGAAAACTAATTTTTAAAAAGCCATGTCTGGCCACTTGTGTTTTAAAGAAACAGCAGACCCAGGAGCTACAAACCTTAACCTGATTTACATCCCTGGCAGAGCAGCACTCCCCGTTACAGCCACCTGGAAAGCGAGTTTATAAACCCACTGCCAGACCTTCCACTGCAGCTGAGAGGGCCACAAGGGCTCCTATAAACAATATTTTATCGATTAGAATAGGCAGAAACTCCTGTTATTTACACCAGACTTTTTCACGGCATTTATCGATGTTCCTCAGGCTCAGAGGAGATGGAGAGAGAGACCTGGAAAATGGAACACACGGAGCTGCTCCGGTGCTGCTCCTGCAAAACTGCCCTGGGGGCAACAGCCCCCAAGGGCCCCGAGCTCCCAACCCCTTCTCTGGGGAACTCCTGCCCACGGGCAGATGTAGGACAGGCTGGTGGAAATCTAATTCTTGAGGCAAGCACAAAATCCCACCCCTAACTGAACAGCCCCATGGGTTAGAATTAACCTTTGCAATGCCAGTATCAGCGCCAGGAATGCCGGAGACCCCTGGGCAGAGCAGGGCTCGTGTCCATCACGGTGAGAGAAAATGGCAAATTCCCTTTCTGCTGCTACAGATTCAGGTTCACAAAAACTCCGCCACTGTCCCCTGGAACCCTCCAACATTTGCATTGACTCTTTGACCAAACCCTCAGAGCTGTAGGAGCCACCAGCTCCTCACTCCTTCCACGGCCCCGCAGCCTGGCATGGTGGCACAGTGTGCACCAACCCAGCAGCACGTGGAACAGCAGCCATGAGGGTTTGTTTAATGATTTTTAATTAATTTTAATTGCTTACAAATTTTGGGGGAGCGGTAGCTTAACCTGGCTGGATCTCAGCCCCTCTGATGGCTCTGGGACCTCTGCCAAGTTCCTCATTACAGATCAGATCCCCCAACGCCCTTTGATAATGAAATGGCTTTTTAAAGGAAGGGACAGAGGCAGAATCAAACACCTCCAGCAGAACCCCGGGGAGCTGGGAGAGGATTAGGATTTGGCATGGAGATAAAATGAGAGTTTGGGGGTTGGATGAATAATGTTACCTGTGCTCAGTGTCCTACTTTCCAAACTCAGGGGTTATGGGCCTGTCAGGGCTCTGTCCCTGCCCAGATTCCTGCAGGCTCCTTCCACAGGGACAGGGGAAGGTTCCCACCTCGTGCAGCCAGGGAGGAGCAGCTCTGGGACCCCACAGGGACACAGGGATGGCGTTTCCATCGGCCCCATCCTGCCTCATCTCGGAGCATCTCCTGCTGATTCCCCCAAACCGGGGTCCTGCCTCCACCAACCCTGGCCAGCAGAGCTCTGCCATCCTCCAAGGGTTTTTTCCGAGGATCTCACACCCTTCACTCTCCCATGGCTGCTCCAGCCTCTCTCCCAGCTCGCCACAGCCCCAGGATTATTTGTTCCTTTACTACCAACTTCACTCCTTGGGCTTTCTCTGATCTCATCCTCACATCTTCCTTTCAACTTTCCAACAATTATTTATTTATTCATTGGAACCTTTTCCACCTGTACGTTGATCAGCATCCAAAATCTCCTTCTGCACCAACAGGCACTTGCTGCATCCCGTTCCCCATGGAATTCCGCATCACAGCCAGGGTGCAGATGTGCAGATGGTGGAGGGCACTGGTAGCACTGGAGTTTGCATTTGTTCCCTTTGTTTTTATTGCCACCCTTTTCCCTGGTCCCTGGGTCCAAACTCCCTCTCTGTGGCTCTGATCTCCTGCCCAGCAGCCCTGGGAGAGCTTCAAAGGATCCAAGGTTTGGGCAGAGCACAGAAAGGAATCTGTCACTTTTGGATGCTCTGCTAAGGCTTCTCTGAACCTCGGCCCAGGCTCCAAATCTGGGCCCCAAATCCCCCAAGAGCACATTGTCACTGGAGCTGGCTGGATGTCCACGCTCAGAGCTGGAAATTCCTTTAAAATCATAAATCCCTCTGTGGCCTTGCACCTCTTCTGCAAGCGAGAGAGAAGCGGAAGAGAAGGGCTTTGCCAGGGCACATGAATGTGGGAAATGAGCAAAGCACTGCATGCATTTATCCCAGCCCTGCCTGCAGCAGGGACACTGCTGTCATTCCTGCAGCAGGGAATTGCTGTCATTCCTGCAGCAGGGAATTGCTGTCATTCCTGCAGCAGGGACACTGCTGTCATTCCTGCAGCAGGGAATTGCTGTCATTCCTGCAGCAGGGACACTGCTGTCATTCGTGCAGCAGGGAATTGCTGTCATTCCTGCAGCAGGGACACTGCTGTCATTCCTGCAGCAGGGAATTGCTGTCATTCCTGCAGCAGGGACACTGCTGTTACCACGGCCGCCACTGCCCTGAAGGGTCCTGTCTCCCACAGGCTCCTGGTGGCACAGACCAAGCCCCTCCTCACCAGCACACATCAAGCTCGAGGGGTGGCCAGGAGTGTCCAGCACTGATTTGACCCCCCTGAATTGAAGCTGAGGTGGGTTGGAGGCTCTGTGAAGAGCCCAGGGCAGGGCCAGGGAGAGGCAGCAGAGGCACCACTGCAGGGACTGGGGAAAAGTGACAGGGACAGCAGGACTGGGACCGTCCCTACCTCACAGCCACTGCAGGGCCATGCATAATCCACAGCCATGGATTGTCCATGTCTTTGCCATCAAAGTTCAAACAGACTGGTTATTGCTATTGACCATTAAAAGGCGATTTCCCCCCGTGCCACAAGGACTATTGACATTCCCAGTAGGAGCTGGCGACGTCCTCGCATCCTCAGAGCCTCACGGTCCCTGGGCACACACGTGGGGAGGCACCCAGGGCCCTGAGCTGGCAACGAGTTACCAAACAGGATACAGCAAAAAAAAATCTGCTTTTGTAACTATCAACTGTGTCATTAATGCTCTGTTAAAAATCCCCAGTCTGATTTGATGCATTTAGAGCCAATGTTTTATCACCAACAAGGGGAGGAAGGATTTCCTCCTGCCACAGGGAGCGTGGTGGGTTTTGGAGGGGGCTGAATTATTTAATTATTGTGGCCCTGCTGAAGTTTTTCCTGTGCAAACACCGAGCAAAGGTGCAGAACAGCCCTGGGGAGAGATCTGGGGGTCTCTGCCTGCTCAGGACTTCATTTCAGCACCGTTTGGAGCCTGGAGCCCTGGAAAGGTGATGCTTTGAGCTGTCACAGGGAGCAGCAGTTAATGCTCAGATAAGGAGGCTGATTTTTCTTCTCTCTGCAGCCTGTAAGAAAATTAAATTCATGCCCAATGGGCCTAAACATTCTTGGTAGCATTGAAGTGCAAAATTGAGCTAATACCTTTCTGATGTTTAAACAAGTACTCATGATATTTTTATGCCCATCAAGAAGCAGCTCTAAAGCTTTTGGAGCTGCCATCGCAGACCGAAAGGGAGGCGAGAAATAAAGGGAAGGGGAAAATCTATTCATGGGTCATGGGGAGTTCTCTGGATAACACAGATGGGATGAAATGCTGGAATGGTTCTCAAAGCTTCTTCCTCTGCTGCAGAATCCCCTTGTGGGACACGCAAGGCTGGGAGGTGCTGGGTCTGCTGGGGGTTCTCTTTTCCCTACTGAAGCAAACCACCCCTCTGTGAAAATGCAGCAATTTCCTGCAGTTCTGACCCAATATTCCTCTAGATCTTCGTCTTCAGGAAGGAATTGTTCCCTGTGAGGGAACCCTGGCATAGGCTGCCCAGAGAAGCTCTGGCTGCCCTGTCCCTCTCCAAGGCCGGGCTGAATTAACCAGTGAGCAAACAATGGCCATTAAAAAGTGGCCACAATCCGGGGAGGAAGGAAGGTTTGAAAGGTTTTAGCTCCATCCTACCTGTGCCTGTTGGAGCACATATGGGCGAAGGGATTGCTCCCCTCCCTGACGTAGCAGGGAGTGAATCAGGAGCAGATGGGGGCTGGGCACTGCCGACTCCAGCAGATAAAAGACAATTACAAGCAGAACACGGAGCTGCTGATTGCAGGCAGCTTCCACTTGGGATGTTCAGTTCAGCTACTGGGATAAAAAAAAAATTTAAAAAAGAGGGTTGGAACCTGCCCTCCTGGCAGCAGCCGTCTCATGCTGCAGACCTGCTGATTCAGGCATCGTGCAGCTCCTTGCAGACGTGGGGAGAAATGTTTTAAGGCTCAATTTGAGCTGTTTGTTTCTCATTTTTGAGCTCTCATTAAAATAATCTGTCCTGATTGTCTGTGGGAGCTATTTTTTGCTCCTCTAAACGGTTGCAAAAGACAGCAGAGATTAGAAAAAGAGAATCAACCCTGGTGAGGCTGTGACTCATCAAATCCGGGCTCCTGCTCCGTGCTGGCTGCCAGGGCAGCAGCAGCCCCTGGAATGTGGCAGGAACAGGGGACAAAACCTGGTCCTGCCCTGTCTGAATGAGAGGTGTGAGGAATTTTACCATCATTAATATGGGATATGGACAATCCTGATCCCTGCCTGCAAGAGGATGCTCTCTGGAAGGCCAGCTTTTCTCCCCACTCCAGGGCCTGTCCTGCCACACCACCAACTCGGGATGAAAAGGCCCTGCCTTCCCATGCAACGATTTTATTCCTACACTCAGAGCCCCAGGCTGGAGAGGCCGAGTGCTGGCAGCACAACCAACCCAGGGAAAAGGTGTTTGGGAGGAATTTTTAGGACCTAAAGCAGTTCTTTTCTATTCAAGCCACATGCAACCTCAAAACCACCAGGAATTATGAGGAACTGTCACTTCCTTCCTCCATTCCTCCCCTGGGACTGCCCCATCTCCACCATCTCTGGGTATCCTGGTGTTCCTACAAGAATAATTTAAATTCCTTTGGATTATCATCCCCTCTGGCCTGGACACTTGGAGCTCCTGGCTCAAACCCAGCCTGAACCTGAACTTTGCTGAGCATCCCCCCAGGCACAGGCGCTGCCAAGGGATGCAAGGCTCTGCCTTCCCGAGGAACAGGAGCTCGGGAATTCCTGCACACCTGGGGACAAGGTCTGACCCTGCCTGGGGGTGCTGAACTCTGAGCCCTCCCCAGAGAATTCCTTCAGGAAAACCCCAGGGGAGACTGGGATGTCCTGGATGCACCTCTGGGGTTCCCAAGTGGACACCCCAAACTGGGTAATTTGGGTGACAAAATGTCCAACAACCTCTCCCGTTAATTCTTACTCAGGGGCAGCACCTTTCGCTCCTTCAGCACAAAGGATTTCCAACTCTCACTCTATTTCCCCTCTTCCTTTCTCCATAAACTCACAGAAAACGCCTTTTGTCTTAGTGCCAGGCTACAGAGGGGCTGTTTGTTCTCTGGCCATTTAAATGTCCCTATCACTGACATTTTTAAAGCTATGAGAAACGATTTTAATTGGCTGAAATGCTGATTGCCATAACAACTGGCTAATGAACCATCTGTTAGCATATGTAATATTTATTTCTACATTGCAGAAATGCAGCTCAAGATCTGGACAGGCTCTGTTGCAGGGGCAGGGGCAGCTCAGTCCCGGTGCAGATGGGCAGGGGGGCACAGGGCGAGGGTTTTGGGCTGCAGGGTCCCCAGGGACCCCCTGGCTCAGCCCTGCACTGCCAGCAGAGCTGTGAGCTTGTCCCCAGCCAGCCCTGCCGTGAGCTCAGCAGCCCGTGATGGGCAGCCTGGGGGTGGAGGAGCCCCGCCAGCAGCACAGGGCACCCTGCCCCTTTCCATCGGGAAAGGCAGCGCTAGGAAATCCGGGAAAAGATGGATTTGGCACCAGCACTTGGAATCATTAAGGGTGGAAAAGGCCTCCAAGGTCACTGACCTTTGGCCAAACACCACCGAGAGTGAACACACCAAACCACAGATGTGCTGTTTTCCTCCTCCCAGCCCTGTCCCGGGGCAGGGGGAGCCAGCCCCGAGCGCTGAGCGGTGACTGAATTCCCGCTGCGGAGGGAAAAGCGCCGGGATTCCCCCTGGAGCAGCTCCTCACCAGCAGTTTTTAGCAACAGCCTCTCCCTGGCAGCTCCGGCTCCCATCTGCCAGCAGCCCTGGGAGCGGCCCTGGCCGGGCTCTGGGGCTGCCCTGACCCCAAAAGCGCCGCCGGTCCCCTCCAGAGGGGCGATAAACCCCGGCCCCGCTCCGAGAGCCCCCAGCCCCGCTCCCCGCCGCGGGAGGATGCTGCGGGGTGGAACGGGAGGTGTATTTTTAGCCTGTTGATGAAGAGAGGAGAAGAAGGGAGCGGAGAAAGCCCCGCTCCGCAGAAGTCACATGCATATGCAAAAGGCTCCTAATTGCCCCTCTTTAGAAACCAATCATTGGGGATTTCACAAGCCACATTATAGAACCTGACATGCTTATTTTTCCTTTTATTATGTTTGTAAGCAGTGATCCTATTGAAAAGAAAATCAAACCCTATTTTTACCAGTCACAACCATCTCCCTTTCTCTTTCTGCCGGCTTTATTTTATTTTATTTTCCTTTCTTTCCATCGGTTGAATAGAGCAGCATTTTCATGTGTATTAATTGCCCTGTAAAATGCCCTCAAAGTCATTAGAATTCCCCATTCAAAACTATTATCTGTGCCATTATGCCTTTGCATTATATTTATTTAAATGTGGCTCTTCTGAATTAGCTTATTTTTAACAGCTAGCCATGCCTGAAATATTGTTCCAGGCCAAGCTGTTCTCAAATCTCTTTTTTTTTTTTTTAATGATAACTTCATAGAAACTCTTAGTGCTTTATCCCAAGTGGAACCACAGTTTTAGGCGTTTGACCCCCTTTCCTTTTTTTGTTTTCGGAGGGATTGGAAGTTGCCTTGCAGAATTTTTCCTAGGGACCCACAAGACTTTCTGATCCCAGAACTGCGGGATTTACAGAGTGGTTCGTGGCTCTCACACGGAGTTAACTCCAGTGACTGCAGAGTTGATTAAAAGAAAAATGCACCACAATTCCCTGAATACAAGGCCAAGTTGTTCTATTTCCTCAAAAAATCCACGCGCGGATTTCCCACCCGTCCCGACAGGTGATTCTGGCAACACTGGGGAGCATGAGGGGAGCAGCCGGACTTTTGGAAGCTCCGGCTGGCGAAGAATTGAAGGCAGCACTCCCTGTCCCCGGGAGCAGCCTCCTGGAAGTGGTTCCTGCTTGGAAGGGAAGGTCTGCAGGGGGAATTTGGTCTCCTGACCCATCTCCCTCCCTCTGAGCAGCGTCCCCCCACCCCTGTCCGTGCCCTTCCACCCCTGTCCGTGCCCTTCCATCCCTGTCCGTGCCCTTCCCTCCCTGTCCGTGCCCTTCCATCCCCGATGCTCGCCTGGGGCTCGGACGGCTCCGGGCTGGGCTCCGGGCCCAGCTCAGGAAAGGGCCCCGACAAAAGCGAGATGCTGGACACCGACATGGTCCCTTCAGGGCGATCCCTGAGGAGGGATCGGGCGCCCTCCCCCTGCTCGGGGCAGCGCCTGGCACCATTTTCACATTTTAATGAGAGCAGCCGCTCGGCGTCTGCCTTCATTAACAGCGCCGCAATTAGCGAGCGAGCGGCGGGGCCGGGCCCTTGGTGCTGCCGGGGGCAGACTCCTGAGGGAGGATCCTCCGCCGGGACAGGCCCCGTTCCGGTGGCCCGGGGGTGCCCACAGGGTGTCCCGGCTGTGCCCACAGGGTGTCCCGGGGGAGCCCACAGGGTGTCCCGGCTGCCGGGCGGTGCCGCCGCCGCTCCGTCCGCCCCGGGACCGTCCCTGCTCCCTCCGGGCCCGCAGCAGCTCCGGCCCCGGGATGCGCCGGGAATGGTCACTGACCCGAGGCCCTGCCGCAGGAACGGCCCTGCCGCTCTCCTCGCTGGGCTTTGGGCTTTGGGGTCAAGCTTACTGCAGCATGAGGTCCTTGGCAGTGTGAGGAGACAGCCAGGGATGTCTGGGACAGTTTGGAAACCCTCGCTCTGCACAGGCAGGGAAACACTCCCTGGCCTCAGCAGCTGAATTTATCTCGCTAAAAACGAGGCGCAGCCCAATCCACACCAGCCCTTGGCTGGCATTTGGGATAGGGCACCTCCCCAGCCCAGCTCTAAATCCATAAAACCCCCAGGGCAGCTGAAAGAAAACCCTCCCAAGACCTGCCACAGGAGGAACCCGGCAGCTTCCCCCCTTTTCCTCCCTCCTGGGCACGGATCTTGGGGCAGAGGGGCTTTCCCTGCAGGCAGCCGTGGGGGGCAGAGCCCCCCTTCCCCTGCAGCCCCCTCTCTGACCAGCAGCACAGCCCATTGTTATTCTTTATAACCATCTTTTCCACAGAGCATCAGCAAAATCTCTCCATTTTAATCCCATCCCTCATAAAATTCTTTTGAATATTTAAGAGCGAGAGCAGCGCTCAGATCCTATCTGCTGTTATATCCTCCTTCATTTCCTCTTACAGGGCTCAGATAGCAGTGACCCACATGGGCCAATAGAAGTCTATAGAAAGATGGACAGATACTTCTGACACTGCCAGGAGCTCCTGCTTTGCCATCCAGCCAGAATTCCCTGCATTTTTTTTCCCTTTATTACACCAGGATTGCTTTTCTACACCACGAAATGCCTTCATTGTCGGGGCAGAACAGCAGCACGTGGGGTTTAACCCTTGGGAGAACGACAGCTCCTGGCCTGGATGCACCCAGGAGTGATCCAGGTCAAGTTTCCAGCAGCCACGGAAGGATCTAAGCCCATCTCTGGGGGAGATCAGCCCTGATCCAGACCCACCAGGGTTGCCACCGCCACAGAATGCCGAGTTTTTTGCCACTAGATGGAGTTTAGACAGCCTGGAGCCGAGCCCCCCTGTCCCAGCCCCTATTCCAGCAGCTCCCACAGCGCGGGGTGTCGGGGTTTGGGGTCTGGACTGTGGGATTCAGGGAGGGACGGGTGGCAGCCACTGGAAACTCAGGGTTTGGTGTCACAGCTGAAAAGCCACACAAGAAATGCCACCCCCAGCTGGGCGCTGGGCCCTGCTCCAAGGGCCAGACGTGGCATCCTCGGCTCGGGCACAGGGACACGGACACGGGAGAGAGGATCTGCCACTGCCCTGGGGCTGGTGCGGGAGCAGGGACAGGCCCAGAGGTGCCCCCAAACCTGCCCCTGCCCCAGCCTGCTCTGCTGGGCCACCCCGAGCCAGCGGCTGCCTCAGGAGTTATAGAAAATAATAAATATCAATCACATTGGGCAGGATATTGATCTGCAGATTTCACTGACATTTACAAATAAATGATGTATTGCAGTTTTCATTTTGCTGGCTGGGCTGACCCTAATGGCCTTTACATAATTTACTTTTGATTAAAGAAGTGCTTTGACGCAGAGAACCAAAAAACTGAATCGATACAATTATGAGATCAGCTTTAAAACAATGTGCTGTGGCAGGGGGAAAAGGCAGATCCTTTGAAGATGCTCACATGGAACTGTGATGTCTGAAGACATTTCAGGGATCAACAGATTTTCTCCTTGCTGAGAGCTGGGAGTGGGCTGGGGCCACGTCAGGAGTTGCAGATTGATTTAATTGAAGGCCAGGCTCTGGCAGCAGGGTCAGGATGGTCCCTCAGCCAGGTCTGGGGCAGCGTTTGATATTCACACACAGCCAGGACTCACCGGCACCAGAATGCAAAGGAGGAGCAGCTCCACTGCGCCCGTCCCCGAACATTTCAATATTCAGCAGAGTTTGTGATGCACACAATGCCCACTGCAGCTACTGGGAAACCAACTTAGTTAGAAAATCAGGGGCTTGCATGAGCTAATGTGGTGCCATATGTTCATTAAAACACCACAATGTGCAAAATAATGGTGACAGTAGGTTAAAGTCATATTCTGGTGAACAATATCCAAAAATACGATTTTTTGGCAACTGAACTGTGAGCATTATACATAATTAATGAGTGTTCTTGCACTTACTATGCCCTTGCATAGGGGGAATAACCACAACCTGTTTGCATTTGTGAGACATAAAAAAACCCCCACATTCACTTTTTTCACTCCTCTCCCTGCTCAGCACTGCCACACGTCTCCAACTCATTTTGCCTTCTAAGAAAAATAGGGAGGGAAATGTGGATTTTTGGAGCTACAAGTCCCTGAGATGGCGCCAGGCTGATCATGGATATTCGGGAATTCGGGAATAGCACTGCCTGCCCTATTTTCCCTCCCCTGTGCTCGGAGAGCTGCAATAATGCTGGAAGGGAAGGGAAAAAAGGGACAAAAAGATGTAAGTGCAGGTGACACCGTGGCTGTGCCACCCTTATCGAGAGAGGCAGGTGCTGCCGGCAGCTCCTCCTGCTCTTTTTGCATTGTTTAGTGAATTCCAGAGCCGGGAGAGGGAAAAGCCATCGGGGCCTGGGGGCCTGGCTGGGGAACCGCGGCTGCTACAGAGCAAAGGGTCTCAGGGAGCTGCTTTTGCCATCAGTGGGCACAAGATGGAGTCTTGGAAAGTGGAACTGTAGGGAAACTGTGGGAATTCCCATCCCTGGGGTGCCCCTCTCCACAGCCCCACAGTCCCGTCCTGCTCCCCTGCAGGGAATTCCCTGGGCGTTGGGAGAGGGGATCGGGCTCGGTGCTGTTTGGCACGAACGGCTCTGCATCCCCCCAGTCCCACGGCTCATTCATCCCCCGATTTCTGTCATCCCAGGAACGGGCGTTCTGCAAACCCCGCACGGAGGGGGAGGAAAGGTGAGAGCTGTCCGTGTTCCCATCTCCCTCACCACAAGTCACGATTGCAAAAAAAAAATCCAAGACAAAACAAAAGTCCCAGAACTACATCCGTAAAATCAAATAAATACAAATGCAATGACTGATCTGAAGGAAAACAATCAACTGCGAGCCAGTTTATTCAATCTGCCTAATGTGAGAAGGTTGCAAACATCCCACTGTTTACTCTGACTTTTTTTTTCCCTTTTGGCAGCAATAAAAACAAATAAAGCAGAACCACTTGCTATTCAATCTGAGGTCTGACTATACCCGAAGAATCAAAGCCAGCAGCAGAGGGATGAAAGACGTTTGGCCCAAACCCTTTTTGCAAGGAGTTCTGCAATATTTCCTCCTTGTAAACTGCATTTAGGAGGATTTTTTCTCGCTGTGATGCCCCCCAAGATTCGCTCGAAGCCGCTGCAGAACCCAACCTCCCCGGCTGCCCCCTCCTGTCAGGGACTTTGAAGAAGCAGAAGGTCTCCCCTCAGACCTCAGGACAGCACACAGATTTTCCAGGATGGATTTGTGGTTCCAAACACCTTCCTGGCATCGTTAAGCCAGAAATTCGCTCAGAAATCCTCGCTCCGTGTCCCGGAGGAGGTGAAATACAGTCACTTGTGAGGAGGGAACAGCAATAAAAGGAGAATGAACGCTCCCTAAGTGCTTCCTAAAACAAAAAATTTGGTATGCAGCCTGTGTACCCACGCAATTACGGAGCTTTCTAGCTCTGAGCTGTAACAGATGGAATTTTTTCCCCCTGTCTCTCTTTGGAGATGAGGTGAACGGATTCCTCAAGGGAAGAGCAGACAGAGTTGCTGAGTTGGCAAGGCTTGTGCCAAGCAGCTGGTTCCTGATAAAATGATGGGTCTGGGTAGGCACGGCCTGGGAGGGCCTTTCTGTCACCAGCCTTTCCCGGGAAGGAGTGGAACAGCTCATGGATATATTCCTTAAAGCACAGGGAATGGGAAAATCATGGAGCAGTGCAAGGAGTTACCAGAAAATGATGCAGATTTGCCGTTTATTTGTTGAAGTGGCATCTTTCCTTTGGACCTTTCTGTGCTGCAGCTCATAAATTCCACCTGAGCTCTGGATTCCTGGGACAGC
Source organism: Struthidea cinerea (assembly GCA_013397865.1). Classification (NCBI taxonomy): domain Eukaryota; kingdom Metazoa; phylum Chordata; class Aves; order Passeriformes; family Corcoracidae; genus Struthidea; species Struthidea cinerea. The sequence goes on from VZTI01004623.1 coordinate 938,441, forward strand.
CTCACCACAGAGGGGAAGGAGAACTCGCAGCCTTCACCAGGAAACAGGGAAAAGGAAAAAACTGCTGACGGCACAGCTCTGCTCTAAACAATCTTGTTCTAGAAGGTCTCAAAGCTCTGTTTGAATATTAAAATCAATCTGTACTCACACAACCTTTACTTAAAATAAACACTTATTTTCAACCTCATTTTGAAAGGATGAAACAGAAAATAAGTTGGATGAGGCTTGGAGCAAGCTGGGATAGTGGAAGGTGTCCCTGGCCGTGGCAGAGGTGGAATGAGATGGGATTTAAGGTTCCTCCCAAGCCAAACCATTCCAGAATTCTGGGAGATAGATGTGAATACCTGAACTTTTCTTGCACACACATCAGCCCCTGCCTGTGCGCTCACAACTGTCACAGTTCCATCAGCACAAGCCTCTGCACCTGTAAGTCGGGCTCTGCACCAGCACACACCTGATCAGTGCTCAGCCAACACAGGTACAGCTTGGAACAACCCCAGGGCAGAGCACCGCCAACACTGATGAGATTCAGCAATGGAACTTCACACTAACACAGTGAAGAAGAGAAAAATTCAGAGGAACCTGTGCAAGCTCTAAGTTAAAACCAGTTGGTTCTGGCTCCCAGTTCTTCCCCAGTTGCAGTTATTAACCCACGCTCCCAAAGCAGAATATTTACTGCAGCAGCTCATTTCTGGAGGGACAGAGGGCTCTGCCAGCCCTCCCTGAGGAACTGCTGGCAGTCTGGAATGTCAGGGGCTCTGCCCTCCATTCTTCTCCCAATCATAACACAACAAAGCCGTTTGGATTTCTGAAATGTCACCGTGCCTGCCCAGAGCCCTGGTGCAGACAAGGTAATTATCCCTCCCTGTCACCCCTGCTCGCTCCAGCTTGGTTAAAATGAAGTGATTGTACCAAGTCTGTCAAGCAGTGTCCTAGGAAATGCTTCTGAATTGCAGCTGCTGGGGTGAAACAGGGCAGCTCTGGGGACACCCGGGGAGAGGGGAGGCGGTCACTTGGTCACCTGGCTCCTCCTCAGTCCCTGCTGAGCACCGGGATCTGAGACCAACCATAAGTTAATCAGGCTGCTCTTGTGCTGGAAAACCCCCCATTTTAAAGGGAGGAGAGCTTATCTTTCATTTTCTATAGATCAGTTCTGCAGCATGCTGATGTATTTATAGTTTTAATACACACCCATAAATGCCCCCTAAGCAGGGGATATTGCACCTCTCGATTACTGTTATTGCTTTATTGCTCCCGGGAACCATAAATTAACAGCTTCCCCCAGCAATGCTCACAGGGCACAGAATTAGATTACAATGTACATACACAGGAGCCTATTAAGGCATTGCCATTCCATAAAAGTCTTTACAGTTTTTAAGTGTACACCTATAAGTGTTTCAATTAAAGAACTACATGCTCGCCTGGTAATTGCCCTCCCATTTGTGATAGGGCTCAGCAGCAAAAAGAGGAAGAAGCAAGACTAAAAGGTGGAAAATTGGAATATAAAACACCAAATATGAAACTGCCATAAAAAGAAAACCACAGGTTTAAATTATGCTTATTAGAGTCGTTTGCATGGTTTAACTCTTGCACTCTGCTGCCAGGAATCTGTTGTTTGTTTCTCACAGAGAAAACTCTTCTCTCCCTGTCCCGAGTTCCCAACTTTGGCAAGGAATCAGTCACTGGGAGAAAATGGCTTTGCTCTTCTGGGGAGCAGCTGCCACCAGGAACCAGCCTGGAATGACCACAGAGGTCCTTCCAGAGTGGCCACGACAGAGGAGTCCAGCCCAGGATCGCCAGGGAAGACAGACCTGTCGGAAGGATGACATCTTGTGGTAGGACGGCTCCGAGGAGCAGGGACTAATTAAATCTGCAAATTAAGCTGGCAGCCAACATCCTGCAAGGAGAACGGGGCTTCTTGCAGCCCTCGCAGCTGCAGAGGAAAACTTCAGTCAGCTCCGCTTTGGACTCGGTGACTTTAAGGTGCCCGGAAGGGATTTCTCCTTCGCGCTTTGGGAATTGCCGCACCTGGCGGGGAGGTCTCTTCAAGCCAGAGGCTCTGGTGAGCTCTGCAGCATTTCTGGGGGCTCTAACCTGGAAACTGAGCCTGGGAAATGCCTGGAGCTGCCCTTTGGGTTTCATTTCAGCCAGAACTGTGGGTTTCTGGGTTTTCAGCCCCACTCTATTATCCAGCATCTCCAAGGGGGGAAGAAGCTGAAACGGAACTTTTAAGGTTCTGCAGAATTAATAAGGGAATTCATCACCGAATCACTCTTGAAAATGGTCTCAGCTCCTTGGTAAACCTCATTTAATGCTGAGTTTGGAAGAAAATGGTGTTATTTTGATATAAACCTGGCATCAGAACCAAAACTTCACTTCTTCCACCCTGTGGAGATTCCCTGGCACCAGAGGCAGTTCCCGCAGCATTCCCATGTGCAATTCCTCAAGAATCAGAGTGGGATGGAAGGGAGAAGTGGGCACCACTTGATAAGCAGCAGACATTAATTAGTGCTCCGTCACAATGGAATTCAGCTGGAATAATGTATGGAGGCCACATGAACAGTAAAGGGAAATTCATCATGGTTAATGTTATTACACTGAGTGTCAGAGGGAGCGGCGGTGATTTGCCACTTACTGTAGGACGGAATGTAATCTAAATGCAATTGTGGTCGGATTGCCTGGAACATCCACATGAAGGAGGACTGGCAGGAAAACCAGGACTCACTCCTCTTCCACGGCTGCTTTATAGGACCCTGAACTTGCAAGTCCAGCTTGGGAATGCTGCCTCTGTTTGCCAAGGCCTGAGCGAGACAGATGTTAAGATCAAATGTCGTGAATTTATCCTCCCTTTTGAAGGCTGTAACACTCGGGCACGTTTGGATTGAACAGAGCAAGTTCTGGCATCCTTTTGGGATGACCCTGAAAAAACAAATCAACTCTTGGTGCCTTTTTCTCCTCCCCATCAGACATTTGTGTCTCATCCTCCTTCCTGGCAACCCTCTTGACCTAGAGATGCTGAAACCTTTTCCTGTGCAGGTTCAGGTGCCCATTCAGTAAATTTTCCCTGCACTTTGAGAGCTCTGGTTGGGTTTGGGTCTCACTGATGGCACCCTGGGAGCAGCCCATGGGCCCTGAGAGGCAAAGCAGGAATGCTGCTCCAAAGGAATCATTTGTCTTCTAGAATAAAAGCTTTTCCCATCAAAAATAACAACTCTGCCAGATTGTTCTTGATATTTCTTCAACAGAAAAAATGTCTCTTTCAGAGTTTATTATTTGTCTGGATGGTTTAAAGCATTCCAGAGCAAAACCCATCCACCAATGTTACGTCTGCAAGACATCAGCAGATCCACTGCACAGAAAAGGCTTTTCCGTGGAATTGTACAGGATTGATGTTGTTCTTCCCCCCAGCCACTTAGTGCTGGCTTTCAGGAAGGACTCTTTGGGAACAGAACTCAACAGGTTGTTGTAAAATGTCCCTAATTTTCCCTGCTATGTGATACCACAGCTTTCAGGAGCCTGCTGTAACATTATCCCAAAGCGGTGGAAGCCATCATCACACATTCCCTTTTGAAATAAAAAAATATATCTACAGGGATTTATTTTCCTTTAAATATCTATAAATCAGCATTCATTGCAGCACTATAAATTCTAATTCTTTAAAGGAAATAGTATCTAACATTTGCAGCTGACTCCATTCGAGTCCCACACAGCTGCTCCAGGGCTGCTTTGTCATTGAAATAAAAACTCAGAGGTTTCCATTAGCTTTAGGTCTATGAAAAGAAATACACTTATGTATCTTTTAGAAGATTCTAAATAGTTATTATTTATTTATGCAGCCCTGGAAGCTTGCTAGGCATTTCACAGGCACGCAAGGAGAGCTCAGACTAAACCACAAACAAATAAATCCAGCAGAGAAGAGAAGGAGAAACAAAATTTCTCCCCTCAGTGTTGTCAGTCAGTGACACACTGCCCCACCTCTGCCTCTTCTCCCTAAGTTTGGTCCTATTTGCAGCTGCTTTATCTTTTCCAGCACCATTTAGACCAAAGGAGGGCCACCTCAGCACGGGGGGAGGACAGGGATTTCGGCAGGAAGAGCAAAGGTGAAGTTCAGGGGAGGTCAGTAATCAGAAAATCCCACTGGTGTGGGTTGGGAGGGACTGAAAGCCCATCCAGTGCCACCCGTGCCATGGGCAGGGACACCTCCCAGTGCCCCGGGGTGCTCCAGCCCCGTCCAGCCTGGCCTGGGCCGTGTCCTTGGTGTTTCAGACCCTTCACTGCCCCCGTGCCCAGGACACTCCACCTCTGCCAAAACGCAAATGGGGAATCCTTATCTTTCATTATTTTTCACTCCCTTCCCCATTTAACTGCTCCAGGTCTCTTCCCCGCTGTCTGCAGCCAACAAATGCAAAACAAAACTCGGGACAAAACCCTTTCCTTTTCCTTTGAAGGCGCTAACGAGAACCAGGGTGGCATTTATGGATAATTAAAGGCAACACTCATGAGCCCAACAGTTGCAACTTCTCTTTTCAATTGAAGAACCCTTTTTAATGCAGGTCATCTTTGGTCACCAGCTTTAGAGCTGTGACAATTTCTCCAGGAACACTGTCAGAGGTTGTAAACTTTAATGATCTTTTACTTTCCAGGGCCTTGTTTTTCCCTGGCTGTAATTAAGCAGGGGTGTGTGTGTATCTATATGTTTAAAGGATAAAAAGGATTCATATTACAATAAAAATCATCTCCGTGCTCACCACTACAAACTTCCCCAGCCCAGACTCAGCTGTGGCCAACAATCCAAGAGGAGTCATTACTGTAACTAAATTAGACCGTTTGTTTTCTTTCCCTCAAATCGAATTGTGGAGGAGCTGCTTTATTGCAAAACAGACATTAAAATTCCAGCTAGACCTCCGAGAGAAAGTAATTTCTATTTTATCAGCACTGTAAAGCTGTCTTTATGTTCTGAAGCAGGAAATATTGCAGGGATATTTATAGCTCCAGCACCAAAGCCAGTTTGAATAGAAATGTTACTGCGGTCGGCAGAGCTGTCACATTGCTCAGTGGAGCAGGGAATTTTAGTGAATTTGTGAATTACCCTTTCAGTCCTGACAAGTCTTTCAGCGAGCCTGGTGTGTGTCTGCAGCTGCTTTGTGCTTTCAGGATAATGATTAAAGACTCGGATCGCTTTAGGAGGAGATTTCCTGGTATCTCATGGATAATCTGTTCCCAGCCCTGGGACCCTCCAGGGAACACCGGGGCTCCCAAACTTTGCTGTGCCCCGGCAGCTCAGCCCTGGGCTCCCCCTGCTCCTCCCCATCCAGCAGCTCCCGGACCAGCTGCATTCTCAGCTGCAGGGCCCTGCACTGCTCCTGCAGCTCCACGAATGCAGATTCCACGCTGCTGGCCAATTTTTCCAAAGGATTAACAACTTTTTTCCTTCTGTCGCCTGTGTGGTGCAGGAGGAATTCTGCTCTATTCATCTCTGTCCTCTGCCGTGGGTTTAATGCTGCCATTACCCAGCTGAATAAACTCGGGCTTGGAGGGAACAGGACCATTTGTCTTTGCAAACTTTCTGACTTGGTGGCAGAGGCAGGAGAGTGCCTTGGATTTTCCAGGTGTCCGTGACCCCCCGGCCTTTGTAATGAAGCAGGATTGCAAATGGGCTGCGCTGGGAGAAAATCTAAAGTAAATACTTAGCGTCCCTGATTAAAGCCATCCATCCTCAGCCAGGCGCTGGTGGGTTGGTGCAGTGAGCCCCAGCAAACACGGCAGGACCCAGCCCAACAGAGGTTCCCATCGTGCTGCAAACAAAACCATCTTTGTCGTGCTGGGGAAGCACAGCCAGAGCCCAGGAACAGCCGGGAAGGTCAGACTGAGCCCCCCGGGGCTGCCTCAGGTGTGGCTTTGCCACGTTCCTGAGCGGCTCTGCCAGATGCAGGAAACCCCAGGAAGGTTTGAGGAGCTGCTGCTCCTGCCTGTCCTGCTTTTAAACCAGGCTGGCAGAACTCAGCCAGATCCAGGTTTGTGGCTCCAAACCTCGCACCTGACTTTGCTGAGGGAAGATTGCAACAGCAGAGAGGAGGAAAAACCCTTCAGGACTGTGGGGAAGTGTGGCTGGAGTCTCAGTAAGTGAAACAGATCCCTGACTCCACCAGGGCAGCAGCCCCATCAGGAAATGTTATTGCTGATGGGTTTCCGTTCTACTCTGAGCTTGATCTTTTGCCTGATTTGATTTTTGTTTCAACTTGCCATTTCCCTCCTCTCCACCTTTTATTCTCCTGCTTCTTTTTCATCATCACTCTCTTCCATAAACCTGTGTTTTCCCACCTCTCTTCCCTGTCAGCTTCACTTCAACCCTAAAATTCACCTGCACTTTCCAAATCCCACTAAATCTTACTCCCCCCAAAATCACCTGTGAACCATCCTCCCTGTCCTCTTCTCCCAGGCGTTTGGGTTGTTTGGGGTTTTTTACCTTCTAATCCTTTTCCTGCATATCCACTGATGCCACATTTAATTGCTGATTAACATCCAGACCTTACCCAGCTCTCCCTGAAGCCTCTGAGGACCCCCAGTGCCATTATCAGGTGCTGAACAAGGAACAGGTTTGTACCTGGGGGTGACGGGGCCACTCAGGGCTGAGGGTGCTCCGGAAATACGGGACCAGGCCTGGATCTCTGCACAGCCAGTGCAATCATCCTGCTGGGAATAAACGCTGGAGCCTCCTGCTCCACGCCCTCCGCTGGGTGTGCTTCCCAAGGATGCTGATAATCATCAGCTGTTTGAAAGGAATTAGCTGGCTTTTCATTCTCTGCCTCTTTCTGTCTCCACTTCATGAATTTTCTCTTGTGTTTAGCGGAGCCATTTATAAAATACAGATCCCTATTGATTCCCAGGAAGAACGAGCATCACTGGACTCCAGTGTCCATCCCTGTTCTCAACCCCCACACGGCGCAGGAAAGATTTATCCGGTTTTCTGGGTGTGCTGCTGCCCTGCAGTTGAGTCAACAATCGAGTCACACTAAATTAAGCACAGATACATTTCTTCTCCTGGCCTGCACGAGGATGCTCTGCCAGGCTGCCCCTGGGGAAGGCACATCCCTCCCTTAGGTCAGAAAAGCCAAATTCATTGGGGCCAGAACGGAATTGGTACAGAGAGAACACCTGAGCAGCTGGAGACCGTTTACCATTGTGCTGTTCCGAGGTGTTTGGATGGGATCTTCTGTACCTGGATACATCCAGGAACGTACAGACACGCAAATCACGGAACCAGAGAAGGGCTGGGGTTGGGAGGGACCTTAAAGCTCACCGAGTTCCAACCCCAAAAATCAAATATACACATCTCTGTGTGTGATGGGAGGTATAAACACAGCTGGGAGTGTCCCAGGCCAGGCTGGAGCAACCTGGGACAGTGGAAGGTGCCCATGGCAGGGGTGGAATGGGATGGGATTTCAGGTCCTTCCAACCCAAACCCTGTGAACATCCAGACTTCTTCGCCCCACTCCCCTGGGTGCCCTTTATCTTTTCATGAACTCTTCCTCATGAGCAGTGGCCAGGAGCTCTCTGCTTCCCGCAGGTCCCATCAAACCCTGCCACAGGAAAAGCTCTGGAGAACGAGAAATGGAAGACGCCACAAAACCTCTCCAGATCAGCTGCTGCAATTATTCCCTGAATAATTTTCCATCCATTCTTTGGGCCCTGCCCGTTTCCATGAAAGGCTCTTTTCAGGCCAACCAGAGGCTCTCCAGCTTTAGGATTTACAGCTGATTGTGGACAGAAGATTTAGGGTTGCACCCTTAGGAAATTCATCTGTAGATTGTGGCGAAGATAAAGAAAAATACAAAGGGCATTAAGATTAAAGGAGCTTATCTGCTGCTCATTACTGCTCCATCCATTTCCTGGGAAGCTGTGACAACGCCAGCCTCGATGGCTCCAACCACACAGCTCCTTGTCCCTGATTCCAGGGTGACATTTACAAACTGCCAGGCACCAGGACGGATGGAGCAGAGAGCGGAGCCTCATCCCTCCTGCATTAATTCAAGGTTCAGTCTCTGCACTGCCAGGGGATGGGATAACAAAAGGGACAGGAAGGTTCATAAGCTCATAAATATGTGACAAGCAGTCTTGTCTTATTGCTGCTTTTAGCAGCCCGGGGAACTGCAATTGATGGTGTAATAGACTCCCAAACACAGCGAGCCCATCACCAGCTCTCTCATTTTTACCAGACCTAATTCCTATGCTGACAAAAAAAATTATCAGTGAAAGGCAAAAATGGGAGCTGTTTGGTACAGCATTAATTTTAAACATCTGGAATGGAGTATAATGTATGCAGATGTTTTGTAATGGAGACAGGTTACAAGGAAAATCAAATATATTGTGTGTTGCCTCTGCTCGTTAATATAAATTGACATCTGCTGAGTCTGGAGGTGAGTTCTGTGTTCTCCTGCCATCCAGGCTGGAATAATGCTCCATCTGCTGTGCTAATGCAGCTGAACATCACTTGTCCCTTAAGTCATCCTGGATAGGAACAGACCTGGAAACGCTACTCCAGATAATCGCGGGGTTATATATTGGCCGTATCTAAATATCTTTTACAGCACATGAAAAACTGCTGAAAAATATCAGCTCAGGCTGCCAAAGCCAAGCTGGAAAATATCTCATCCCCACACAACTTCCATGTTCAGACACTGAACATAATTTGGGATTTATTTCCAGAGGAGTTATTTAGTAGCAAACAGTTGGAAGCGGCGTTCACAAGTCCAGGAATAAAACTCTGCTCCAGCCTGTTAAACTTGCTGGGCTGTAAGGGGCATGATGGGCCCAAATGAGGGACTCACACACATGGAGCCATTTTCCATGGATTTCTGACATTTCCAGACTGGGTTTGTGGCGTTCAGCTGAAAACTGGGCCAGCAACAGCAGGGATAAGGAAATTAAAAATAATCAGATTTGATTAAATTCACTAAAAATGAGAATTAGAGGAGCTGAATTTTTCATGTTTGAGGCTTCCTGACCTCAGCCAGTTCGTGTCCAAGGTCAGGAATTCCTGGCACCTCTCCAGTTCAGAACTGGTCCAGAACCCTCCAAACACTGGAGAACTCCTATGGAAGGAGCTTCCACCATGGGATCCTCCTTCAGAGCTTGGCTTCCCATCAGTGTTTCCCTCACAAAACACTCCCTGACTCAGAGAAACTTCTGAAAATATTTCCAAAGCACAATCCCCATTTGAAATCTGACCATGAACACTGTTTTGGGGAAAGGAACAGGAAAACCAGAGGGGAACAGGGAAGCACAGCTCTCTGACATCCCAGGATTCCCTTTATTTTTGATTTTGGAAACCTCCCCAAAGCCACACAAACCCTGTCCACAATCTACAAAATCACCGTGGGTTTTTCTCCTCATTTGCTTTTAAAAATTGTTCTCTGATTGAATCCCCAGGGATCCTGAAGGCAGGAAAGTGTGCTCTGCATGCTGAAATCCCTAAATGAGACTGTGGGGAGCACAGGAGCAGCCCCACTCCCACGGGAGGAATTGGGTCACATGTCAAACATTTCCAAACACAAGGGGGGGGAAAAAATAAGCTCAAGGCAACTCCTGGAAAAAACCTTTGGGGACTCAATGAAAAATTGCCACCAAATGAAAGCATTACAAGAAAACAGATGGAGAGTAAGAGAGGAACATCAAAAAAATCAAATGACATGTTTAAAAGGGCAAAACATCAATACTCCCCAGAGAACTGATAAAATGTGTCATTTGAAAGGATGCTGTAAAGCAAAGAAATCATGAAATGCATCATGACTATGAAAGGGAATGAGAGAAAAAAACCCCAGCACCCGGATTTACCTTTATAGATGGTTTCAGCAGCCAGGAAATTAGATTTGATTTTCCAGGCTGGGTGTATATCTATGTAAATACATAAAGGCAGATGCATTCCTGCTCACAAAAGGGTTGAAGTCATTAGAGGATGTCAGGATGTGACACAGGAATAGTGGCAAGGTTTGTTCAATTACCTTGACAAAAGTTCCAGGAGTGGCTGTTGGTGCTGAGAAATCCCCAAAACTGCATTTCCTGGGTTTGCTTCCCCGAGCTGGGGATGCAGGGGGGGACACTCAGCTGTGTGTCCACAGGCAAATTGAATATGAAAAGCAATTAATTAAAGCACCCTGATCATTAAATCAAATCCTGGTGTTTACCCACAGGATCTGTGTGAAGATGCTCCGACCACATTACCCAGAGTTTAAGAAATGAGACCTGAGATGTTTCAAATATGTGCAAATTTACCTTTTTTCCCTGCTAAAGGGATTAATTCTTTCATTTCTTCTGTGTGCGACACTCTTGAAAGTCAAACTGAATCCTTCACAGGAAAAAATTAGGGCAGCTTAGGAATTAAGCCTGGCCTGTGATGTTCAGTGCAGCTCTGTGTTCATCATCCTAATTTATATCATCAGGACCTGCAGCTACTTCATTAATCAGTTGCAACAGGTGCTAAGCAGCAGAAATGAACTATAAAATCATTTTTTAATGTGGCTATTCCCCACTCCAGATGGGAGGAGATGTTCAGAGCAGCAGAATTTGACTCAACAAGTAAATCCCTCCCGTGCCAGGCGGCTGCAGGGACGGTGACAGCCTGGAGAGGAGGTGGCACAGAACTTCAGGGTAGGAAAAGTTCTTGCCCAGAGCAGCTGTGGCTGCCCCTGGATCCCTGGCAGTGTCCAAGGCCAGGCTGGACGGGGCTTGGAGCAGCCTGGGACAGTGGAAGGTGTCCCTGCCCGTGGCACTGGAAGAGCTTTAAGGTCCCCTCCAACCCAAACCATTCCCTGATTCCAGGACAGGGATACTCAAAGACTTTGAACTGTACAGACAAAGCTGCCTGCAGTTGCTCTGCACAGAGCAGGGAGGGGAAAAGCGGAGTGATGCCTCATTTATTTATGTTTTTTTTTCCTTTAATCACAGAAGATGCAGAGTTTGCACGGAAATCAGCTGCTCTCCTTCGTCTGCAGCCCCTGCACAGAGCCAGGAATCACGGCCCGGGCTCAGCCCCCCAGGCCGGGCCTGTGCAGCTTTACGGAGACTTTGCATAAACCCCACGTTTGGATGCTCAGCTCGTGCCTGGATTAAGGGGCTGGGATATCTGGCAAACAGGAAGGTTTAGGAGGATTGCAAACAAATCAGACAGAGGTATTGAGTGTCCGTGGAAAATCAGCTGGGTTTGCTGACAAATGCACCCGAGCAGCAAACAAAGGGGAGCAGCAAGAGCAGATGAAGGACTCGGAGTTCACATCCAAGGCATGGAAAATGGCAATGGGAAAGGACTGGAATCTGCATCCTCTTGGAAGAAAACAAATAATAATCAGGAGCTGTGGATTCTGAGGACAAACACTCGGGGGATGAGTTGCAGTAATGAGAGCCACTTTTCTCACTTCAGAACTATTCAATGAGCTGCCTCTCCTCTTTTTTCTTTTTTTGGGGGTTCTACTTGTTTTGAAAGAAAGTAGATGGAAATGTGGATATAATTTTGGAATAATTGCCTGTAATCCATTGGTCACAGAAGAATGAATCACAGCACTTTCTCTTTGAAACTTCCTAAGTGGGTTCCCAGCTGGCAGGGCCGGGAGCTGACGGAGCAGCACAGGATTCATGAGGGGGTGAGCTCCCACAGCTCCTCTCTGCCTGGACAGAGCAGGATCTGGCACAAAGGGAACTGGAGAGCATCTGAGAATGCCCCAGAGCTGTGGGACAGAGCCTGGAGGGGCTGGGGTGATGGGAAGGTTTAGTTCTGCTCAGAGCAGGTGCTTTTGCCAACTCCACGGACCCCACACCAGCCATGAATCTGTGTCAAACACGAGCTCCTGCTCCAGGCAGAGCTCCCTGAAAGGTTTGGTTCTCCCTACACCAGGAAAAGGCAGTTTTATAAAAATAAAACCTTATCCTACGGTAAAATCTCACTTAACTCCTAATATTTCAATTGTGTCCCCACCTCGATCCCAACTTTATGTTTCTAGAAGGACTCTTGCTACAGAGAGCCAGTCATCCTGCTTTTCCCTTGCCTGGCTGGGATTCCTCCCAGTGAATATCTGATGCCAGTTTAGCACAGGAAGCAGAGGGAAGAGCAGAGGGAACAGCTCCTGATGTGCCGTGCAGCCACGGCTGCTCTGTCAGGGACCCGACATCCTGCAAGGCTTGAAAGCAGAAAATGAGCAACTCTCCCCCTCTGACTGAATATTATGGAAAGCAGGGCTTTGTTGTGGCACTGCTGCCTGCACCTCCCCGGCAGCCCCGGGCGCACCTCCGCGTTCCGCAAGAGATGAGATGTAAAACTGATTTGAAACCCAACTATTAGCATGGAAGTGTTTCACTTCAGCTCTGTGGAAAGGCTGCTCCTCACATCTCTCAGAGCTGAACGTCCCAGCCGTAACTCCAAGGATGCTTTAGAGGGGGGATTTACACACCTGGACCACAGGCCCAACGTTAATGTGCACTTATCCATCATTTATCGGCTCAGATCAGCAATCACTGCCCAGCTGCTGCTGCTCTGGTGATTGAAGCATCTTTGCCTCTGAATTATTGAAATACAAGAAGTTCTAAATCAACTGACAAACCTGACGTGCTGCAAGCCTCCACCTGTGTGTCTGCATCTGCTGTTTAGGCCAGGATCACTTGCCAAGGAAGTGGCAGCATTGGAGATAACGAGGCAGAGGTTGGTGCTACCAGAGCAAGTCAGGCACCCAAGCTAGAAAACCAGAACCAGGAATTCCAGCGTGGATCTGTTTCACTATAAGTGATTTGTTTCTAAGAAAGGCCTTGATTTTTACCAGCAAATATTCCCTGGGAAAACAAACACCCCCCCACATTCTGACTCAATTCATATGATTTTTTTTCCAATAAAATTTCCATTTTATTTGCCATGCCTGCTCCTCTAGCCCTGGGAGTCCAGCAATGAGGCCTTTCAGGGCTGAGCTGCACAGGCACCTGGGTCCCTCAGTTCCCAGTCCCTGCAGCCCCTCTCCTGGTGTGTGTCTGACTGATATCCTGGATTATACAGCTAAGAATTAATTTCAGCAGCACAATTCCACCACATAAACTGTGCTGCTTGTTTTCAGATGCCATCATTTAGAGAATGTTCAAGGGAATTGTAAAACAGGATTCACTTTATGATGCGGGTGAAGTCGGCACTGAATTCCAAATGAGCTGGGTACCACATGCTAAATTGTGTCAGCAACACCTCAGTGAGCAGAAATATGAGCTTTTCTCTGTCTCTGAGACACCTCTCCTCGAGTGATCCATGGAGTGGCATCCTTATCAGCCCAGACAGAACAGAGTAGATTTGATGACAAATCTGTCACTTGAGCAGGGTTTGAGACGCGTTTCCAGCTGGGAGCAGCCAGCAGGTGGAACGGGGCTGTGGGCTCAGATCAGCACTCCTCAGGGTTGGAGTTTAGATACTGCATTAAACCCGTCTGGAACCCCATTTCCCACCCCTCCAGAGCTCAGTATCCAGGCTCAGACCCAACACTGGCACAGCCCAGCTCCCTCCCCGCCTCACTGCCACGAAGGTGTAAATGCTCCTCCACCTCCCATGCCAGTGATTCCTTGGATTGCAGCTGATCCACGGCACAAACTGGGGGCAAGGCTGCGGTTCTGGCCCTGAAAGTCTGGAACCCAAGCGTTCTGCAGGTACTGGTGACAAGAATGAAGCAATGAAACCCCAATAAATAACCTTGGAAGGCCCAGCTCTGCCTTTCCCCAGGGCTGTAATCTCCCAGGCACAGACTCTGTGACCCTGGGGATCAGGGGCACAGAAAAACACCGGGATTAGAGCACTTCCCATATCATGGTATTTGCAATATTTCATATATTTAGAGTGAGATGGAGCCTAAGTGCTAAAGCCAGGATTAGCTCCCAAGCACCAGGGCTGTGTTTACTCAAAGCTGAGCAGAATTAATCCCAGTGGTCCCTTGCAGGCACCACCACATCTGAGAGCACAGCGAGTTTTGACTTCTGAAGTTCGTGCATCCAGCCATGGAAGGAAATAGGTGATTGCATCGGGCATGAAAGCGAGAGATTTTCTCAGGAAGGCTTCAACCTGAAGCACCAGATACAAGCAATTGATAACAGCAAGGTGCTTTCATGTTGTTTCATCTCTCCCTGTCCCCTCTGGAGTGTGATAGAGCCGACCCAGGACAGAGATGTGAGGTGCCTGAAATTTCCCTGCCACTGCCGCACGCTCCATGTGTCACTTGGGCTTCACCCATCGCAGGGCAGGCTCTTAAAAGAGCATATTTTATTATCTCTCAGTAAAAGGCAGTGTGGTCAAAGCAGCACCTGCCAGTTTGCAGGCTGCAGTCTGTCTGATGTTTGTGTGGGGATGGAAGGAGCGACAAACCGGCCGTGCTGAGCAAACCCTCGTCCGCAAGGCAGCCCTGCTGCCCCAGCCCGGGCTGCAGCGCGCAGAGCTCGGCCTTGGAACGGGAAAGCCCTGAGTGAACAGGGGCAGAAGAAAAATGATGAGGGAAAATATCCCTGGCGAGGCTGCAGATGGAGCGAGGGCTGTGCCAGGGCTGGGATTCCTCCATCCCCGAGCTCTGCAGCCAAGCAGCTCCACTGACCCTTTGTCTGCCCCTCTGGGGTCGGGGGGAAAGCGGCGCTGCAGGCCTGGCCTGAGGAAGGACGTCATGGAAAACCCGATGAGTGTACCTGGCCCGTGCCCTGAGCCAGCACCTCCCTGCACGGGGAATTCACCCTGCCCTGCACACCCTGCCAGCTCCACCACGTCCTACAAACCCTGCACTAAACCCAAAGGGATGTTGTGCCTGACCCCATAGCTCTGCAGGACGAGCTGGCTGCCTCACCCAGGGCTCTGCTGGCCCTTTTTGACTCAGTATTTGCCACTCTGGCGTGTCCACAGCCCTCTGCAGCCCTGCTCTGCTCCAGTCCCCTGCACCCTTCCTGTTATCCTCAAGAACAACATTTCTAGCAGGACTCTGGAAATCCCAGCCACGGAGATGGTGAATATTTCAAACTTGTCATGTTCAAAAGCTTTATGTCAAAAAAACCATCTAATTTAGTGCAGGGCTTGGTGACAAGCTCGGGTGACAAGGCCCAGTCTTTGCCAGGAAAACACTGATGAAGAAAAGCCTCTCCCCAAGTTCCCGGGAGCTCAGTGACTGCAGGCTCTTCCTCAAGGGAATGTCAGTCCCAGGTGAGAGCAGAGCTGTTACCATGACAGGGGTTTGATCTCCACAGAAATCTTTGAGTCTGCCTCGAACACAAGTGATAATAAAACAAAACTTAACCTTTCCCACAGCAGAAGCCAAGTGGGTGCTTCTCAGAGCACAAGCTGCTCCTGGCAGCTCTCGGCTCTACCTTTCTCTTTTTCTTTTTAATTAGGTGAAGCTGGGACAATGGGGACCCAATCCTTAACTCTTTCACCTCCCTTGGGGATTCAAATCCGAGTTTTGGCAAGGCAGCACTAGAAAAGGTCACCAGCATGTCAAAGTCCCCATTTTACCCCAGTGCCAGCCCTGCCCCAGCTCCCCCTGCCCTCCACCCACAGCTGCCACCCAAACAAAGCTGCACCCCCGGGGCCAACCCCGAGTTCTGGCAGGACCCTCTGCCCTTCCGTTGTGCTCCTTCTCCTGTCAGGACAGTGACACTAACAAGCACACTCAGAGGGGGGCTGTGTGCCAATTAACCATTCCTCGTTAGCTTAATTAGGGGACACATGTTTTCAATCACAGCTAAGAATGGGGAGTGATGGAGGAATTGATTGGGAGCTGTGGAAAGCGCCGGTGCCAGTGCAGGGGATTTCATTTGGCAGCTGTGACTAAAGGAAGAGCAAAGGTCTCAACTGGCTTTGTCTCCTGGGCTCAGGAGAGGGCTGGAGGAAACATCCCCACGGACAGTATTTCACATCAACACCAGGGAGAGTCTACCCCGGGTTTACAGGACACTGAGAAATATAAAACCAGCACCACAGGTTTAATCCTTGGACTGGCATCAGTCATTTCGCAGCACAAACACGTCCTGCTGGAAGTCTCCCTCACCAGACACCTGAGCCAGAGCTGGTGTCAAAGGATCAAAGCAGCGACACCTCAACCAGATGCTCTGGAAAAGGAGCTGCAGCTCCCCTTGGTTTTTCCTCGGCGGATGCCATGAGTCACAGCAGGAGATGGGGAAACACAGACCCTCCAACAGGGCTCCAGCACAAAAACTCAAGATGGGAAATTTCTGCCTCAAACCCATGGAAATCGTGACAACTCCGTGCCTCTCCATCTCCTGGATCAGCAGTTGTCGTTCCCCGTTCACTGTAAGCCCAGCTTTCATTTAACAGAGTGATTGAACGCATCCCCTTTGTCATCCCACCCTGACCTTGCCTTTGAGAGCTGGAACACCACGTTCTGTAGCATTTGCACAATGCAAGAAATTGAGAGCTGGAACACCACGTTCTGTAGCATTTGCACAATGCAAGAAAATGATGACATTTACCAGCAATCACAAATCTGGGAATGAAAGCCCCAAGGTCTCGGGCAGCGGGAACAGTATTTATGCAAGTGCTGAAATGAGCGGTTTCAGGCAACAAAAACAACCGAATTGAACAATCGGCAGCGGGGGCTCGACAAAAAGAGGTCACCTGTGATGGAGCTGGGTCAGCAGCTCTGCGCCTGCCCCCACCCTGCCGCTGCAGCCTGCAGTCTGTAATCAAACACCACCTGATTTTCATCCAGCCCTCTGCTCCACAGACCCCATCACTGCCTCTCTGCTGAGGAGATTAAACAGCTTCCCAAGTTTAAATCCACCTGGAAACCACCCGCACCCCAGACCTCCATGGCCTGGCCTGTGTGTGGCGTTTCCACTCCCCGCTAGAACCTGGCACCATTCACTGGACACTGGAAATGACTGTGCAGCTTTCGGGTAGGAGATGTTTAAGGACCAGCTTTGACCACCCCTGCCCCAGCTCTGCAGTTTTAACCGTCCCACAAGCCCAGGCCCGTTCCAGAGACCGAGCTGAGCAGTTCTGCTCTACAGAATCCACCCTCTTCATCCACCAGACCCTGGAGAACCACGAGTTTGAACTCCTCCCATGCCAGCCCCTCCAAGGCAGGTCCCTGTCAGGTTGCAGGCACCGCATGGGTACCACAACAACAAACCCTGGTGGATTCCAAACCATCTCAGAGCTGTTTGTCACAGGCTTGTGCTGACCTTGTTGAAGCCTTGTTGTCTCAACAAATTCGGAATGTGTCATCCGAAAGGAGAGCGAGCTCGCTGCTCACCAAACGTGTGAGGATAGATCTCGTTCCTCCCCTTGATTTGGGTTTTAATGTATTCTCCTTTTCCCCACCCAAACACAGTAAATACTGTGGGGAGGTCAAGGTCAGGAGCAGATGTATTCTCTAAGCTGGTAAAGTGGAAATATTCAAGGAAGGAACTCAGCAGAAGCCCAGCCAGCTCTAATGGCTTTCATCTGTTATGTTTGCCTTCTCTCACTGATCTAATGCCCGTGTTTTTGTAAGAGACGAGTTCAACATAACTTTTTTTCCTTCCCAGATTTATGAGTAATATGCAGCAAATTGGGCAGATCACTCATGCACACAGTAGCTCTCCAATTCTCAGCAACATTCATCTCCAATAAAAATGGCACGTGGAATTTTTTAGAAATGTCTCAGCCCTTGTGCAAACCCAGCTATTGATTCCACCTTCAGAGGAGCAATTAGAAGATATATTTGTGATGTCAGTGTTGGTGTTAATGAAACATCTCTTTCCCTGCTCAGTATTCTGCTTATTTTCTTGGATGCAGAACCTGGAGGAAGTTAAAAATCGTGCTGCAGGACGGGCTGGTGAGGGATTACAAAAAAGTGTTCCATTCAGACCATGAGGCCAGGAAGTCAAGGGCCAAACAAGTCCATAAAAGCAGGTGAAGGACAAGCAAAGCACTGGGGGAAGCCACAGAAAATTATTCCTAATAATTTTCTTGATTGGGGCTTGAATGGCAGCTGAGTCTTGTGGGCAGTACCAGGGATGATCAGCAGGATCCCAGGCTGAGGGGCTTGGGAAGGAGCTGAAGCTCACTGGGAAAACGACGAAGTGAAACAGAAAAATTCTTATGAAGAATTAAATTAGTTTAAATATTTACAGAATACAAAATAATTACTGAAAAGATTAAGAAAAAGAGGGAAATTGTTAAACAAATAAAATGTCTACAAACAAACACATTTCTTGACGAAATAGAAGGATTATGGCAAAGCTTGCCTGTGGAAATTGATAAAAAGCCTTATTCCCAGTTTTCCCTCGATCCGTTAAGAGCCAGCCATGTGGAGAAATTATTAGTAGCTGTAATATCTCAACCTGTATTTTTAATCAGTCATTCAAATTAATGCAAAGCAGATGGAGTGGACCATATTTCCCTAAATCACACACATTAAAATATGTAACTGAAGTTTTTGATCTTGGAACCTAAAATGTGCTGCAGCCACAGTCCCAAGTCCCGTGTTCACTGCCCAAATGTCCCAAATCAGGGGCTGGTGCAGCAGGATCAGAGAAATGCAAAATTCCAGAAGGGTTTAGGTGGGAAGTGACTTTAAGATAACTTAATTCCACCCCCTGCCACGGGCAGGGACACCTTCACTATCCCAGGCTGCTCCAAGCCCCGTCCAGCCTGGCCCTGGGCACTGTCAGGGGTGGGGCAGCCACAGCTGCTCTGGGAAACCTGTGCCATTCATGGCACATCTGGAGTATCTCCTGTGAGTATTAAGAATCAGCAGCCACAGTCCAGAGCAGGGAAAATTTCTCCCCTGGAAGAGTGGTCAGGCTTTGGAGCAGGGTGCCCAAGGCGCTGGTGGAGTGTCCAGGTGGCACTTTGGGCATGGTGGCATTTGGCCAAAGGTTGGACTGGATGATCTCGGAGGTCTTTCCCAACCTTAACGTGGCTGGGATTCTGTGAAATGGACTCTGTGAAATGCAGGCTCAGGGCTGCTGAGGGTGTCGGAGCAGAGCCATTGATGCTCCCTACCCCACCAGGGCCCCGTGTCCCACCCGCAGCTCCCCTGGGCGCTGCCCAGGCCCTGCACGGTGCTGGGCACAAACCGGGTCCCTGTGCTGGGCACAAACTGGGGTCCCTGTGCTGGGCACAAACCGGGGTCCCTGTGCTGGGCACAAACCGGGGTCCCTGCACCCCCGGAGCCAGCAGCAGCCCCGGGATGGCAGCGGGAGCAGATGGAGCACCAGGACAAACACGGCTCCTGGCACAGAGTCTGGCAGTGCCTGGGGAAGGCGTGAAGGGAGTGCTGAGGAAGGGGGAGCAGACAGCTGGCCCCGAGCACAGAGCTGCATCTCCCCCCACGCGGCCAGGCCAGCCCAGCCCGGCCTCCCCCTTCTGCTCCCTCCCCAGCCCTGGGAGTCTCAGCAGCTTCAAAGGCTAGTGAGGGGTTCTGCAAACATTTGGGGGCCAGTGGAGCAGGTGTGCACCCACCCTACAGAGCAGGAGCTGTGGGACCAGGCTCTTTCCTGGGAAGGGGCAGCTCTGGGACATCCCCAGGGATGAGCTCACGGTTGGTCCTGCAAAAAGCCCCACTGCTGCAGTGACTCACAGTGAGCTGGGAGTCCCTTCAGAGCATCACGGAATGTCCTGAGTGGGAAAGGACCCACAGGATCATCCATCCCACTCCTGGCCCTGCACAGACACCCCAAAGTCCCACCCTATGCATCCCTGAGAGCAGTGTCCAAACAGCCTTGGGGCCGTGACTGTTCCCTCGGGAGCCTGGTCAGGGCCCCCCCACCACTTTTCCCTACACAAAGGGCTCAGACAAAGCTGTTGCATCTTCCCCTGGTTTGTGGGATCGATGTGGAAAGTCAAAACTGGACGATGGTCATTGTCACCCCATCTGGGAGAAGCACTCAAACTCATCCGGGCCCCTTCATCTGAGGGTTTTATTTGGGAGCTTTGGACTAAAGGAGAGGGAGGTTATTTTTTCCTACATTTCCAAGCTATTTAGTAATCAGAAACTCAAAATTTCCACTCCAAATGTTAATGGCTTTGCTTTCTGATTTGCAGAAATTGCCATGTTGATAGGCTAAATGGCGAGCGCTGCGTGGTGAGAGATGAAGATGTGCACAGCGAAAAAATGAACTGAGATGGGGAGGCTGTGCTAAAAAAATGAGTTTGAAGGAAAAAAATTAAGTCTCCAGTGAAA
Source organism: Struthidea cinerea (assembly GCA_013397865.1). Lineage (NCBI taxonomy): Eukaryota > Metazoa > Chordata > Aves > Passeriformes > Corcoracidae > Struthidea > Struthidea cinerea. The sequence continues at coordinate 958,618 of VZTI01004623.1, forward strand.
AACAGAATTAGACATGCCACAATATTTCCTGCTGTTTCTATCAGAAAAGCTGGATAGACTCAAAAATGGTTCAAAATTCACTGGAGATCTCTTCGCAAGGAAAGCCTTCTCAGTGAAGACCGGTGTGTTTTTCAGCACACTGTTGCTCTTTAAACTAAAACCCCATAGTTTCAATATAATCTAATTCAATAGCTGTTAAAATCTAAAGTATCCCTGGTACTTATTTCAGGATCCTTTTCAGAGGAGTCACTGCTCTTCTGCTTCACACCAAGTACAGATTTTTCCTCCCTGCTGCAGTGGGTTTGGGTTTGTTGGTTCTGGCTCTGTTTGCATTAAATCCTGCAAACAAACCCAAAGCTTTGTTTCCCTTTCCAGTCCGTTTTGCTCCTTTTCACAGCTGCAAACCCCTCAGAGCAGCAGCGCTGCTGCTCCAGGTCAGGCTCCTCCAGAGCCGCCTTCCCTCCCTGTGCAAACCTCGTGCTTCATTTACAAACATTTTCCTCCTGGCCAAACAATGGATTTTTTCCAGGTGAGTCCGGGGGGAGGGCAGGCCCTGACAGCCGTGCAGGGTGTGGTGAGAGAGGTTTGGTCAGTTTGGGTGTGCTGGGAACAGACCCCGGGATAAACCCCCCCCCGGTTAATCCTGCAGCCGCAGATTCCAGCCAGCAACGAGCACGGCCCCTCTGCTGGGATAAATCCACGGGCAGGGAGCCAGAGGAGCTGTGATAGCGAACACTGACTGAGAATCTGCTCTGCTGTTTCCAAATAAATAAAAAAACCCACCGACAGAAGGTTGGCTACGTGCGTGAGGGGAGGGAGCTTCGAGCAGATAAATCGGGAGGGAAGCGCGAGGTCTGCAGGGGTTTGTGATGGATTACGTTGCATGTTTGAACATAATACACATTAAGGCTGGAGACACTGATGCTTTGAATGGTGTGAAATTCCATCTAATGTGGGTTGTTTGCCTGACACAAACATGTTTAACACGAGATGGAACAAAGGCGAGAAAATCACAGCAGAGTTTCTGAGTGATGCTTGAAAAATTGTTTGCTCTTCCTCCCACCGCCCAATCTAAAAACGCTGCCTCTCTCCTCCAGCCCCACGCCTCTCCCTGCTCAGGAGTGGGTTAGTAAATAATTCAGAGCAAAAACAAGCACCAGAACTCGACGCAATAAAAATGATGTCTCCATCCAGTGCCGAGGCGCCTCGTGCCACTTAAGTAAGACAGATGGGAGGATGCTCCGCGCTCCGCTCAGCGAACGCAGGGACAGGGCTGGAATCCGCCTGGAAGGGGAGCGCAGGGCGAGCTGGGGTGGGGGTGCTGGTACCCTGTTCCCTGAAAAAGATGCAGGCAGAAGTAATTTACTCTGGAATGACAATTGGAAGGGGGAAGAAAAATAAACACACGGGAGGGAGCTGAGGCTCATTAGCGGCCCAGCCGCAGGATCTCATCGTTAATAACAATAAAGGGCCCGGCTGAAGCAGTGACTCAACAACAGCCCGGCCCCTGGGCCTCCAGCGTTAGCTACACATCATCACTGGCACTGCAGAGGGACGTGGGGTGAGCAGTGGGGCAGGCAGGAGTGGGATGAGGAATGGGTTCTCCACAGCCAGGGAGGAGCCAGGATCTCAGCAGGACAGCAGAGATTTTCATTGTGCAATCCTGAGCCCTTTTTCTTGAGATTATTGCCCCAGTTCTGCAGTGCTGAGGTGTCTCTGTGTGATTCAGTTGTAGAAGGAGCTGCAAGTCCCAACAGCCAGAGATCACCCAGAACTAAAAGCTCCTTTGCAGTTAAGCCTCAGACCCAACGCGCTGCAATCCCAACAATGTCAACTCTCATTTCAGTGCCAAAATGGAAACTGAGCTGTTTAGGAGAGCTTTTCTTTGAATTTTGAGTGTCAACAGTTTGGTTTCCAACATCCCTCAGACTCTGGTACTTTGCTTTTGGAAACCAAACAAAGCCCAGCACCCCCAGAATGTCCCAGGCTGCCTTAAGGTTGGAGCACAATTTATAAATATCGATTGTGTGCTGGAGGCTCAGTCCCGCGAGGTGCTGAGAAGCACACAGCTCTGGGCTGCCCTTTGCACAGCCTCAGAGAAAGCCCCTTGATAAATGCACAACTCAGTTATTCCAGCAGGAGGAAGTGCCAAGTGCTGTTATTGTTCTGTCCCTTCAAACACAAGAGCAGATTTGTTTGGAAAGCACACACATAGTGGAAGTTGCAAGGTAGAGGTAAGACATTAATTATGTCTCAGCATGAGAGCCCTGACAGATTATGGGCAGACTAATTAAAGTCTTTAATTAAAATACATGGTCTTTGCAAAGCTCAGACTAGATACGGAGGGGCTGGCTCTAGGAAGGTTGGAGATCACCTCAATGGAGGTACCCAAGACCAAAGAAAACTCAGAGTCTTCCCTTTGATCTGCATCCGGAGATCATCAGGACCTTGGGTGTCTGGTGGGGTGGCAGTGGCTGATCCCAGAGCCTAAAGGAGACCCCAGTGCCTAAAGGGGCTACAAGAAGTCTGGAGAGGGACTTCCCAAAAGGGCACGGACTGACAGGAAAAGGGGGATGGCTTAAACTGAAAGAGAGCAGGTTTACTGGGTATCAAGAAGAAATTCTTCCCTGTGAGGGAGGTGAGGCCCTGGCACAGGGTGCCCAGAGAAGCTGTGGCTGCCCCGGACCCCTGGAATTGTCCAAGGCCAGGTCGTACAGGGCTTGGAGCAGCCTGGGAGGTGGAAGGTGTCCCCGTGTCACCAGGAAGGTGTCCCTGCCCAGGGACGTTGATGCTGCAGGGTTTTTTCTACAGAGATGCCGTTTGAAAGGCTCTGTTCACAATCCTGGAAAAGTGCCCCATTGCAGATCCTAAACTCCAAACTGGGAAATGTTTCACTTTTTAATTAAAGCGAAGCTTCTGGTTTTCCCTTCTTTGTTCCGTACCAGAAAGCACAACATTTGGGTTGTAAAGACTAAGTCTCAATTTATGTTTTATCATGAGAACCTTGGCTTTCAGACTCTTTCTATAGGTTCAACTGAATCTTTTCAACTGAGTTATGGTTTCTATTTACATAAATTACCATATGAAACTTGTTAATATTTCCTGAATATCCTTTTTCATAGCACTATTAGACAAGGTTCTGTGCTTTTGTTTGGGACTCAGTGTCAGCAAATCAGAATTCATGGCTGTGATCAGTTAGGAACAGAACAAAATAATTTATTCCCTAACATACAGTCTGGGTGTCAAATAATCTGTCCTGAAAAATGCTATCTGAAATCAGCAGAATTTTAGCATGCAAATTACAGGAAGTGTCAGCGTTGGGAACAGTGGGAAGTTCCTGATCCGCTGCCATTTACACTTTAAATGAGCTCAGGCTTCCCTCATGAAGATGCAGGCCTGGAACGTGCCCTGGGCTCAGGGCTTTTTATAGACTCACCAATAGTGGGAAAGGGCAAGGAGAATTTCACCTGTTCAGAGCAGTTTGTCGTGGGATTTCATCTCTGATTCCCTGCTGGTGCAGTTCTTTCAGGTTTGGGCTCTTTTCCCTTCAGCAGCGTCGTTCTCCCAGCTGCAGCACCAGGGCAGGACAGCAAACCTGGCCTGCAGATGTTCAGTGGCAAGGGGCAGGATTAGATTCCGTCCAGAAGTGAGTGGGGTTCCTCTCAGGACCATGGATCTGTGCCAGGAGGGGCTGGCAGGGCTTGCTCCGGGCTCTGATGGGTTTGTGAGATCCACGTTAGCTCAGGCTCGGTCCTGCTCCTCTCCTGCAGGTCAGGAACAGCCCGGGGTCAGAGGCTGCTCCATGTTTTAAACTCCCTGAACCTCATCCTCTCGTTCCAGCAATGAGGACTCCTCTGCTTCCAGGCCTTGTTTATGAGAAATTAGCTTTTCATGCATTAAATGTGGGGGTTGATTTTTTTCAGGGTTGATTTTTTTCACTCGATGAAAGCACCCTCTTCCTAAACCAGGCCCTTTGGGAGAGTTGAGAGCCTGTTCCCATTTCTGCTGCTAGATGTTTTTCACTCCTTGTTAATCCCTTCCTCCTGATTTGCTGTTTCACCCTGCTTGCATTGGAACAGGGAGAGATGAAGATAAGGAAAACAGGCCAAAGTCCCTAAAACGGTGAGGGGATGAGCTCACCTGCCATCTGGAGCCTGTGGTCTTCCAAAGAGGAAACTCAAAAACTAATTAAAAATACTCTGTCATAAAGGCTGGGCTGCCAGTGGGACTGAGAATAAATTGGAGATCATTAGACCTTCATTTCTCTGCAGCATCTTCCAGTAATTCTCGTTTGCTGAACCAGGAAATGAAGCCAATCTCGGAGGGGGAGGCTGCAGCAGCTCATGGAGCCCTCTCCTCTCAGGATGGCTTTGCTGAGTTCCATCTGCCACCCCCAGCCAGGGGCACAGCTCCCCTCACTCCTCCCCTCTGACCTGGGGAACAGTTCCAGTGGCAGTGCTGGGAAGGAGAAGTCCAGATCCCATCAGAAATCCCTGCTGGCTTTGGGCCCCTCCAGAGCTCCTTTCCCTGCTCACTCTCACCAAAATCCCTTGTCCAGCCTCTGATCTTTGACTCCAAGCTCCCCCCACCTCCAGATGAGCAATCCCAGGAGCAAACCCCACCCCTGCCAGGCTCGTTCCTGTCACAGACACAGCAGAACCTCATTTCAAGTTTCCTTTCAGTGACAAAGTCCAAGACGTCACCCACCGACAGCAAAACCTGGTGACCTTCAAGGCTGCTAAATGGAGTTATTTTTTTATTCTCCTCCCCTAGAAGCCATCCCAGCAGTAATTACTCTGTGCTGGAGGGTGCAGGGAGCTGCCCCACAGCCTGCTGAGGTCACCAGGTCACTGTCACCACCCTGCCGATGGCAATCCAGGCACGGCAATTCCTCTGCCAGGGCCCATCACTCCATTAATGAGCCCGTGAGCTAAAGGGCAGCACTGCCCAGGATTTACAGACATTTCTTGGCTGCTCTGGGGGCTGTCAGCTCTAGGAATAATTTCCTTTTGCCAGACTGCAGGGGACTAAGGGACACATCCACCCTGCAGAAGGGGCTTTCTTTCCCTAAAGGGACTTCCCATGGGATTACAATAAAAATCCCTCTTGATACTGAGCAGCTCATGACAGATGAGGCCCTGATTTTCCTGGCATTCCTTTCCTGGTCCTTAAACAGCAATTCCTGCTGCTCTGTGTGAGAAGGAATCAGTTTATGGGAGGGAGAGACTCTGAATCATCACGTGCACCACAAACTCCTGGTGCCAACAGCCACAACCTCATCAAAGCTCTTTGGAGAAGTGCTAATAGGAATTGGGGTTTTAAATTGATGACTCAGTCAGGATTATTCAAAGGGATGCACTGAAATTTGTTTTCCTCAGATGTTGAAGCCTCTCTGAGGGCTGTGGAGGCCCAGAACAAACACTGGAGATGAGAGAAGTGGAAATTCTGCGTGACTTTGCTCCTTCACCTCTGGAAAGATTGTTTTTATCTACACACAAATGAACAGGACTTTCATTCCTGGGACCTTGCTATGCTTTCAGAGCTTCTCGTGTTTGTTTGTAATGCCATTCAGAGCCGGATCTGTGCAGTTTTCTCTTCTCTGCTTCCATTAGCGCTGCCCTTGGCACTGCGTGAGCAGCTCCTGTCCCTGGAGCCTGGGGTGAATCGAGGACTGGGACCTGGAGCAAGCCGAATGGCAGGGAATTCTTCTAAGTACAAATCTCATTCTTTTATGAATTCCTGCCATTTGGGGACTGCATTAATCCAGCCACCATTCCTCTGTAATTTATGTTCAGGCATAATCTTGAGCATCGAAAAGAAGTGTTTTATTTTCAAAGGAAAGCGAGTGATTCATAAAACATTGTATTTTGGCATTTTCTGGAGAATATAAAAGAGGCTCATTGCTCTGATTCAGGCCCTATTTGCATAAATTTTCCTTCACTCACCACAGGTAAATCATGGTTAAATATTGAAGCATTTATCACCTGTGTGTTTTCAAGCCAAACTTTGTATGAGCCCAGGAGAGAGGCTGAGACTTTCTCAAGCACAGGCATCAAACTGCAAAAATATTTTGGCCCGCCAGTTCTGCACTCCCAGAATGAAGATCCTGGTCAGCTCAGGGCACAAACCCCTCTCCTGGGAGGAAAATTCCCCTGGGATTGTTTTCCCACGGAAGGTCCCAAAGCAGAGCTCACGGGGCTGGAATTCTGCATGGATTCCATCTGCACAGGGCTGAACGTCCCCCGGGACACTCACGGAAATAAATATCAATAAAAAGAATATCTGGATGCTCAGTCACCCCCACACAGCCCCTGCCCTGCCTGCTGACCTGTTGTTATCCGAGTTTATGGCTCTGTACTGCTGAGACATTTAATTTGGCTGGGAATTACGGGCTGCACCCTCAGCTAATGGGAACCGAGGTGACTCCGCAGCAGATGCTGACACGGGATCACATCTTGTTGTTCAAGTTCCTGTTCAGCAACTCTACAATATGTAAATGGTGGCTAATTAAAAATACATATTTTACACAATAGAAGCTCTCAGCCTTTCACAAGTGAAAACATGACAGAATAAAAAGTGTCTGTTCCTCTGTCCACTTCCATTTCCACCCCGAACCGTGGCTGGGGGCCAAATAAATAAGTGAAAAGGAGCAACGCTGCTGTTTGTCACATAACATCAAACATTTCCCTTTGTCTCATCCTCCCTTTTCCCTTCTGTTGTCCTAATAAATAAAATAACACTGTGGGGATTTGGATTTACAAACAAACCATGCCTGCAGTTGGCTGTGTCTCCTCGAGCAGCGAGGGAGGAAGGTTCTGCTCCTCAATAACCACGAGCACACAGAAAATGCATACAAATGATTGCAGCTGTCGCTAGCACGACTTAGGAGTAAATGCAGATGGCATGAAATAATATTCACAAACAGCTAATAGAATTTTAATGGCTGTAGAAAGAAAATAAAATTAAAGACCCTGTATTTACTCGGGGTATGAAGGGAATGCAGAGGGTGCCGGCGCAAGGAACGAGTCACTTTGGACCTTGCATTTTCCCACAGTCAGAAGTGGGCAAGGCCCCGTGGGTTTTATTTATGGGGAGTCTAAACAGCAAAATCAGAATCTGTGAAATGTTCAAGGGTGCATCTGCATAAAGTATGATGTTGGCATTATGCAAATGTCATGTATGATGAATGAAATGCATCAAATGTCTTGAGGACACCCAGATGTTAAAGCTACCGGGATGCCAGGAAACACGGAAGGAGGTGAAGAACATGATTTCTTCTTGAGTTAATTGATTCTCATGTTCCAGCATCACCTTCTAAACACTTCCAATCAAGAAGCAAGCTCCAGTCACAGTTCACTTGTTGTGGTTGTCTTTTTCAATCATCATTCTCAGCCTCCTTTTCCCAGCCCAGTCCAAGAACCACCCCAGTCTTTAATGGATAAATGAGATCCTTTCCTCACACACGTTCCAGTGTGAGTGCTCACTGCCTAACAGCTACATTTGGAGCTCTGCTTTCCTCACATTTCTGTTCTGTGGCCAAGGAAATGGGCAGCAGGGCCCTGCTCCAGCTCCCTGCAAGGGGCAGTGGGAGCTCTGTGGATGGAGGAATTCCAGTCCTGGCACGACACAATGGCCCCAGAAGCACCGGGCAGATGGGGCTTTGCAGGGTGGCTCCTCCTTGTGGGTTTAGAAGTAGAGATCATAAAGATCCATATGTGCTGAGCAGGGAAATTTATGGCAGAGTAAAAGCCTGTCCTATTAAAAGGATCAGAAGCTGTGCCTTTGACTTAATTTGGATGTTATTTCAGGCCCTGCACTGAGCACATCCAGCCCCCTCACCTTGAACTCTGTTATATTTCGTTATGTTTTCACTGTACAGACAAAATAAAAACACCCTCAGCCTTTTCTCACGTGGAGCTGAGGGCCCCACCCCGATGTCCCAGAGCTGGAGGGAATCATCTCCTGGTCAGCACCAAATCCTGCAGCTCATGGTGCAAATGAACTCCCAGATAAAAATGGCTCATCTCTTGTACCCCACACGAGGCCAAGCTGCAGAACCAGAGGCTGTTCAGGGGAAGGGCAAGGGCTCATCACGGCTTTGCTGAGGAGGATGAATGAATAACTGCTGATTATCACACAGATTAGAGAGAACTTCTGCTGCTCTCCCTTGTCTTTGGGGCAAAGGGACAGCAGCCATGTTGCCATCCTCTTGCTGCTGAAGAAAACAAGAAGATTTATTGAAATGAACAGGGCCTGTCGGTGCAGTTTTCCATATGGCAGAGGAGGAGGAGGCTGCAGCAGGTGGGTCCCAGAGCAGATGTTGAGATTCACACACAGCCAGGACCTGGCTCAGCCTGTCTCTGCTAAAATCCTGAACGTGCCAGCAGTGGGAGCAATCCCCCTTTGACCCAGAGGGGAAAGATTTGGGGTAAAATGCCTAAAAGCGTTTAAGGAACTGACAGAACAAATCTGTGACTTGGTGTTTTCTGGGCCCAGCAGCTCTTCCTTGGAGGGGCTGCAGTTACACCTGTCCGGGGTGGGATCCAGCCTGGTACCTCTGCAGAGCATCCCAGCATGGCCTGGGTTGGAAGGGACCCCAAAGCTCATCCAGTCCCTCCCTGTGCCCCGCATTCCGACAGGATTGCAGCTGCGTCACTCAGGATGTGCTACCCAAAGTTACTGACTTGTTAACTGGGGCCTCGAGTAAAACTGAGCCAGCTCATAATGAAGTTGGGAACATAAACCTCAGTTAACTTCAGTGGCGCTGATCTTACTGATACGGCAAATCAGGAACTGTCTGGCAATGACAGATTAAAACTGATATAAATAATTTTACTATTGAGCACATCATTTGATGTTGTAAAAATGGGATTGTGAGAGCCAGTTCGAACGATGAGTATTGAATCTGCTCTTGGTGATGGATCGCTTTTAAATGCACCAAACTTGCCCACCAGCTGAAATTCATAATAATTCTTGGAAATGTCCCCATTAAAGGAGCACTCGCACATAAATACACATTTTTGTCTGACGGGAGAAGTATTCTGCTCTAAATATCAATGTACGTCCTCATACCTGCTCCTCAGGGTGGCTCTGGGGAGGGCTGGAGGTGCTCCTGTCCCTCAGAGCTCACAGAGGTCACCCCCAGCTGGGTCCCTCTCAGCACTGGTGCAGCCTGAGAGCCCTGAAAAGCCTGTCAGGACCCTGCAATCCATATGGGAGAGAAAAGCCAGGAATATCATTTTTCTTGCACGAGACACTCTCAGACAAAGTGATTAAAGCTCCATCAGTCATTTGCTGCAGCAGGAATGCTGCCTGTGGAGGGGATCAATAGCTGCTGCTTTACACCAAACCCCAAATTCCCGGGCTCTGCTTGCCGGATTTTTGGCAGTGAGGGGCTGTTCTCCAATGGCAGCACTCAATTCCATTGACAGCTGCTCTTAAACGTTATGGATTCCCAAAGAGTTCATGCAAATTCAGGTTATAGCTGTCACTGGAACGCTGCTCCAGCCTCCCTGGGAGCACTCGTGGTTGGGAGTGAAGGGAGCACGGAGCTGCACATCCGGGGCTGGCTCCTCACAGCTTCTGCTGTTATTTTTCCTCTGCAAAAACACCAACCCAGGCTCCAGGAGTGGAGCCAGAGGGGCAGAGGGACCTGCACTGATGGTCCAGATAGGGCTGGGTGCTCCCACACCAGCCTGGCTCAGTCTCCCCAGCAGCAGGGGGGGAGAACGGCACTCTCCCGCTGTGTTTGGGATGAATCCCAGACTGGTTTGGGTTGGACAAGACCTTAAATTGCCCACAGCCCCTCCCTGAGCACTTCCTGAGCTCCCGTGGGCTCTGATGGAGCCTGACCTCTCCTCACGGGACAGAGGGACACGGCCAAAGGGACCTCCCCGCTCAGGAGCCAGCTCTGATATCAAACCTCAACGTTCCTGACTTAATTTCAGCCCATATTTCCTCACTCCCGTTCGGCACTTGCATTTTATTTGTCATTAATAACACAAAGGAGGAAATATAGTGGCAATAAGATAAGAGCACATGAAATTGTTCTTCCTTCGACTCGGGACTTCCTCGCTCCTGGCTGATTTGTGGTGCAGCTCCCTCCATGTATTTCATGGGTGTGAGGCTGAATTTATGCTGCACTGAGCCAGGGCAGTGCTGAGAATGCCTCTCCTTCCCTCTCCTCCTCCCAGGGCATGAATCTTCCACCTCCCCGATGCCTCAGATATTAAACACATTATTCTGCCTTGATTGAATACTGGGGAAATTAAATTTCTGCAGTGCCTTACTCCTCTCTGATGGAGCTGAGCAGGGAATCTGCACCCAGGAAAGGAGAAAGGAAAGGGAGAAAGAAGAGAGGCTCAAGCACTCAGCTACCAAGTGCCCATTTTCACTCCCATTAGCAGTTTTAGGCCAGAGACAATAAATTTTAGCTTCAGTGGTGCAAATTCCAACATCTGCTCCATCACAGCCGCGCTGACAGGTGTGGTCTCCCGTTCAGCCCCGCTGGGGAGCTGCCAGATGGACTGGAGCAGTAAATAAAGGGTGAATCCCACTGGCAGTGGCAAGGGGCTCCTGAACTTTTCCTTTGTTTTCCCTCATTTGATTTCACATCTCCAGACTCTGTAGCACTCTCTCAACAGCATTTAGCGAGGAATCTCCTTCTCTTTAATCCTTTCTCTTATCTCCCTGGGGAAGATGAAAGCTAAATGATGTTAATCTGCTAAATATTTCTGATCACTGAGAGCGCAATAGAAATTACCACCCTGACTGGGAATTAATTGCAAAATCAAATGGGCTTGGAGAGGGATGTCAGCACCTGAACATCCTTTCTTCTCACACAGCGAAGGACAGCTCTGGAATTCAGGGTAAAACCTCCAAAAAACTGAGCGTAAGATGGTTGGGCGATCACAGATTTAATGATTGGAAAGTTTGGGTGCTCACAAAGTTCAGTTGTACCAAGAATAAAGGAACTGTGGTACTGCTCCTGCACCTGCCAGAAACACAAAACTCCACCCTGGAAGGAAAGATCCAAAGCCACCAGAGGCAGTGGGGAGAACCCCGTTTCTCCTGGCTGCTTTCACTCGGGGCCGAATGCACGGGATGAGAAACAGCAGGATCGGGACTGACCCGCTCTGGGACTCGCACAGACAGAGGGGCTCGCCCAGGGCTGCACCACGATTCCACTCCAGAGCCTTTTCCCTCCCTGCCCCCAGTGCCTGCCTGGCGAGCCCGTGGAGCTGGGATTTCTCTGCGAGGGCTGGTGACAGTGAGTGGTGCTCAAACCTATTTAGGGAGGCAGTGCCTGCGCAGCCATCAGCCTCTCCAGGCTTCCCAGGGCAGAACTCTTCAAACACAGAACTTCCATGAGAAATTCTGTAATATTTGGCTTAAAAATATTAATTTGGGGAATAGGGAGGGGGGTTAATGAATTTCACACTCGCAAAGTGTTATCAGATTTTGGTGCCATCTGCTTCTGCTCAAGACAGTTTCCAAGGCGGTTTTGCTGTGCTGGTGAGAGACCACGGACAAGGGAGAGGAGCAACCTCCGTGCTTGGCCTCCCAGGGCAGCCTGGCTCAACCCTCCCAGTCTGACACTGAATATATGTGCAGCCAATTCAGAAATAGCAGCAGCTTTCAACTGCTTTGGTGAAGGAAAGGGGGAAGGGGAATAATACCAGAAAAAAAAAAAATGGTACATCATGTGGCAGAACAGATTCCCACTCTCACAAAGATTATTTTGCACTTGTTCTGTGCTGTATTCATTTTCTCTCTTCTAATCCTAAAACATAACGAATTAGTAGAGGAATTGCTTCACCCACCAAGGCAACAGAACCAGCAAAATCCTCTCACCAACATAAGGCAGGAAGGAGGAGGCACATAAGGCAAGTCACTGCACATTTTGGAGGGAAGGAAGGAAGGAAGGAGAACAGAACTGCTCTTACGAGAGACTCCCCAGGCCAGCAGCAGCGGCGGCGGGCACTGCTGGTACAAAGCCCTGGATGCTCGGCCCAGCCGTGTGTCTGCACCAGAAGGCAGAGCTGCCCTTGGAGCAGGGCAAAGCCCCAGCGCAGGGGAGGCGTTTTCCGAGTGGGAGGAATTACAGCGAGCACTCCAGGGACCTCCAGAGCAAATCCTGCCCTGCCCTGCCCTGCCCTGGCAGCCCCGGGGCTGTGACAGGATCTCGGCTCAGCAGGGGTTAAAGCCCTTTGGAGGGACACAGGGATGGCACCTGCAAGCCCCCGGTGCTGGGATGACGCTGGAATGCCGGAGCCCTCTGGGCTGGGAGATTTTTTGCCTGTTTCCCTGCAGTCAGAGCTGTCAGACCGGTGACAACACGCCCCACACTTTGTCCGTGGCTGCTTGTTTGGGCACTTTGGCTCTGGGCTCTCCGTACCCAACATTTGGGGCCCTGTCAGGGTCTGTCCCAGCTCTGCATCCACATTTTACTACAGGCAAGTTCCACAGATCCAACTAAAGGGCAGCTAGAGACATAAACATATCCCAATTAACTATTTCTTGCTTCAAATGTCCCTCAGAGAACCCTGCCTGATCGCTCACCCTTCCTTCAGTCCCCAGAAACCTGACCCCCGAGGCTGTGGAGCTGCTCCAAGTGCCAGTGGGGCCCAGTATAGCCAGACCAAGAAGGAAAACAGAATTCCTTGCCCAAGACAGCTCAGAGCCCGAGGGATTTTGCCAAAAACACAGCCTTGCCTGGTGCAAAAGGACCACACAAAGAACCCATGGTGCCCTGCACCGGCGGGGTGCAGTGCCACATCCTTTGTGTGCTTTTGGGAAGTGAGAATGTCCATTTCTGGAGGAGCTGGGAAAGAAGCAACAGTTCTGCAGAAATTTGCTTGAAATATTGTGCACGAGGATTTCACAGAGAGCTCTGTGCTGTTGACCCCAGGTGGTACATCCATAACTCCTGCAGCACAGAGTGCACACAAACCTTATCTGGAGACATTAAAGAAAGCTGCTTGACATTGAAAATCAAATTGATTTCTTGCCAAGATTTCACAAGGGCATGTGTGACAGCAAATGACATGCTTAAGCCTTGCAAGAAGAAAATAAACATGTCCAATGCAAAAGCCATCAGTTTCTGTGCCAGCTTGAATTATGCACATCTGTAGTGATTTGACACCCAGCTTGCTTGGCAGCACAGGCAGAGTGTGCGTTGCCACAAGCTGAAAGAGATAAATAGGGTAGAACAGAGCTCGCTGCCTTCTCTAAGGCTGCAGAGAAAGCAGGTTTAAGGAAACAGTGTCCACTCTCGTGCTCCCTCACCTTCCTGTTCGATAACAGCTCCTCGGAGAGCTCTGCTGCTGCCCCTGCACTTTGCTGTGTAGCTGCTCCTCCTGTGCTGCTGAACAATCACCTCCTGAGCAGTGCTCACTTTCTGCCTTCCTGCAGCTGGGGTGGAACTCCAAATCAGGCAGAACCAGCCTTTTATCCCAAAACCCAGGAGTTCAGTGTTTGAGGCTCTCTGATGGGCACGATACCCCAAGCTCATTCCCTGCCTCCAAACCAGGCACTGGACATCCACAGGGACACTGGACACCTCCCACATCAAACTCACCAGCTCCCTCTGAGGTCACTTCTCTTGGAATTATTTGTCAAATCCGAGCTGAGACCCTTCAGGCCAAGCACCCAGGAGTGGGTGTCATGCCCGCACTGGGACCAGTGCCCTCTGAGGTGCCATAAAAACCCTTCCCATCTCAGCACCTGGAGAGCAGAACCAAAGGTTTGATTCCCCGAGTGCTCCCACCCCAGAGATTGATGGCAGAGCCACCTCCCGCCGGCCCTGTGCCATATTAACATAAAGTTTCTATTGCACAGCAGTTTGATCCATTTGTGTTTATTTAACTCCTGTGTTCTGACAGAAGAAGATGGAGAATCTGCATAATTAATAATGACCCAAGCAATCTCCCTTAATGCCTGCTCTGAACCCCTGACTGTCCCTGTAACTGACGACATCCATAACAGTGGCAGACAGGGAACAGGCTCCTTCAGGCTGCTGAGATATTATTCCCCTGGGATCAGCAAGGGGTGGTTTTCAGCTCCAGCCATTAGCTGGAATTGCTCAGGTAATTCATAAAACTTCTTTTCCTTTGCACAAAGGGAGCACAGAGGCAGGGCTGCAGCAGAAAGCTGGGCATGAGGATTAATTTCTTTCACCTTTTTATATATATTTATATACTTATGTATTGCCACAGTGCTCCTGGCCCGAGCAGGCCTTTGGGTGCAGGACGGTGGCTTTGGGCAGCCCAGGTCAGGGACACCTTTGTGTCACCTCTGCCACCTCTGCTCCAAGCCGAGAGGCCGCCCAAAAGCAAAGCCCTGTGGGCCAGGCGGGAGTGGCCTGAGCCACCCCAAACCTGAACATCCACAGCCCCTGGCCACAGGCTGGAGAGAGGCCTGGGAGCTGTGGGAAGGCAAAGGCTTTGTTTCCTGCAAGGAAGGAAACTTGTAACTCCTGCTATCAGAACAATGCTCCTTGCCAAATCAGATGAAGTGCTTGTAACAGGGGCTAATCAGATTCTGCATTAATGAGAGAAAATATGAAGCTAATCAACACCCAGGCAGGTCTCTAGGCTTCAGGCCTATTAAACTTCATAAAAAATTAATGACTGAAAGAGCAAAATCGTTTGTAAGGGGTCTCCAGTGGCACTGCCCCTTCCCCTCTCGTTGCTCTGCATCAGCCTCACCCCAGCCCAGCCCTGCCCCTGCCAGCAGCCCCTGCCCAGCCCTCTGCTCCACGACAGTCCTGGTGCATCATCCCTCCTCACACCTCCTGCCCCACTTCCACCGTGGCTTTTCCATTGGAATCAAGGACAGTTGTACCCTGTCACTCCTTGGATTGTCTCGGGAAGGACCTTAGAGCCCATCCACTGCCACCCCGAACCACGGCAGGGCCACCTTCCACCGTCCCAGGGTGCTCCAGCCCCATCCAGCCTGGCCTTGGACACTGCCAGGGATGAACAGGGGAATTCTTTATGATTTCCACAAGATGGATCTGCAGACTCCCATTGGAGCTGCTCCATTCCCGCTGGAACCCAGTCCCAGAGCCGCCAGTTCCCTGTGCCACCTCCAGCAGGTTGTGAATCACTAATAAATGCAAAAATAAAAATCATAATACAACGAACCGTGCACGAATGGAAACAAGGAAGGTTCCTCTGCCTTACATCTGTTGAACATAAAAGGAGCCTCTGCTGATTTGGGCTGTTCCAGCCAAATTTAAAGCAGACAGGCTCAACCTGCCCGGTCCAGTCCCTTTTCTCACAGGCATTGTTCAGCTCGCACGTAATTGCAAGGTTGTGCACAACAGATCACTTAAAGTGATCCTGTGTTTTCAGTGTTGTGGAGGGAAAACAATCATTTCTTGGATTTTTTGGCTGAGAAAATAGAAGACCATTAGAGCAAATCTTCAATATTTAATGCACTATGGAAATGAGATGTTTAAGTACATATCTGGTTCAGTGCAAGAGAAGGAGAGGAGGTGCATTCGAAGTGCGAGAAAGACATCTGGAGGATTCAGTAATCACGGTTTCAGCGCATGGCTCTCAGCAGACCCCGAGGTTTGGATCTGAAATCTCTCCAAGCCTCGGTGGCTGGCAGGGGAGCAGCCCTGGGCCTGTTTAGAGCCTGTGCAGCTGAATGAAGCCCCTCTCCTTCGTTAATCTGGTTACAGGACCAGCATTCCTGTCCTCAGCATTGAGAGGTTTCATCTCCCCCATGTGGGGCTGCAGCCCATTAGTGGGAGCTCACTGCCAGCAATGAACCTGCCTGGAGGGAGGGAACCCCAGGGCTCAGCAAGGCTTAATCTCTGCACGGGGCACTGCTGCCCTGGACTGGAGAAATCCCTCACCCTGCACAAAGAAATGTCTGCGTGTGCCCTTTGGGGTAGCAGCAGCTGAGACCAGTTCTGGGCTCACAGCGAGATGCAGAGCGAGGCAAAGAGGGTTTTGTCTGACCAAAACCCCACGAACCTGCTCCTGGAGCAGAGAGTAAACTCAGATTATTCTGGCAGTTGAGCTGTAGGATCCAGGCCGTGTCCCTGTAGGTTTATTCAGACAAACAAGCTGTGGGTGCAGTCTCAGAGGTGCCTGGGTGAGGTGTGACCCCAACTGGAATGATGGATTCACCCTTCCTCTCTCTTTCTCTGAAGGATTTGAGACAAATTCTCACCTGGCAAAGGAGTCCTCAACTACACACTGGAGATTTTGGGAGTCCAGAGAGTTGAATTTCACAGATGAAAGGAAGGAGCTTCTGTAGGTCAACGGCAAAGACAGACCTAAAATTCATCTTTCCTGACTAACAGCTCAAAGTGCCTCTGTTTAAAAAAACATGCAGCCCTTTGGAGATGCAGCTTTACCTCTCTCAGACCTTGCTCCTACAGAAGATAAACCTGAGATGAAAAATTTATTGGAATGCAAACTGTGCAGGTAAAGTGCTGGCTGCGACTGCAAAGCAATAAAACCGCTCTGAACGTCTGCATCCCCTGCTCCTGCTCCCTCAAACAAAATACCTGCGATATTCAGCAGCCATCAGTCCAACTCACCTGGACCTGATGGCCCCAAGATCTGCAGAACAACTTGAAAAGAATAAATCTTGATTTTTCTTTAATATTTGATGTATAACATAGGAGGAGGTGATAAAGTTGCCCCTGACTTAAAAATAAAAGTTGTCATCCCCGCAGCCAAATAGTCTCACCTTGCAAAAAACTGCAATAGGACAAAAAGAATCAGAGAATCATCAAATCCCAGAATGGTTTGGGATGGAAGGAGCTTAACTCTCACCCAGTGCCACCCCTGCCATGGGCAGGGACACCTTCCCCTGTCCCTGGCTGCTCCAACCTGGCCTTGGACACGTCCAGGGATGGGGAACCCATGGAATAACCTGTGCCAGGGCCTCCCCACCCTCACAGGGAGGAATTCCTTCCCCATTTCCCATCTCTCCCCTCTGGCACTTTGAGGCCGTTCCCCTTGTCCTGGCACTGCACACTCCTGTAAATAATCTCCATTTGTGCCATGCTGTGGTTGGAAGTTGTGACCCCTCTCTGGAATCTGCAGCTCCTTTTCCTGCACCGCTGTTTGAGGTTATTCTGTACCTGTGCCACTGATGGGCTTCTCAAGCACTTTAAATTCCTTTAAAATTGTATTATTTGGGTATTATTAAATAACAGAGGTGGAATCCCCCTGCCCACCGAAATACTGAGAAACCTCTGCTTTTGAAGAAAAGTAACTGTGATTTATCAGCCCTCGTGGTGGGAGGTTGGATGCGCTGGGTTCAAAACTGAGAGCAAAGCAGGTGGGAACAGGTGGTGGCAGCTTTTGATGACCACACAGAGAACACAACATCATTAACAAGACAGATGCAACCCTTCCTCTAATTTTTTATCCAAGTTGTCTCTTCCAGGATCCCATTGTCTGCAGGGCAGGGGAAGGGGCTGTGTGATCTCACATGAAGGAAGGAGGCAGGAGCTGCAAAGAGCTCTGAAAAAAAGGAAATAAATCGATGGCTTTGGTCCCTTTATTCTGAACTTTTCCAGGCAGGGCGTATTTACTGCTGGATCTCATCCTGCTACTGATATTCACTTGGAATGCACTGAGTGGAATCAGCTCGTTAGAAATCCAAGCAAGGCATTCATGTGGTTTTTTCTTCTCTTTTGGGAATCCTCCCCTGTGTAAATAAGACACATAATAACCCTTCTCTGCATTTTACACATGTGCACAGCTTTTCAGCCATAAATGTCACAGTGCTGCTGCAATTATCCCCATTTTCCAGGAGGAAAAAAGGGAGCACAGAAGGGTCTGATCCACAAACATTGGCTGTGACAGCTAAATTTGGATGCTCGTGCACAGGGCAATTTTCAGCCCTCTGGAACAAGGAGGGATCAGGGAGCAGCATCCAAACCCCAATTCCTGCAGTCCTGGGATCAGAGAGGGGCATAGGGAGAGGGGGGAGGTCCCTTCTCATGGACAACAAGTGATGGGATAAGAGGAAAAGGACTCAGGCTGGGCCAGGGGAGGTTTAGAATGGATATCAGGGAAAAAAACTTCCCAGGAAGGGTTGTAAAGCATTGGAAAGGTCCCTCAAGGACCTCCCTGTTTTCAGCTGACAGTGCCTGGGATTGAGCTCCATTTAATTTCTGAATTTACACAAAGCCCCTGTAAGTGATTGTGATTTTCCAGTGGAAAAACAGGGGCTCGCTGTATCTAACCCCGGGAGCATTTTAATCTTTAAATCAATAAAATCCATTAAACAAATTGCTCTCACCCCCCTCCTCCATGCATCCCATCCAAACTGAGCGGGTTTGCCATTATTTATTTAATTTGGAGCACGTTCCAGAGCTCTGCTGATGGATTGAGCACTTCTGCTGGTGCAGTTCAGCTGTCGGAGGGATGCAGCGAAAATCACAGTTTCAAACTTTGAATGGAAACAAATGGCCTGTAAATGCAGTGCTCGAGGAGGGGGGGAAAAAACCACTCCACAAAAAGCCTGGAATGTTTATGGGTTTTAGGCTTCATGCTCTGTATGTGCAAATCAGAAGTAATGATTAAAAGCAGCTCTTCTCTTTGGAAAGGTTAAGTGTCTCATCTCACACAAAGGAACTCTGTGTACCAGCACTCTCAAATCCTGGAGTGAGATCAAGTGCTGGAGTCTTGATAGCAGAATATTTAGTGATAAAGAATGAATATCGGGGAGGATTGAAAATATGGAGAGCAGGCAGATGTGCTGCAGCACTTGGGGCTGTATTGACAGCACGGAGTTGGGAATTCACCCCGTGGAGAACTGAAGAAAAAGAGAAATAGCTGGGGGTGGATGTGTTTAGGTGAGGGTGGAACTTTACCAGGCTGGGGAAATAAAGGGATGAAAATATTTCCCATCTCCCCTCACAAGGAATTCCTGCTTTGTCTGGGTACAGATGAACCAACAGACAAAATCTCTTGGAAAACTACTGTTAATGTAACAGGGGTTCATTTAATCTGATTTTTCTCAGGTTTTGGAAGGCAGCAGGAGCCCCTCCATTGTCAGGGTGAGGGTGAAGCTCAGGGCTGGTTTCTCAGGCTCAGCCCTCAGAGCCAGCATTGCTGAGGGACTCTGCCCCAGCTGAAGAGGTTGGCAAATGACAAACTGGACATTTTGTGATATATTTTAAAAGGATTGTGGGTCTGGGACACTGAGTCATGAAAGAGAAGAAGGACTCTGTGCCCAAGTTCAGGTGCGAAGCAGTGAGAGATTTCCCTCTCAGCAAAAAACTCCCTGGGCCAGAGATTTCCCTCCTGGGAGTGAGAGAGGAATGGGGGAGTTCCCCGAGTCTCTGAGTAGGACACGAAGCAGAATGGGGAGGAGACGGAAGGGGCTGGCAAGAGGCCATAAATAATTTTCTGACATTTGGAGAACTGTGACATTGGGTCTGATCTGTCTGTGATGAAACACTCCACAGCTAAGGCAACGGAGTATTTAACCAGGCTCTGATAGCCAGACAAGTAACAACTCACTCTGACTCGACAGAAGGACAAAAAAGAAAAAAAACAGTTAAGGGCTTAAAATTAAAGAAGTGAAGCATTGTCATAACAATGAAAGCCCGTTTTTGGTGCACTGGCATTATAAGAGCAGGGTTAAAACCCTGAGCTCTGCTCATTTGCAGGCCAGAAATCTGTGCCTGCTGCTTTGGGGAGAGGGGATGGGGAGGAAGAGGCTCTCTGCTGGCATGGGAAGGGAAAAGGGATGGGAAGGAAGCACAGACTGCTGAGGAATGCGGAGAATATGGATATGGAATGTGGAGAATCGGCATCAGAGGGAGCCCGGAGCTGTGGCTCTCTGGTGTTGGGTGCTGGGAGGGGAATTTGTGTCTGGGGCTGCATTTGGGGTCACCTGCAAACAGAGCCAGCCAAGGGCACGGCCAGGCTGGGCCCTGCAGGGCTCCCTGTCCAGCGTTCCCGGCAGAGATCTCCCACTCACAGTGACTTTTTCCTGCGGAACTGTCCCTGTCTCCTCATTTCTGTGTCCTGGCGAGGAGAGGGCAGCAAGAGGGAAACGCTTTCCTTGTCCACACAGGTGAGGAACCCTCGCTGAGCTGATCTTCCCTAACGAGTTTAGCACAGAAGCACCTTCCCCCAGCCGCAGTGCTGAGCCCCACAGGCTCTGTTTGGGTTCCTGTGGAACGGGAAACCCAAAGGAAACAGCCAGAGCCAGGAGTCTGAGCAGTCACAACGTGAGGAGCAGCAGCCACAGAGGAACCTCAGGGAAATTTCCCCCTCTGGCCACAGGAAAGCTGCCAGCAAGAGGAACAGGGAGGTTTTGTGGAGGATCCTTCACTTTGCCTCCCTGGATGTGCGAAAAGCACAAGGAGTACAGGGAACCCATTCAAACAGTGTTTAGCGAGATAATTGCAGCAGCTAATTGCCAAATAATAATAATAAAACATCTTGAAGTTTGCTAATGGAGGGGTTGAAATACTGTAATTCTTAACAGACAGCAATTAATACAGGCTGGAGTATCCAATAAATTAAGAGACCTCATCCGTTCTGTTCTGGAACCACATGATGACATTTTATATGATGACAGCTCTGCTCAGAAATCAGAGATGTCTGGAATTCTTTTATTTTTATGGGGACAGACAGACATTCTCTAGTGAAAGTTAAATGAAGTTAGAGCCCTTCTGTAAACAGTTTGCAATCCCTGTATTCATTAAAGTCAAAAGAAATTGTGCTGTTAATCAAGTCTTCATTTTAAAAGGATCAGAACTGGACCTGGCCTATCGCCCTCCCTCTCTCCCTACTTCTCCAATAATCACAGATCAACCTCGTGCAAATTAAAGCCTGAATTTGGCTTTGTGTTTAATTGAGTTCTGCTCAGCTCTGGCCTTTCAACCACAGGAGCATTTGCAAAGTGTGACCAGGAGATCCGGGGGTGAATTTTGTACTTTTCCTTTGCTCCATGATGCAGGGTATGAGTCCTCTCTCCTCACAAAGTTCTATTTGCATAAAATATTTTCTTGCACCATCTGAAGCTGATGAGCACATTCCACACTCTGCAGTAATTTTATTCCAAACGGCAAATCATGAATATTTCAGGGCTGGGTTTTCAAGGCTATTGTTCCAGGCAGTGTCACAGAGTTTCTGCACCACAGCAGGCTGGTACAAGTTCCAGATTCCTGAAATTTCTGTCTCAGGGTCCACAAGGTGCCACAGCTGAAGGGATCTCACAGGGCACAGCACTAAAAACACCCGAGCAAGGTTCTCTAAAGACAGAGTGTGAAATTCCCTCTCTTCACAGAGCAAACCCAGCAGCAGCAGCAGAGCCCCGACACAGCTCTGGGGGCGACCAGAGCCCCGGGATGAGGAGGAGCAGAGCTGAGCCACCAGGCCGGGGTTCTGCTCCCTGTCTGCAGCTCTCGCTCACGCCTGAGCCCTCCCTCGCTGCAGAACCAGCTGCCAAAAATCCCAAGATGAGCCTGAGCTGTCACTGCTCTCATCCTCCCATGCCCGCTCTCAGAATGAGCAGTTTCACAATGAAGCCAGAGTGTGGCTGGAATTTGTTAAGGGCTGGGGGTGGAAGTTTGGCCCCAGCTCTGAGCTGGTGCTGAAGTGTCCCCTGAGTCACCTCAGCCCCGCTCTGCTGCCTCTGAGCACCCTCGGGGCCAGGAAATGGCACGTCCCTGGCTCGGGAATGCAGAATTCCTGACTGCTGCTGCTCGGGCCTTGCTGGCTCAGATATTCCATTTATTCCTTGCAAGTATTCCCATTTTACTACAAGGCCACCACGAAGATGCTCGCTGGGGGAAGGCAGCGGCTCCTCAGGATGCAGTGACAGCTCCTGAAATGCCTTCAGCATCTCTCCATCTGCATCTGAAATGTCTCCCTGAGCTGCTCCCGGTGCTAACCCCAAACACCCCCGTGTTCGACAGGAACGACATCTGATCTCTGCCATCCTGGGCAGCACCGAGGGGTTGGGGGGGTTAATTTTAAAGAAGGGCAGCATGGGGAGGGATTTTCAGAGATGGTCTCTCTCTCTGAAAGGTTGGAGCTAGCTCAGTTGCTGCCACTCGTGGAAATTAAAGGTTAAATTTAGCCAAAAAAGGGAAATGGTGTCTTCCATCAGCGAGCATTCGATTGCAGTGACAGAACAATGCCACAAGAGCAATTTCGTTCTTGGCATATTTAGCGGTGGCATTAGGGAGTGTACCAAGGTAGCAATTTTCTAGATAATCAACTTAATGTCTTCATTCTAAGTGCGTTTATATCTGTAAGTTAATTAGGGGAGTTAATTTTCACAAATGGCAGAAAATCTGCATTTTTTCCAGTAAGCTTTTGCTTTATGGCAGTTCCTGATTCAGGGGAGCTGGGAGAGACAACCTGAGGCTCCTGCCACAGTCACAGCCTGGAGCAGGGGCAGATCCAGCCCCAGCCTGGGGTTTGGGGCTCCTGCTGCCCAATCCAGGCACCTCTGGGGCCAAAGGGAAAACTTTCCCCGCAGCAGATCCCAGAGGTGTAGAGAGCACTGATCCCACCCTGAAAATCCTGCACGAACTGCAGGGAAAGCTTGTGCTGGTGAGAAGGAGAAAACGCAAAAAGGAGCGAAGTGACAGAATCATGGAATGGTTTGGGTTGGGAGGAACCTTAAAATCATCTCATCCCAACCCTGCCATGGGCAGGGACTCCTTCCACTGTCCCAGGCTGCTCCAAGCCCCAGTGTCCAGCCTGGCCTTGGGCACTGCCAGGGATCCAGGGGCAGCCACAGCTGCTCTGGGCACCCTGTGCCAGGGCCTGCCCACCCTCACAGGGAACAATTCCTGCCCAATATCCACTCTAAATCTTCCCCTGCACAACACCACAATGCTGGGCTGGAGGGAAAATGCAAGAAAGGACCACAATGAACGACTTTGCAATTATCTCAAACCCTTTATGGCAAAATTCTGTAAAAGAGATAAAAGCAGACAGTGATATCTGGCCTCACTGAAGCAAAAGGGAATTTTACCACATGCTTTAAAAGGCCTGGAATTTCAAATGGAGTCTGTAAAAGTTAAATTGCTCTGAATAGCAATGCCGTCTGTCCAAATTTAGCAGGGCTATCTGAGCCCACAGCAAGTGCACATGGATTAAAATAATGACTCCTTCCCACTTTGGAAAGCGTTAATGCCTCGGGTTGAAAAAGAAAGGATTTCTGGTGATTGCCTTCACTCACAGCCCTCTGAGGAGCTCTCAGCATCGCTCCCGCCCATCTTCCTTCCTGCTGGACTTCTGCATATTTCCCTCCACGTGTCCCCTTTGGCCCCGTTTTCATATGCATTTCATTTCATTTCACAGGGGACAACGGCTTTAAGCTCAAGGAAGGTAGATTTAGATGGGATATTGGGAAGGAATTGTTCCCTGTGAGGGTGGGCAGGCCCTGGCACAGGGTGCCAGAGCAGCTGGGGCTGCCCCTGGATCCCTGGCAGTGCCCAAGGCCAGGCTGGACAGGGCTTGGAGCAGCCTGGGACAGTGGAACGTGTCCATTGTAGGTTTGGCTGGATCTTACAGGGCACAATTTCATGTGCTCTGGGAATTTAAAAGCCTCACACATACCAATGAGTCAGCTCCTGCCCGTGAGCAACACCAACCTGTGGATCCGGGGAGGAAGAGGCTGCCGGAGCAGCCACCCTGGATTCTGAAGAAGTTGTTGCATTTTAGAGGAAGGACGGGAGCTGGCAGAGCAGCCAGGAGCCAGCAGTACCTCAGTGGGCACAGCCTTCCAAACCCTCCCACCCTTTGGCTTTTCCAGCGTATTTCCCACCACGCAAAATGGAAACCACGGCAAGAGGGGAAATAAAAGAGATTGAGAGCTGCTGCTTCCTCCTGGAGCTGTGGAACAGGAGGGATTGAAGTACAGACTATTCTCTATATGAAATAAACACCATTAAGGTATCCATTAACCTATGTGAGCCTTCAATTAGATCAGTAATGCCTTGAGGGAAGAACTGTTTCTGATGTATGCTTAGAGTGAATAATGAAAGATTGGCCCCCAGGTAGTACAGCCCTATCAATAATAAACATT
The DNA here is from genome assembly GCA_013397865.1 of Struthidea cinerea. Taxonomy (NCBI): domain Eukaryota; kingdom Metazoa; phylum Chordata; class Aves; order Passeriformes; family Corcoracidae; genus Struthidea; species Struthidea cinerea. The sequence goes on from VZTI01004623.1 coordinate 982,660, forward strand.
ATTACTAAATAATAGGAACGAAGGCTTGGAGTTAATATTTAAAATGTGCATGAGACCAAGGCATGCCCAAGCACATTTCACGCTTATTTTAATTGCCACCAGACAAATAGAAGGAGGATGGCTGTTCACTCCAAAGGGTGTGATTCTGTTTTGCTGAAGCACTCAGATTTTAGCGTGCTATTGTCAAGCCTATTTGGAGTAAATTGTGGGGAGAATGGCAATGAGAGCTGCAGTTGCCTAGCAAAGGTCTAAGATTTCCATTTAAAATTAATGTGAACTGTTTCTCTGAATCTGACATATGGGCTTTGAGAACCCCTGCCAAGATGTCAAGAGCTAGACTGCTCCCCCTCCAACTCCGAAAAAACGCTGGAGGCAACTTTCTGCCGGTGTTTGGGCGTTTGGCTCCAGCGCAAGACAAAGAGGCAGAGAACCCTGCTGCGGTGGGGCTGCACAGCTGGGCAGGGCACGGGCAGGCGCAGCGGCCGCAGGCCTGGGACAGATGCGTGACCTGTGGTCACAGGGCTGGCACCGAACTGCTGCCAAGAGGAGTTTGGGAAGGGCTCCAATCATTCCTGCAGGAAGGGCAGCCACTGAGTGCCCTGTGGGGCAGATGGACGGAGGGCAATTCTATTCCCACTGAATCCCTTTCCAAAGCTCTCAGCTGTTCCAAAGGCTTTTTTTTAGGGCTTTTCGGAGCCCCCAAGTTTTGCTCTGAACACAGGCTTGGCTGCACGGGGAGGTTCTCCTGCACCAGGCAAGCTGGGCTGGTCCCCAGTCAGATCCCGCTGTTCCCACCATCATTCCCAATCTTTCATCCTGCCCCACTCTGGGCACAGCAAAAGCTCTTCCAAATCCTCCAACTCCTCACCTCCCTCATTCACCTTCCACTCCACCAGATCAGCTTCTGATCTCCCCTCCCTTGGATACCTGAGCTTGCTCAGCATTTGAGACAGTTCATTTCCCTTTAAATAAATTCCCCTTCCCCTCCACTACAAAGAACGCACAATTTCTGTTTGGTTTGCTTTCTTTTTTTTTTTTTTTTCCCCATTTCCCAAATTATACCCTTTTGTATAAGTGTGAAACTCTTTTCAGTGAAACATCGGGGCAATAGGAGTGAAATCTGCCAGAGGTTACACAGACTCATGGATTAAACTGGCTCCAGAGGCAGCCTGGGGAAGGGGAACCACAGAGGAGGGGGAAAAGGAGAAAATAAGGTGTCTGAGGGATAAAGAATAGGTTCTAAAATGCAAGGAACAATAAAGATACTAAAAATGGCTCTGGAAAGACAGAAACGAATGCTCAGCTTCCCACACCATCTTTAGGATGCTGAAGGAAGTTCACAAACAAGACAAGATTGTCTCTGGATACAGAAAGCTCCTGTAAAACACACAACAGGCTGCTCTGTGCTGGTTTCCCATCCCTCAAGTGCACATTCCCCCTGGAGCCTTTGGCCAAAGCTCCATCCTCCTTCCAGCTGTGCAGGGACACAGCCAGGTCTGTACAACTGCAGCTGCAAACTGAATTCCTGAGGTAGATTCTGAGCTATTTGGGACCAGAACTTGTTTTCATTGTCCTCTCCACAAGCACAGCCTGACGTGGCCCTGGTGTTCACAGGAGCCTCCCCGGGACTGGACAAGAGCAGTGACCCCTGAGCAGAAATAACAATTCCAGTTATTCCTTCTTTTGGGATGCCAACACTGCCTTTAGCAGCTGAATCCTGTATGGAAACTGAATTGAAAAGGAGGAACCAGAAGAAAAATCCCAGTAATGCTTCTGCTGTGCAGTTACAGCTCCAAAGGAGCATTCCAGGTCCTGCCTGGCACAGCAGGGGCAGAGCTCAGGCTCTGTACACAGCAGGGGACAGGCCCAGGTCTCGGGGAAGAGAGCTGAAACAGGATCAGAGGATGGGTTGGGTTGGCAGGGACCTCAAAGCCCATCTCATTCCATCCCATCTCATTCCATCCCATTCCCCCTGTCCCAGGTTGCTCCAAGCCTCATCCAACCTGGCCCTGGACACTCCCAGGGATGGGGAGTCCCCGACCTGTCCAGGCACCAGGAGAGTTCCCACTGCTGTGAGACAGGACAGATCTGACACGGGATTCTCTGGCTCCATCGGCACCTGCAGGGAGGGAGAGCTCTGAGCCACCAGCTCCCAGTCAGAGTCACCCACGGCTCCCCAGCCCCTCTGCTCTGTCCCCTTCTCCTGGCTCAGAGCCGGCTTGGTGGCAGCCCCAATCAAACTGAGCTCCCAGCCAAGGCCTGGGATGCTCCACGTGTGTCTCAATCCCACTGGGAGCTCTGGGCCCCATTCCCTGGCTCCCAGACAGACACGTGCAGCAGAGTGGCTCAGGACACGGCTCTGGAGACAGCGTTCCCCATGGAGAGACACACCAGGGAAACGTTTTCCGGTGGTGGAAATAGTCTGGAAGAAGAAACAAAACATGCAGACACGCACAAAGACGTTGGCTTTTTTTGTTTAATCTGACTTGGACTCTGCTGAATTGGTTCATTGTTTGTGGGGGAATCTGAGCAGAATTAATGACTGGCGCAGGCAGGAAGAGGCACTGTTTGCAAATGCAGTGGCCAGACATTCTCCAAGATCTGTAATCTAATTTAGCTTGGAGAGTTAATGATTTTAATGATTTGTTGTGATCTCAAAACAACTGTTAGGAGATAAATCTACATCATTAAACCTATTATGATGTTTTGCTTCATTTAGCAAATGGTGTTTTTTGTTCTGAAGACGCCCACATTTTAAACAAGCTGAGGGGTCAGCTGCTGATGGTGAGGAACAATTTATTCCCAGCTCCCTTGGAGACTGAAACGAAAGGTGTCCTTGGGAAAAAAATAATTCCTCACAAACGTTATTGACTGTTTTATAAACAGCAGGCTTTGCTGGTGCTGTGGTGTGTCAGTGTGAGTGTCTGCGATGGACCAGATGAGATTCCTGAAAACAGCCACTGATGGTTCAGGATCACTTGGTGTGATCCAGGTCCTTCCCAAGGAATCCCACAGGACTGCCAAGCTCTGGGAGTTGAGCCGTAGGGCACCCAGCAATAGCAAGAGAGAGATACCAACATCAAGGAGCCTTTTAGGAGCTGCTTAGGGTGGGGAATTTCACTCCTGGTTTTGGAAAGACAGGTCCAGGTCCCAAAGCACTGCAGGCAATGAACCCTCCTCCTGCAGGACATGTCCGTGGGGAAAGCAAAGAGCCACTGACAGATCCCACACCTGCCACTCCAGCTCCTCCTCCTGCCCTGCACCTCTCTTCTGCTCCAAGACCCACCTCATGGAGTCATGGAATGGTTTGGGTTGGAAGGGACCTTAAAACCCATCCTGTGCCACCCCTGCCCTGGGCAGGGACACCTTCCACTGCCCCAGGCTGCTCCAAGCCCCGTCCAGCCTGGCCCTGGACACTTCCACAGATCCAGGGGCAGCCACAGCCTCTCCAGAGAGGGTTCCTTCCTCTTCAGGAAGGAAAGGTTTATGTAGGACTGACACATGAAATGTGCATTTAATTCCCCCGAGAGTGACTGATCTCCCTTGCTCTCCCACAAGCACTGAGCACGATCCTTCCACCCACTGTGGTCTCCCTGTGCCCTCCCACCACAGCTTCCACCAGCCTGCTCTGTCCCAAAGCCTTTACTGCTGGCTGGGAGGAGGACGGAGGACGGAGCAGAGAGGGCTCTGTGTTTTCTGCCTGTCTGTGCCAGTTGTTGACAGAGCAGAGAGCAAACAACAACCAGCCCCTCTTCCCTGCAAGCCGGAGGAGTCTATTACGATTTGACTGCATTTGCCTAAGCTAAATATTTTATACATTTCAAATATGATGCAAAGGAAAAAAAAAATCTGTAAACAGCGATGTCTGATTTTTTTCTTGCTCAGCTGCTTTTTTATTCCCTGAGCAGGGAGGGATATTTTGGTTCTTCACTCTCATTCAGCAGCCACCACCAGGACCCTTCAGCCTGGCTGGAATGTCTGTCTGACACAGGGAAACACGGGGGATGAGGAGGGAGAGGAATGCAGTTGTTTGTTGTGGAAGTGAAGCACCCACTGGGGCCTGAGCTCTGTCCTTGGAGCCTTTCTAATCCCCCACGCTGCCTGGAGAGCACAGACTTGTCAGTTTAATAACCCAAAGCAAATAAAACCCAAAGAAAATTCCTTTCTGTTGTGTTTGTTTGGGGGAAGCTTCTTTCTTCAGCTCTGAATATGGGGAATATATTTTATTACCCACTGAGACATCTCCAAATGCAGCAACTGAACTGCACTGGGACAGAAAGTCACGTCCTGCCCTTGTGCATGGCTTTCATCCCTGGAGATTCCTGTTTCTATCCGAAGGAGGAGGCTCTGGAGCCGTGCACTCACCCCCTGTGCTCCAAGCACACAGGAAAGGCTCTGAACTCCTGGAGATCGGCCTCACCTGGGTGGCAGCTGCTGTCTGACACTGGGCTGCAGCTCCAGACAACTTTGCATTCCCTATTTTACGAGGAAAACCTCAAAGTCCATAAAACCCAAAAATCTGGACACTTGTATTCCGTATTGGAGAGCGAGTAAACAAATAACCCTGCCAAGGAAACAGAGCTTTTCAAACCTGGGTGGGAACAAATACTTGTATAAAATAGTGGAATTAGGGGATTTTTTCTAATCTGAAGCTTAGAATTCAAGGCCATTTTGGTGCATCCAAGCCTTTCCTCAGCACAGAGCCATTAAACTGCTGGTGGGCATTTGGGCACAGAAGACATCTGGTGCCACACTCGAATCAGTGCATGGACATGAGACAAATACAGCTGAAAATGCGATTGTTTCATGGTGCTTGTGCCTGCCAGAAGAACCCCAGTGAAGGTGAGGTGCTGTGTTTTGTGGGGACACTCCCATGATTTCCCATTTTCCTGTTCATCATTTTGGCCACCATTCCCCTGCCAACTGTTGCAGCCATGCCTGGCTGTGCTGTGATATTTGGAAAGTGCCCTCCAGGTAGAACAAATGTTGGTTTATTTGCTGGGTGGAAATTCGTTAAATAAATCATAGATTCATCGTGGCAGAGGAAATTAGCAATAAGCTGTGCCTGGAAGGTTGGACATATTGTACTTCAAAATAAGCAGGAGGCCACTTTGCAATTCAAAGAAGATATACTGGGAAATGGGAAGGCACATCTGTTAATCATTTTTCCCAATACCCAAAAGGTCCCAGCAGAGCCCTGCTCCAACACCGAGTGCCTCTTTTAAATTAACTTCAGTGCCTCCTCTGCCAGGAGAAAGGCTTGGGAGCTTTTTCTCTGGAAGCTCTGATGTCCTTGGCTGTGTCGGGAGTGGGGCTGTGCTTTCCACGCTGGGGGAGTCCCTATCATTATTATTATTATTATTATTATTGTTATTGTTATTGCATTCCTCTCTCTCTCAGCAGCACCACAGGGCGCTATCAAGTCTGGCAGGGGCTGACATTTCGCAGGGGCTGCGGCCTGGGGTGCCCTTTATTTGACAATTACTCACGAGTTTCCCTAGAAAAGAACCCATGGAAAGGCTGTTCCTGAGAGCTCTCTCCAAGTGACATCTGATGAATTCAAATAACGGGTTTGAGCACTGCTAACGCTCCAAACATTTTTACATTTATTACAACCTTTACAAAGCCTTTGTTCCTCTTCCCGATTGTTTCACAGCCCTGATCTACCTGGAAATATTTCAAGCAAGCATTTGAAAAGGATGCTGGAAGCCTAAAGGTGCTTTGCCTGTGTTTGGGGTTGTTGTTGGTATCAAATGTTCTTTCTCAACAAGGGAGATGAGCCAGGGATTGTTCCCTCAGCAGCTTTTGGGTCAGGCAATGGATTTGCATTTTCTCACCTCCAGTAATGGGTGAAATCAGAAGAACTTCAGCTTTTGTTTCCATAGAATCATGGATTGGGTTGGACAGAACCTTAAAGATCTTTTAGTTCCAAGCCTCTGCCCTGGGCAGGGACACTTCCACTGGGTCATTTTATGGAGAGAGAGACTTTAACAACTTAAATGTAAAAACCAGAGTGCATGACAGACCTGGGCATGGAATCCTCTCTCCCCATCCCCAGTGCCAGCTCACACACGGGTTTGTCACCCCTCCCACAGTCACAGGGCTCCTTCTCAGATGACAGCTAGCAGCTAACGTTATTTTTTTCACCCTTAAACTACCCAGAGAAGAAAAAAACAGTGAAAGAAAGGCCAGCGCAAGTTCAGCTGAAGCAGAAGTGATGCTCGCTGCTGCAGGGCAGTTTGAACTGAACTCCAGTGCAGTTTAGATAAACAAGGATTAATTATCTTTCTGTTAGTCTGGGAGGCAACTGATAGCACATATAATTAAATTATTTTGCAGCTACTATTTTCTGAGTGCTTAACCAAGAAGCAGAATAAAGGTAGGGGTTTTTTTTAATATCTTGCAGAATAGTTTCATGTTCAGAATATTTTGTTTTACTGTATTAGCATGTGTAAGCTGTGGCACTGCATGTTTCCCTTTGCTTTTATTTGCCCATTGGGTCGTTTACTTATTGGAATTGAAGTCAGAAGTGGTTTGCTCTCCCAAACAGCTCTGAATTTCTAATAAATATGTAAATAATGTATCTCTGAGCTGTTGCCCTTGGCATTTGTTCATACATTATCCTCGGCACTGGTTAGTCTGCTGTGAACACACACTTGTTTTACTTGGAAGGAATATCCATGATGGAAACCGTGCTCAGAGTCTGGGGTGCTTCCCCTCACTCTGCTGGGGCTGCGGGGAAGGAACGGCCCCAAAGAGATGAGGAGGGGACAGAGAAACTGGGGGACAGCAGAGGCCAAACCCCTGAGAGTTACCCAAGCACAGGGGACCTGCCCCACTCCCGTCCCAGAGAAATCCCGATTATTCCAACAAGCAGGAAAACTGACCTGAGATGAAGTGGTGCTGCCACAGGGAGAAGGGGAATTTCAGCAAGCCCTGGGTTTTCAGTGGTGTCTGCATCCCCCTGCAACACCCTCAGCCTCCCAGTGAGATCCCAGTAGGGGCTGCCTGCAGGGACTGGGAGCACTGGTGGGTGCAGGCTGGAGCTCAGCAGGGAGGAGCAGAGCCACGCTGAGAGAGGGACAGAGGATGTGACAGCCCAGGGATGGGGGGAATCAGCAGCAGGGTCTGCGGGAAGAGGCTGATTCTTCAGGGCATGGTGGGACCTCGGGACAAATGAGATGTCTGGAGATGAAAGCTGTGCCAGGCAGAAACTGCAGCCACAGGGAAGGAGGGAACATCACACGGAATGCAGAGGGGCAGGGGCTCAGCCAGACCCCCCGGCCCCCTTCCTGCAGGAATTCATCATTCACATCAGCTGCTGATGGCACAGCAAAGTCTCCAGCACGGCGTGGGGGACTCCAGGCAGCTCCTGCCTCAGAGCCTCCTTTCTATTTCCATCCAGCTCTGAGGAGGAACAAGCTCTCCTCGGGCTCCCTGAACAAACCCTCTGCGAGCGGGGACAGGGCAGAGGGGACAGCTCTGGGGACCGTCACTGCTGTGAACGTCCTTCACCAGACAGGACCTGCAGGGAGCTGCACGGGAGCTCAGGGCAGTGGCAGAGCCCCAGACAAACCCCACGGCTCAAACTGCCCCAGCTGAGCTGCACTTGGGCCAAAGTGCTCCCCATCCTTTCCCCCTGGCCCCTGTCCCGCTGCCTGCCCCGAGTGGGAGCCGGGGAGGGGGCTCTGGCCTTCCCGGGGTTTGGGAATCTCCGTGTCCCCAGACAGCCCCTGCCCCTGCCCCTGCCCCTGCCCCTGCCCCTGCCCCTGCCCCTGCCCCTGCCCCTGCCCCTGCCCCTGCCCCTGCCCCTGCCTGGTCTCTCTTTACCTTCGGACAGACCAGAGGAGCCATAAATTTGTCCCTTCCCACCTTCCCAGGGTGGGGACATCCCCATGTGCCCCGGGGGAAGCTGATGGGGATGGAGAGATCCTGAACTGCCTCCCTGGGCTGGGGCTGAGATGGATGGGACAGAGAGGAGGCACGAGAGGAAGGGTTATTTATTTATCTGGGGGAAAAGCAGAAGGTCACGAAATTTTCTTGCATTTAAGCAACGAGAGAATGAATCTCTGAGCTCCCCAAGTGCCGTGGATCCATAGGTGCTGAGGGGATAATGTAATTCCACCCCTATAAGCACTTCCACATTTAATGGGAGAAGAATGTTTTGTGCTCCTGGTGCTTTATCAACAAAATGCCCTCCTGTAGCCACTTGGCCTTTGGAGATTATTTTCCCAGGGAAGCTGTCATCACGCAGCTGATTAATTACTCTAATAATCATAATTTTTTTTCTAATAAAACACTCTCTTCCCATTCATTAACTACATTGCAGGTAGGTGACAGTGGTAATTATTCTCTGGGAGTACTTCTGAATTATCTTTTCTAATCCAGCCTGTGCTGACATTTTTGAGAGAAAAAAAACATTTTGTCTCTCTTTCATGAGCGGGATAAGATTTGAATATGCAAACAGTGTCAAAGCGTGCCCTCAGGATGTTTTCCTGAACTATGATTTATGAGCTCTGGCCATTGTATTTGCTATCATAGACCTAGAAAGGTCATTAGACAAAGAGGTTTTCCCTGCAGGGGTCCCTTGCCATCTTTATCTTCTGATATTTTAATTTTTTTTCCCAAGCTCCAAGCGGGAGAAGTGCTGTGAGTTCCCCCATATGCCTCTGCTGTTTATTATTTATTTATTCATGAGGGGAAAGTCCTGCGCAGTGCTTTAGCACAGAAATCCACATTTCCAGCCTTTCAGAACAGATCTGGTCAACCCATGCCCATCAGGGCTCCCAGGTGTGCAGCACACACTCAGTCCATGGGGTCTTTTGTCTTTGGGAATGGGAATTTCCACCCAAGGGCTGGAATTCCAACCTTTCCCTGCATGAGGGGAGAGCTCACCCAACTCTCCCACATCCACCCAGAGTCCCAGGCAAGACGGAATCACCATGGCCAGTCATTCATATTTGATAATCAGGGGGAGAATCCAGAATATCCCGGGTGTCCCCTGCCCTCAGCGGGGCAGGTTCTGGCCCACAATTAGCAAAGCTGGGCAAATAAAGCAACAGCTGCTCTGTAAGTATTAGTCTGGTGTATAAATTAACTTTTCCTTGCCCCTCCTGATCTTCATTCCCTGCAAGTGGTTATTGGGATTGGGTTTACTTGTGCAAACATTGCCAGAAAGCTGCCAAAGTTCCCGGTAGAAATATTGAGGGAAAAAGAAATGGATACTCATGAGCGGGAACGGTGGGAAGGTCACTCAGACACGTGTGTTCCATGGAACCATGAAAGAATTAGGTTGGAAGGGACCTCTGGGGCTATCCAGCCCAAGCACCTGCTCGAGGAGGGGACAACCTCAAAGTTCCATCAGCTCTGCCCAATTTCAGTTTCTGAAACTCGGTGAAATAGAAGCAGCCAGATTCCAGTGGAGAGGAGCAGCTGCCAGAATGATCAAAACAGAGAACTTTGGCCACTGAAATCCCTTTCTCTGCCCTGTTTTTCTGGGTGTTTTCTGCAGCTGCGTCTCCCACAGATTCCTTGTCCTGCCCTGAGCCTGGGCCTGAGCCCTCCTCCCGTCACCCTAATCCTGTGTCATTATCCAACACGCGTGGCACAGTGCAACACCGTGACACTGTTCTCATCCAACAGGAGAGTTAAACACTGAGGGATGTGCTGTATCCAGCCCCACAAACAAAAAGCTGTTTAGCAATGCTTGTCTTGGCTGGTTCAGCGTCAGAGCAGAGTCTGCTGGAAGCGCCTAAAGACACAACAGCTCTGCTCCTGTGTTTATTAAAGCTCCAAGTTTGCAGCCAGCCTGGGGAAAATGAGGGTGAATTGATGTCTTCATGTCAAAGCTGGAAGCCAGCCTGGGATCTTGTAAGTTGTGCACTGTGCTCTGAACAAGTGCTGCCCTCCCCACTGCTCTGTCACAGCAGCAGAGGCCCCACCCGGGGCCAGATCCTGCACAAACTGCCCCAGAACAGCACAAACTGCCCCCAGAATAGCACAGACTGCCCCAGAACAGCACAGACTGCCCCCAGAATAGCACAAACTGCCC
>VZTI01004623.1:992762-1011472 GCA_013397865.1 Struthidea cinerea
ACTGCCCCAGAACAGCACAAACTGCCCCAGAACAGCACAGACTGCCCCAGAACAGCACAAACTGCCCCAGGAACAGCACCTGGCCAGAGTTAGAGCAGTAAAGGACAAGGGAGAACCGGGACAGCTTTTCTGTAGCTGCACTAGCAGGCAACAAATGGATCTACAGAGATCGCGCTTCAAGTGAACAGATTCAACCGTGAGGGAAAGAACTACCCCAAAATACCAAAATTGGAGTATATCCTGTTTAGATATACTGTAATAGCCAGTTTTTGCTGTCAGAACATTAAAAGGTCATATTTTATCCAAGTATGGGCCCTGTGAAAATGTCACCTTGTGACACTCTGGGTGAGGTAACAATTTGATGGAACATTTACTCTTCTATTGTCATTGCAGCTGAACTTAACAGTCAGAAGAAGCACAAGTCCACGCACAACCTGCCTTAGAACTTAATTAGAAAAGCCCAACTGCATGTTTGTTCTCAGTGATATTGCCAAAAATAGCCATTTTTTGTCTCCATTTCTCAGGGCAATCTGTGTTTTGCTACTGACAACCGCACGCAGATCAGGCAGTGAAGTTTCTCTCCCAAGATGCTGAATGTCCTCAGTGCCCCAAGTGCCACCTCCGCACTGCAGGGAGATGTCCCCAGCCCCTGGCTGCAGCTGGACCAGTGAAAGTGGAACTGGGATGGAGGGAAGGAAAAGCCAGGGCTGTTTTAGAGACAGAGCTACGAAAGAACGGGATCACTTGGGGTTACCCTGGTTTTAGTGCTGCCCTTTGAGAGCGGTGCTTTCACACCAGCGTCCCAATTCCCCGCTCAATTTCCAAACCCTTATTAGTTACATCTGTTGAAACTGCGATCCGAGGGCTTCAGACACCTTTGCTGTGTTTGTTTTCGCTCTGCTCGCTCCCGCAGCCCCTGTGCTCACAGATAATGGCTTTGTGGGAAGTGTTTGCTCAGGGAAGAGCCCGAGCGCAGCCAGGGCTGCTGCTCCGCTCCTGCGTGGAACAGGAATGTGTCAGGATTGCAAATCCAAGGCGTCTGCAGCCCTGTCGTATCATCCCCACCATTTCAGCTCCCACTCAGCACGAGCCTGAGGGCAAATTCAGAACTGAGGACTTGCTTGAACTCGAGAGGTGTTTGTGCATCTGGAGAGCTGAGGCAAGACAGGAGGACAGACAAGTGCAGCCTGACCCCCTGAGCAGCTCATTCTGCACCCCTGGGGTGGGGTGGGGTGGGGTGGCTGGGGTCCCCTGGCAGCCCGAGCATGAATTCCCATTATTAGCTTTGCAATTTCTACCTGTTTTGTCAGCGTTTGACTTCAGCACTCCGGCTGCCTGCCTGCAAACTCATTTCTCCAGTTCTGCCTGGTGCCCCTGCTTAATTGAGATCACCGCTGTGTCGAGCTGGGCTCGATGATCCTTGTGGGTCCCTTCCAGCTCAGGATACTCCCTGAGTGCTGCCTGATGCCCTTACTGAGGCTGGTCCACAGCCCCTGGCTTGGCATCCTGAACACCCTCAGTTATCAGATGTTTCCTTTGCCATCAGTGCCAAAGAAGGACAGTTTGGCCACAGGAACTGGCAAGGCCGATGTGACTTTGATAAATCATCTTTACATACACAGATTCTCACGTGTGGAGTGTTTATCAGGTTTCCAGAATTATCAAGGACAGAACCACCTGTCTATAAAGGCACAGAACCACAGGCTTTTCTCCAGCTCCCTCAGCTGCTCCTCACAGCTCTGAGTCTCCCAGACCCTTCCCCAGCTCCTTTCCCTTCCCTGGACACTCTCCAGCCCCTCAATGTGACCCAGAACTGGACAATTTTTCTCAGTAGGGGAAGAACCCAGCTTGAATCAATCTTGCCTCACCAATTAAGGGGAAATAATTAGCTTTGTGTATATATTAGTATAACTAGAAATGTTTACCCAACGTGTGTAAATCTCTCTGTGTGCACCCCCAGCCTGCACAGTTGGCTGAGCATCACCACATCTGCAGGAGCTCCCACTCACAGCAACCTGGGGAATTAAGGCCCAGCAGCTTCCAGGAGTGACCGTACCTGGTTATTTACTCAAAAATCCACAGTTCAACCCACGAGACCCAACTGGGAACACGTGAATATCAAATACAAAGAACAGCTGAAAGGAACAGTGGGTGTGAGTGGGCTGCAGGGCCGTGCTCGTGCATTCAACCCTTCCAGGCCCTTTTTTTCCAACTCATCTTTCTTTTCCAGTGGATCAGTAACCTCTAACAAAAGATCTGTCCTTTCTAATCATGCTCTGCCCTCCTCATGCCATCCCCTCTCCACACAAACCCCGTTTCGTTTGTTGAGCCCACGCAGGAGCCCCGGGGCTTTGGAAAAGTCTTTTTCAGCATGATTATATTCAACTCCAACCTCTGCTGCCCCTTCCCTTTCGACTGCCACTCACCATCACACAGCTCCAGCGCTCTGCAAATCCAATGTGACAACAATGCTCGAGATGTGTTTATGTCCATACAGCAAAAATAAAAAAGGGAGGAAATCTGTATCTCTATGTGCTTGTTTTTAAAATGATCATGGAGAATCTCATTGTTTGCACAATTCCTGCTGTACCTGATTGCTTTGTTACTTTATTCAGGGTGCTCAGAACAGGTGACTGACACAGAGAGAGACAAATATTTGCTGTGGCAGATGATTTCCTGCAAAAGCCAGGAATCAGTTCCCCTGCGAAGATTCCTGGCTGCTAAACTCTGTTTTTTCACTGTTCACTCTGAATGTCTGGGCAGGTAAAGCTTCACACAGCAAAAACTACCTAGAACTTCTGTTCCTTTCTTCTACCCCTTCTTTTCCTCTTAAGTTCAGGACACTTTATCCATTTCCCTTTCTCTTTTGCTACAGACTCCAGCTCCACTGAAGCCAATTAGAACTTTCCCAGTGAGGGCAAAAAGCCATTTTTACACTAAATTTAGGCTAAACCAAGCTACCCCTTTTGATAAAAATAAAATATGCATCAGGTACACCACAGGTTCGAACTCCAAATCTGGCAGACATTGGACACCCTTCCTGTGATATATATGACATACATCAATATATATGAGATATTTACACATATCAGATACATCTAAGCTCACGTAACTGTTGATTCATAAGAACTGTCCTTGCATCCTGAAAACCATGATTGGGATTTATTTATGCTCCCACCTGGAAACGGAGCAGCTCAATAATAGACTAATTAAGTACTATATTATATATGATAGATGACTTAATAAGCATATCATAGTCAGTTATAGAATAAGCAGTAAAATACTCCGAGGCGTATAAAACATCAGCTGTAAGATGAGAACTGCATGTGAGGACAATAAAAATCCAGATGTTGTTCTGGTTCTCTGTTGTTTCGCCCCAAAGTCCTTTGTAACCTTGAAAGAGCTCTCCAAGAGTGTGTTTACCATGTTCAGAGAGGGAACGGGAGGAGCCTTGGGAAGCACAGGGCTGCTCCTGGAGGACAGCAGGGCTGTAATTAGCAGGGTGACCCCTGCCCTGAGCTGAGGGAGGATCATCCCCAGGATCAGCTCCGAGCCCTCGGTGCCCTCCTGGTCCCGATGCTCTGCTCCCAGGCTCCCATCACATCTCATCACCCACACAGCTCCTGCCCTGGGAGCATCCCGTGGGATGGAGGCTCTTGCCCTGCCTACACACTTCGCTCTTTGCCTTCGTGACAAAAACTGGGGAGATTGGGAACTTCTTACTTTGGAATCAAGGAATAAATCCCCCATCAAACCAGCGAGTTCTCCATCCCTGGTATTTTCTGTTCTATTTACAAGAGCAGGGCAGGACTGGACCCTGAAAGCCCCTGCTGGGCTCAGTGTCATGACCTGATGGCCACACACAGCTCAGGACAGGACATTTGCCAAAAGATCTTTTGCACATCCAGGGATTTCTCACCACTTCCTCTCAGGACCAGGCCAGTCCCACCCTGCCCAGCAAAGATCAGCAGGTGATTTGCTGAAATTTAGGGTACGAGGGACGCACAGCCCCCCCTGCTAAATGTGTTTCTCTCACTAATAAAAGGTTATTGTACGAAGTCGAATGAAAATGTATTTGTGTTTAACAATTAAATGTAATTGGCAAGTGCTAATGGCTCTGGGATTGCAAAACTGGGGGAAAAAGCAAAGAGGAAGAAACTAGTTTGAAGGGACTTTATCTAATTTCATTTTAATTAGATCCTTTTTCTAACTGAGTTTCTAATTTTTCAATTAGCAATTAGCAGCTGCAACTCATTCTGAGCGTCACGAGGTGCCAGAGACACTAATTACACCACAGGAGTAGGAGGCTGAAAATGAGAAATAAAATTATCCATGAATGTTATTAGAAAAAAGGAATGATTACATTCTGTAATAATATACTGATGTGAACCTAATTAGATTGAAGGATTGGGGGGAAAATAGGAGATTTAAAAATGGAGTCTATTTAGGAGCTTACAGGTCACCTTTTTGCCATTAATAATGATTAGGTGTGCATGGCTTGGAGCAGAGCCAGCGCGGGAGCGAGGTCGTGTCCCTGCAGTCACCAGCAAAGGGCCCAGGGACGCAGACAGGTCCTGCTGGGGATCTCCAGATCTCCAGGAACACAACATTACCTCCTAACATCCCCCTGCACCTTTGTTCTGCCACCTGTAAATGGGCAGGGATCACTTACACCCTCGTTTCGGGATCCACAGCTGAAAGGAAATACAAAAGTCCCTTATTTTCATGATTTACAGGTTCCAGCAGTCCCCACTCTCCTGTTAGCAAACCTCCACCCAGGCCCTGAACTTCCCTCAGGACAAAGGAGAGTCTGGGGGGAGAAATGATTTAATCCCAGCAACAGGAGAACCAGTGCAAACCTGGAAAGAGCCACTTTATAGCAAAGAGGGAACATGGCTCTGAGTCCATTTATCTCCCCACTTACAACACACCCATTTTTCTTTATGAATCAATAATCTCTTACACTTGATTTAATAAAGGGAGTGACCTCTCTCCAGCTCCAGTGTGCACATCCTGCAGTCTGGAATCACTTCCAGGGACCGCAGGAATAAATGATTACATCCAAATGTGGTTCTTAATAAAATTCATGAGCCCCCATTCATCCCAGTCCCCTATTTGTCTTTATATATCTCACAGCATTTGCCACTAATTATACTCCTCTTATAATCTGGGCTCCCCAGTTAAGGGCTGTAATTGATAGCTTCTGAAAATCATTAATTCCAAAATGGACCAGAAGGGGTCTGTCCCACTGTTCCCCCCCCATTAGTCCTTCCCCTCCCAGCATCCTCAGCCCTAAAAGTCTTCAGAGCTCATGGAAGATCCAGTAAGAGATCTATGATAAGAGAGGAAAAAGAGCACCGAATTTAACCCAAATTCTTCCCCGTCAGTTGATAGGAAAGGAAGAGGAGAGTGCCCAAGGAGCAGGAGAGCAGCCCCTGCCTTCCCCTGCAGCCTCCTCACCACACTTGGTGGTGACAGCCTGTGAATTCGCTCAGAAACCCGGGCAGGCTGCTGGAAGGGGCACCGGCCACCACCCGACCCGTCCTGTCCACCCCAGCCCGCCCAGGGACCCTCCCCGCGCCCGGGGGCTCTGCAGCCACAGCCACAGCTCGGATCCCGTCTCTTCCACGGCTCCTTAGGCAGTGTCACGTATAAAACCAGCCTATAAATTAATCTTGCATTTAGAAGCTGGTTAATAGTTCTGGCCCATCATCTCCTGCCAGAAAACTGCTGCATCTGCAGAGCTTGAGGGAGTAAAAAGGAAATAAAAAAGAGGGATGAAGTACTCGGGAGCACTCTGCTCCGGTTTGGAGCTGCACAGGCAATATTTCCAAGAGCACCACAATAAATTTGAAAGTCTAACTTTCAAAAAAAGCCCGTCAATCACCTCAGGCACTTCCACAGTCATTTAAGACTTCTTTTAAAAATGCAGAAAGTCCACATGTTAGGTCTACAAAACAAGGCAGTGTCTTTTTCTGTTCAGGTTTTATTTCTCCACCAGGACAAGGCCAAACTCTCACCCAACATCCTTCTTCCCTGTGGCCATCAGAGCCCCTTGCCCAGCCACCTTTTCATTTCACTGCTTAAAAGCCTTGTGGGCTTTGGCACTCGTGCCAGCAAATCTTGGGAGTTTGTGTTTATTCTTGGGAGCATCACAAGGCCCAGCGCCTGCAGAGCCAGTCCACAAGACTATTTTAAGAAAAATCATCACTTCAGATCCAATTCAAAAGGCCTCCAAATCTCCAGGAGGCTTCACTTGTCACACAGATAAAACATGTAAATAAACAGATGCTTGCCTGGTGGGCTGTTTGCAAAATAAACAAACGCTTTTCTAGAAATGCTCCTTGGGAGGGAATTTTGCCGTGCATTCAGGTCGAGTGCAGCCCATGGAGAGCAGCAGAGTCCCCATGGCAGGGACATTCCAGACAGGCACATCCCTCACTGCCTGCCCACGGCTCCACTTCCCTCCCGAGCCATCTTCCACCCATCCAGCCCTGGACCTGGACCTGTTTTTCTTCCTCCCAACCTTTCGAAGAACCACACATTCCCAACAAATATTTCCTCCATCTCATCTGACACCAAACAAGCAGGAAAAACCTGGCCCATCCCCAGAAATCTCGGTGCAAAGCTCCAATTTCCCAGCGTCTGACAGCAATCAGGCCCAGACTGATGGCCCTGCTCTGGGCCTAAATCACTTAGCAACCAAGGTGTTCAGACTCCTTCTCATTAGAAAAAAAAAAATATTCCAATAATCTCGTTATCCCATCGTGAATAACAGGAAAAGTACACCAAGAGTGATGTTCCTTCGGTGCTGGGCCTGCCTGGGATCGCTCAGCCGGGTTTGATGGCTCTGCTGAGCCTCAGCTCCCTCCAGCACCGCCCTGCTCCCGAAGCTTTGTTCCACCCAGGCTCCTTGTGCTCCCTCCACTCACCGAGGACTTTTATGTACTATTTTTAACTAACTTCAATAGGAAAAGAATGTGTCATGGAGTGTTAAACTTTATGGAAATTCTCCTGGAGAATAACATCATTTCACGGTGCATTACTCCACAATGACCTGGTACTTGAACAATTAATTTTTAAGGTACAGCCTTCTTCTTCCTGTGCTGTTTAGTTTTTTCCTAAACCATCAACAAGACCAGGATTCCTTTTCTTCCTCTTTATGATCTGAGGAGACAGTTAAAACCTCCCAGCATGTGCTGCATTTCCACAATTCATCATGCAGAATATTCTGTTTGAAAACAGAGTGAGGAAGGGGAACTAAAATGCTCCAGGATTTACCTTAATTATTTCTACCTCATGAATCTGCTGCCATTTCTCAGCCTACCTTATTTTCTGCTGAAAGTCTTCCAGACTTTCCCAGGATGCACCAAAGTCAATCTGTTTATCAGAAAGTGGCAATCTGCTGTGAGTACTCACTTTCAGGTCTGGCAAATAGCACCCAAAATATTCCCACTGCTCCGTGGGCATCTCCTGGGGTTTATATCCCGTCTTTCAGTGGTGCCCTCACTCAGATTTCTCAGGTTTAAAACCTATTCTCTCCCCCACCAATCTTAGCAGCCAACTGCCATCAAACCATTGTATTTCCAGGGCTGCCATGAGGCAGGACATGTGTAACCCAACCTTCCACCTAAGAAAATGGCCAAAAATTTTCTTTGACTTTATAATTTTCCCACGTCTGCAATTTCTATAGAACTGTGCAAAACAAGGCTCAGCAAGTCATTAGAGCACGTCCCTTCCAACCCATTTGATTTCATGGGGAGATTAATCAGGCTGAGAAATAACTCCCTTAATGTTGGACATTATTCTCTTCTGCTACACAAATCTCGTGCCTTAACTCTGCCATCTGCATATGAAAGTTGGATGTTTTGGTCTTCATTCCCTTCCGTGCCCCCTTGCCACCCTTCCCCTGCAATGAACGAGCTCTGTGATGCCTTTCAAACTTTTGGTCATCACACACCCCAGCCTGGAGGGCAGGAGGCTCCCAGGGCCAGACCCTGCATGGATAAAGCTGCTTTTACTGCCATTCCCCCAGAGCCACTCCAAAAAGCAGCTCCAGATCTGCCCTGTGCCAGCTGGAGCAGGGACACGAATAACCCTGGTGCAGGGCTTGTGCAGAGCCAGGGATGTCCCCGGCCCCTCAGGGCTCTGCTCCTGTGGAGAAGGGGATTTTTGCAGGGCAGAGCCAGGGATATCCTCTGTCCCTAAGGGTTCTACCCCAGTGAGGAAAGAGATTTTTTTCCAGAGCTGGGGTGGTTTTCGGGCATGAAAAAGAAGCCAGCAGGGGCTGGGAGCACCCCAGAGCGCCACTGTCACCGCAGACAATCCTCTGGTAGTGGCAGTGACAGTCCCACGCAGGGAATTAGAGGATCTGGCATGGCTGTCGAGCTCCCTCCTTCCCCAGCAGGTCACCCTGGGCTGCAGAGGGATGTGGGATGTGGCAGCTGCTTGCAGCAGCCCAGTGCTCTGGAATTTCAGGAGACGGAGGGAAGCTTTAGCTCTGAACTCACACACACACACACACACACACGAGGCTGGAGCTGGAGTCCCCCTGGCTGCCTTAAACCATTCCTGTCCTGCCAAAGGTGTGCCCAGGGCTCAAGAAGAGAAATGAGAGGTGGGAAATATTCCCATTAGGGGAAGAGGGAGACGAGAGTCAGGAGGAAAAGTCTCTTAAAACAACTTGGCCTGTGAAATGAAGATGTTGTCTGTCACCCAGGGAACGTGTTAGGCTGGGTAATTATTCCCAGGCTATTCTCCGGCTCCACCAGCCAAAACATTCACATCAAACTGGAGCACACAGAGCCTGTCAGTCACAAGCGATTTTTCAGTCTCAGTGAGTTTTGATGAAAAATGCAATTTACAAAAAGGAATCAACATTTCCCTTGCAAGACATCAATAAATGACACTCTCGGAGATGCTCCAGTACCTTATAAGCACTGCAGCTCAGATCCCTTAAGCATTTTCCTTATCTGCTGGGATTTTGGCTGAAACACAATTTCCTGCTCTCCCCGGAGCGGAGTCACAGGATGGAGCCATGTACAAGGGAATTGTTCCTGTCCAAGAGACCTCCTGGCACGGGGACTTTTAGCTCGAATTAAATTGACTCTGCTTCAGCTCTGGAGCTGCTGCACTTCCCTACCCTCCTACACTGGCTGCTCCGAAAAAGGGGATGCTTGGAGCTAAAAGACAGCAAAACAAATCCCTGGCAATCGACCCCGCTGCATGGGCTGGCACGGTTTGCGGTGTTTAACTGGACAGCTGCTCGGGATCAGTGCAGTGCTTCCAACGCAGTCACCACGTTCCCAGCGAGCCCTCACCGGCTCCCTGGACACGAAGGTGATGGCAGCAGCATTATTTAATGCTCCTGGACACAACAAACCCAACCCCCCTGTCTGAGAGCTCAGGGCTGCCTGTCAGCACAGCCCCAGGACTGGACCTGCTGACCAGGGGCACCTCCCTGTTCTTCAAAGCCTTTGGTGGCTTTGGGGACAATTCCTGCTGGGCTGGGGCTGCTGGAGCTCCTGGGCAAAGCTGCCGCGGCTGCAGCCCTGCCCTGGGCCTGGCAGCTCCTCAGTGGGGTCCTGTGCTTGCGCCTGGCTGGGCTCCAGCCTGTGCTGCCCAGACATTCCCACAGGGATCCCCTCTGCAGCCTCTCCTCACCCCAAGCTGCCGGGCAGAGCTGCTGGGACGGTTCTGTTCCCGACACTGGGGTCGGGTTTTTCCCAGGCAGTGCTGATGGACAGGTTTAGCGAAGTGCTGGGATAAAAGTGATTGCGCATCTATCGATGACTTCAAGACAGCAATTCACTGCTGCATCTTGGGAGCTGAAATTTAAAGTTTTAAAGCGTTTGAAGTCCTGTGTGTGAGTAAACCAGTATCAGGCATGTAAATAATGCTGTGCTGGGGAATCCTACACGAACAGACAACCCAAACATCTGATCCACCGTTCTGCTCTCTTTGGACCACATCTTCCTCCTGAAAAAATCACCCTTTTAGCCACAAAACAGGAATAATAAAATGTATTTCCATGGTCAGTCTGTGCTGTGTCATTAATTGCCACCGAGACACTGATTTCTGTCTACTCCAGGCTTGGCCATTGTCCTTTACACAAGGGTATTTATTATTATTATTATTACTATTGTTACTACTATTTTCCTCTGTGAGATCCATAGGCTACAGAAGCTGCCAACAACATGGAAAACACAGAGCACAAAATTTCAGAGCTTTAAGTAGAAAAAGCAGCTGCTCCAGGAAGGGATAAATCCCTTTTGTCCTCCTGGAGTCACTTCAACTCCTGAACCCCGTGGCAGGGGTGTCCTTTGTCACCCTCTCCCGCCGTGTGTCCCTGCTATTTAGGGAAGCCCTGGTGTGATGCACAGCGAGGAGGTGGCCCCGGGTCTGTGCCGAGGAGCTGCCAGGTCCTGCTGTCACCCCGGCTCTGGGATGAGCTTTCCCTGCCTTTGGAAAGGAGCTGGGAATTGAGCTGCACCGTGGACAGATCACGGTGGGCTTGGGGTCGGTGGTCAGAAGTGAAACCAGGGCTGTGATTTACACCCAGAGCCTGGCTCTGAACAAAGCGCCCGGCACTAAATCTCACCCGGGGAGTTTCTTTTGTGTTTCTGACTCCGTTTGTGCTGGGAATCGTTTACCCATCGACTTTAACTGCTAATACAGTTCCACGGAATGCAAAGTATAAATCAAAATTACTGGATCATTCAAACTCTGTCTGACCCGTTGTTTATATGGCATTTTTCTTCTCCTGCTTCTGCATGGCTGCAGAGACACCATCAAATTATGATATAGTGCAGACACCCACCAACATCTTGGCAAAGTGCTGCAAATAAAACCCAGCACGGTTAATTATTTTCTTAGTTATACAAAGCATAAACACTAATGAAGAGAAAAGACTCTAAGAAAGGGCAGGTACAGCCAATCATCAGATGAATGATGAAGAAATTAAATCACTTCTAATTAAAATAAGAAAAAAACCCTCAGAAAAGCCTTTGCCTCCATCCAGATGGGCACAGTCTCCTCTCACACAAGACAGGAGGAGCTGAAGGATTGATCAGGATGGGACGTGGGAAGAGACAGGTCTGGGGGTGCTGTTCGTGCAAGGCAAAATTCTATTAAGATTAAAATAAATAGTTTAAAAAAAAAAAGAATTTAAACTACAGAAAAGAAAGCCTCCCATGCAAAGGACAAACATTTTCCCACTGGAAAACAATCCTAATGCAGCCCTTCCCCAGGCATGATCCAGCCCTAGACCGAAATTCCAGACTGTGCTGGGAGGGACAGAGGTGTTTCCTGAGAGAAATAAGGAACATTTCGCAGTAACTCATCCCGCCCAGCCAGGAGCTGGAATCTGGCAAAAGGAAAGGGAAGGGAAGCTGCAGTGGAAGGCACAAACCAAAGACCTCTCTGTAAATCAAACCTTGCTGTTCATTACTCCCAAACTAGCACATTAAAATAAAGCAGCAGCTGATTAATACCCCTAAGTAACACCCGGGGCTGAGTGAGAACTCGATGTTAATGGAGTTGATATTGCAGTGCATTAATGAGGACTCAGCCTCCCTGCTCCAGGGATGCTCCTGGGATTTGCTCTCCCAAACACAGGGCAGGAAGGGATGGAGCTGTGTCCCTGCATCCACGGGAGCAGGGAGGGCACACAGGGATGTGTCTCTGGGAGGGAAACATCAGCACCTGAGGAAAAGCATTTGGGAGTTTACAGGGAAAAGGTTCCCCTTTGGAGTTACTGCAGAAATTGGGAACTGTTCCAGTCCTGGGGAAAACTGTGAGGCAGCAAAAAACTGGAGCAGGGAATACCTTGGAAGTGGAGCTGGGGAGTCCAGACCTGGGAGCTTTTAGCCTGAATTAGGCAGATTTTCAGGTGGGGACCCCCAGAGCTGCCAAACCCTGCAAAGTGAGATTCCCTGGAAGAGCTGCAGCTCTGGAGAAGGGATTGCATCAGTGGTTACCCAGGATGATGGAGAAGGCACTGGAATTTACAGTCTCAGCTGAGGATAATAACCATAAATGTGTTTAAATGTGAAAACAGAGGCTTTCAGGTACTTACATAAAGATCCTTAACTAATATTGATCATTTTTTACTGACATTCACCCAAAACACGGATTTGCCAATAATGGAGTTCAACCTCCCTAGGACACACCATTAAATTTTGTAGAGTTATCCCTCTCTTGAACTCACAGAGCATCATTTCTAGGCAGCACCTGGTACTGAACAAATAGAATTTATACATGGGGAAACACAGATGTGTTTGGGAAATTGGGATAACTGAGCAACACACGCGGATATTCAGAATCCACCGGCACAGAACTGGGTGCAGCAAGAGAACTGGAGGAGTGAGTGACAGAGTGGAGCAGCCTGAGCCAGAACCCAAAAAGACAATTGTGAGCAATATGTCATCATTAGTCTGGAATCTCTGCCTGAGACTCCTGCTATGGATTTCCCAGCGCCAATACTCTGCGCTGGCACGTTGAACAAATTAAAGTGACAAAACTCAATATGGAAATTAAGATCATTAACATATTAACCAAACTGTCGATATTCTAAAAATTAGCACATTCCGGCCAAAGAATCATCCTGATTAGGGCTTCTCTCAATTAGCACTGCAGCCACCCAGCTGGCCCCTGCCCACACCCAGCTGGCCCCAGGGCATGAACTGGCTCAGGGTGGCAAAGCCCAGCTCCTTTTCTTTCTGGGATGGTCCCTTTGGTTCCTTAGGAAACTCTGTCCCTGATTATACTGAGTTGGCAATTAGTGCAACAGTGGAATCTTGAATTTCAGTTCTCCAAATCCAGACTCTTAATCCCAGAATCTCAGAGTGGTTTGAGTTGGAAGGGGCCTCCGAGATCCTCTGGTTCCATGGGCAGGGATTGCACCCAGTGAAGGGTTTTTGTTTCCCAAGCGTTTTATGCTCCATGGATTCACTTCATTGCAATTCTCACACAGATTGCAGCCTGCTTTTTTTCTGGAAAGGGCTTTTCCACAACTTTTTGGGTGTCAAAGTCCATTATAATCAGCATTTTCAAGTTAATTCTTCTGTTTCTGACTGCTATAATTTGAAAATCTCTGACTCAGCCGCAGCCATCAAAACCAAAGCTCCAGTAAATGGGATTGTGTGCAGGAACCTGACAGTGATCCTAACAAAAGATGATCATTAAACATCTCCAATAACAATGCAATAAAACATTTCCTTGTGAGATGTGTACCAGCAAATCTGGAGTCACTTCTACATTCCAAAGGCAAACAGAGCCATGTGCTTCTCCATCAGCTGATATTTCCGTGTTTATTTGTGGGAAGGTTTTACAAGTGGGGCAATAACTTATTCATTAGCACAAACACCGAGGGAGCATTTGCATGCCCAGCTCCCGACCCCGAGATGTTTGTCTGTGACTTCTACGGCTGAGCCCTAAGAGCTGGGGAAATGGGCTCTTCCTGGAGACTGACAGCCCCCGCAGCGAGGGTGGCACAGCTCTAAGTACAGATTCTTTATCTCTGACATTTCCTCCAGTGACACAAGGTCAGGCAAGCAATGAACGGCAGAGCAAAGCCATGAAAAATGGATATTAATGAAGTGTGGCTATGAGTAATAATGCCATAAGCAACCTCTGATAACAAACACGTTCCCCTAATAACATCTTCAATTACCTTCATTAATGTCTGTCCGTGCCAAAATGTGCAGTGCAGCCCTCCAGGACCACAGACCCCGCAGATTTGGAGCACACTTTAACTGCTTCCCCCAGCTTATTCAGGAAAGTGCTTACTGATGGATGGCTCAGGGGATGATAATATGCATTTATCATAATTTTTCGGCACCATATGCCTCCGTCCTGTCATCGGGAACCTGGAATTGGAGTGGGATTGCTGCACTGCCGGGGAGATGGATGGGCTGCGAGGAGGCAGCAGAGCCTGCCTGGCACACACGAGCAGCCCTGCTCCTGCTGAGCTGCCAGGGGCACTCGGCGGGCACGGGGGGTTCCCAAAGGACACCCCAGACCTGGGAGGCTCAGGGGAACCAGGACACCCACCAGGAACCCACAGCGCTGCAGCAGGACCTGAGCGAGGCCACGAGCAACAGCAGCCAAGCCCAAACAGCTGAAAAAACCCTCTGGGGAGCACTGACAGCCTCAAGTTGCACCAGGGGAGTCTTCTTTTGATTTTAGGAAAAGTTTCTTTGCCAAAAGTGCTGCCCAGCCCTGGCACAGCTGCCCAGGGCAGTGCTGGAGTCCCCATCCCTGGAGAGATTTAAAAGCCCTGTGGATGTGGCACTTGGGAACATGGGTCAGCAGTGGCCTTGGCAGTGCTGGGGAACGGTTTGACTGGATGATCTCAAAGATCTTTCCCAAATTCCTCCATTCCTGGCATTGGCAGCTTTGCCTGCAGTGCCTTGTCCAGCTCCAGCTCTCCCCTCCCTGCCCTGTCCTGCTCAGCCCCAGTAGCCCCTGGCAGATCTCCCCAGCCCAGCCCAGCCCAGCCCTGCTCTGCCTTCCCAGGGGAGCTTCTGGAAGGTGCCAGGCAGCAGCTCTGGGAACTGAAATCCTTTATTCAGGATTTAGCTCAGCGTTGCACCGACATCTCCTCAAATTGGCTCTCAAGAACTGGAGTCCTCTGCTGGAACAGAAGATTCCCAAGGAGAGGAGAGGTTATCAGTCAGCAAACCCTGGTGAGGCTCTAACAAAGGAGCGATAATTAGTGCCTTCTGTAAAAGCATCTTTTGGGATGTGGCCATTATCTCTGTTCCAGGATGGAACCGAGACTGGGATTTCTGATAACACTTGGAGCTATTTACAGGGAGTGAAAGACCCTGAAGCACCAACAATCTCCTCCCTTCTCCACAGCCCTGGGCCATTTCTGGCTCACTCAAGATGAGAGGAACAGCAGCACAGAACTCATTATTTGGTGTGTTTGCCAACATTTCTGTCAGTTCTGGATTTCTGTTGACTCGAACCTCAGGGTTAGGACATTTTGAGTGCAGGAGCTGACAACAGAAAAGCTTCCTTGGAAGTCTCTTCCTGGCTATTTTCAAAGCTATTTTTCATTGCTGCATATTTAAAAAAATAACTTTAATGTTTAGAAATTGAAATAAAAATTGTGTAAAAACAAATTCAAGCATGAAGGGGGGAAACTGCGCAGGCTCTTCTCTCCTCATGGACTCAGTGAAACCCTGGGTAACGGGAAGGAAGAGCTGAAGGAGATTTTCCTGTCATCACCGAAGCCTTGCCTCGATATTTTTATAGTAATTTAAATTTAATCAAGTCATCATCTGTAAATTTGCTCTCCTCTCCTTTGAATTGGAAAACATTGAGTGTGGAGCCCTGCAGCCCCGTGTGATCACAGCGAGGTGTTAATGAGGCGATGTCTCCATCTCCTCCTCCCGGTGCAAACAGGGCGAGTCTGTGCAGCTCGGGAACCTCCTTTGTCTTCTGCAGCTCCTCTGCTTTTATCCTGACTGCTGGTGCTGGACAGAGCAGGGACAGAGCAGGGACAGCTGGGCAAGGAGAGCAGGGAAAGGTCCTTCCCCCAGAGGGTGCTGGGCACTGCCCAGGCTCCCCAGGGAATGGTCCCGGCCCCGAGGCTGCCAGAGCTACAGGAGCATTGGGGCAGCGCTGCCAGGGATGCCCAGGGGGGGATTTTGGGGTGTCTGGACAGGGCCTGGAGCTGGGCTGGGCGATCCCTGAGGGTCCCTTCCCTCTCAGACATGGACAATTCTGTGGGAAGCCCAAGCAAGTAACAACCACAGTGAAGGAAGGAGGGATGTCTGCACATGCAGGGCCTTGGGGTTGGTTTAGGGTTTCTTTCTAGAAAAACCTTCTTGGCACATTGATCACCTCCCCTTCCTTTTCACTAACTCTCTTACACAGGTTTGGGATGCAGGGGAACATTTTCCTTCTGAGGTCTCCCTCCTGCACTGCACGCAAACCACGGTGAGGATGTGCAGCTCCTCTGCTGAGCTGACAGCCTTGAAACTGAAACCTTGTTAGCACAGCCAGGCTACAAATCTGCCCAGAGCGGGCTCCAGAATGAGGCCTCATCCCTGCCAGAGAGATGAAAAAGATGAAAAGCAGCACAAGAGGAAGCAGCAGTTTTGTGGGTAGGGAAAGAAAAGGAGAAATAAGTAATTCCAGGGGGCTCTGAGGTGCATTTTCCACAGGCCTCCAAAGCTCCCTACGAGGCAGCTTTCGAACCTGACCACACCAAACCTCCACAGAAACATCTGCCCGTGAAGAAAAGAAAAGGCGGGAGTGTTTTAGGGGGGACGGGACTCTCCAGCCCCCTGCTCCCAGCACACCCAGCAGGACACTGGGAACAGCTCCATGCCCGCGCTCAGCCCCCCCAGTGCAGCACTCGGGTACCCCCCCGCTGCTGGGTGCCCCAGGGAGCTGGGATATCAGCGATACCGGGAATGCCCAAAATGTTCCCCAGCAGGAGCAGGATGGGCTCCCCGAGCTGCCTCCAGCCCCCCACAGCCCGCAGGGATGGCAGGGGCAGCTGCCAGAGCCCCCGGGGGAAGGGGACACCGTTCCCGGGGGGAAGATCTGCTGTGGCTGTGGCAGGGAATGGCTCTGCAAAGCCAGCACCAGCCCCCTGAGCCTGGGGATCCCTCCTGCAGCTCCCAGAGGGAGATTCCCCCCCAGGCTGGAGGGGAGCGAGCTGTGCATGGCAGCTCCCCGAGCCAGGCTGCCCTCCCGGCTCTACAAAGGCATTTCCACAGCACGGGGAACAAAAGGATTAGGAAAAGGTGTGAATAATGCACTTCTACCCCTGTCTGTCCTCGCTTGCTGTAACAGATCGGTAAAATAACTTCATCCACCAGTTTATTAACAGCTTGCCCTCTCTTGTATCTCACCTCCATAATGAGATAGAGCAGATATGATGGATTACATTTTGCCTCCTGCCTCCATCCCGAATGAATTATCATTTCTGTCTGCTCACAGCCTCGTGGTTTGGCTGCCTGCAGCCCATTAAGCGTTGGCAAGCCGGAGGGGGAGGGGGAGGCTGTGTGATGTAGAAGGTAAAGGTCCCTCTGAGGAAGCAGTTTTAATTTCCAGGCTGGAGGAGATGGAATTAGAAGAGGAGATTCTCTCTCCTCTATTCCACCCGGCAGTGCTAAACCCAACCAGAGCCACTCCTGCCGCAGGAGGATCAGGAGCAAAGTGCCCGTGGAGGGCTCTGTGCCCAGAGTCAGCCACCCCCAGCCAGGCTGGGCTCTGCCTCCCTGACCAAAACCCCTCACTCTTGCAGCTCTGCCCCGGCTGAAGCCCCCGGAGAGGAGCATTCCCAGAGCCACAATTCCCTGCTCCGACAGGGATTCCTTTCCACATCCCTCCTCGTCGGGGCGTAGGAGTTTCACTCACACATCAGAACAGATCCTCGAACAGTAACACACACTCGTGTGCGTCTGAGTAACAGAAATCAAGGGGTTTTCTGAGCATGGTGAGGGTTTCAGATGTTTCAGAGAAATCAAGATGCTGCAGGATTCTGGGTGTCTCACAATGCCACTGAATACCTGAATATTTTAACACGAGTGAGCCCCTGCCTGACCCCAATCATTATCTCATCAGCAGGGAAATAACGCTCACAGTTCCTGCCCTGGTTACTGCTTTAAAATCATTTAAATATTGTTCAGGGTGCTCATGCAGAGCCAGGCTGGGACTCCAGGCATTCTGTCTGTCCCTTTCTCTGTGGCAGCTGCTGGTTTGAAACCTCCCAGGAGCACAACCAAGCCCTTGCCAAGAGAAGGAAACGCTGCACAGCCCAGCTCCGAGCAGTTTCTGGTGTTTTTCAGCTGGAATTTGTGTAATTATACCTGGGGTAATGACAATTCCCTTTTCCCTTTAAAATCAGTTCAGCACTATAGAAATTCATGAAGCAAAAATTAAGAAGCTTCACGCAGCTTCAGCACTGACCTCTGCTTTTTGTTTCTCTTTGCCAAGAATTTGTTACAGCTTCTACTACCACGAGTTGATTCTGCCCTACAAGCAGAGAAAAGCACCAGGGAGCTCATTGTATCTCGTAGCAGCAAAAATCCCTCACCCACCAGCACTACAGACCGAGCAGCTCACTGGGACTTCCCCTGGTACAGTATTTCCACCCAGGGTTTGTTTTACAGCGTGTTTTAGTCTGATGAGAACAACAGATCCAGGGAAGTATTGCAAATTGATATCTGAGGGGTGATGGCACCTTGATGGCAACTGTATTTAAATGGGCCAAATTAACTCATAACCCCGTTCTAACTTTTGAGGAACTCCAGGAGTCGCGCACACCAAGCCAGCTGGAGAAGCGAGGGGAGCTTTGGCTGTTCCAGCAGCTTGTCAGACACCTTTAATTTCCATCTCCAGGATTTCCTGCTGTGCTGAGAATATGAGAGATATCGATTCTGCTCGTACCTGCAGCGCAGGACAAGATCTAAATCTGATTTTCAGTTGCCCTGTGTGGCGTGCAGTGTGGACAAACCAAAGCCAACAGGAAAGCCTGGCCTGGGGCAGGGACCCCATGGCCCTGCAGGGACAGCTGAGGGCACAGCCATCCCTGCTGGCCCCGTGCTGCAGGGATCCAGCCCTTCCCAGGCAGGGAGCCAGGTCCTTCCAGCTCAGGATACTCCGTCGCTCTGCTGGAACCGCGTTCTTTCCATGCCAAGCCCTCCCTGGCCATGCCCCACTGTGCCCACAGAGCCCCCCCCCCACAC
>VZTI01004623.1:1016098-1028853 GCA_013397865.1 Struthidea cinerea
CCGCATCCCGCTGCCCGCATCCCGCAGTCCGCAGCCTGCATCCCGCAGCCCGCATCCTGCATCCCGCAGCCGCATCCCGCAGCCCGCATCCTGCATCCCGCAGCCCGCAGCCGCATCCCGCAGCCCGCTGCCCGCAGCCCGCTGCCCATCCTGTGCCCAGAGCTCCCGGCAAACGCGCGGTTATTCATGGCCCCTGTCAGGGAACGGGGGGAAATTTAAGGCGAGTTCAGAGCCAGGGCTGCCAGACCTCCGCTGCCTGAGAAATCCGATAAAGATCTTCCCTGTCTTTACAGGGCTCGAGCTCATTTGGGAAGGCTGCGGAGAGAACTGCAAAGATTCCACCTAATCTCGGTAAACAAGTTTATATCCTTAATTTTCCTGTGCAGATCTGTCAGTCTAGACGCTGAGCTCTGCAGTGCAAGGGCAGGTTAATCAAACAGGTCTAAAAATGCAAATAAAACGCTGCAATTAATAATATTGGTACCTAGATTGATCTGAATGTTACCAAATGAAAGGGATGACTTGAGGATCTGGAGGTGTTTCTGTTGTCACATTACATTTTCATATTGTTACAAAGCTGGGGGGGGGTGGTTGAAAGTTCAGTTTCTAAAATCCACAGCACCTCTGCAATAGATTAAACCCTGGGTTTAAGGGTTTACTGAGGAGACAAACACGTGCAATTTGCATTTATCAAGTGTCAGTACTGCCAGTAAAGGATGAAACGCAAATAAATAACAAATAAATAAACACATGAAATAATGAGGGAAATTTTGTCCTTTTAAGAGCAGAGCACTGATGTTCCCAAGAGGTCTGTGCACAAAACCTCTTTCCCTGATGTACTTCCCCTGGTCAGGCTGAACAAGCCCCTCTCCTGCTGCAGCTCTCTGACAGTCAGAGACCTGAGCCCCTCCTCACAGGAGTGGGGGCTGCTCCCCGTGCCCCTCACAGCAGCAGCTGAACCCCCACATCCCAGTGCCATTCCCAAAGGAGAGGGAGGGCAGCAGGGAATGGCTCGGTGCCCTCAGCCCTTGACTTCGTGGAGCAGCGACAAAAAACCACCCCGGACTCCTGCTGCTCTCTGTAGGACTCGATTTCTGCGCTCCACTGGAGCCGCTGGCAGCCCTGCAACAGTGCGAGATGCCTTAAGAGGGCTGTCTAACCAAAAACTCGGCTGTGCATTTCGAGGAGAGCTGATGAAAAATGTTCCCTCTCCCAGAAAACCTCTCCTTGCTCAGGACTTGCTCAGAGACTCTTCAGCCGAGGAGAGCCGGTCCCAGGAGTGTTCTCTGTCACTGTCCCCATCAGGAGCACACGAAGCCTCTCCCTGAACTCACACAGACTGTCCTTTTGATTTGTGGGGCTCACAAAGGGATCACAGCTCCGAGCTGCTGGAAGGGGAGGAGCAGGTTATCACTGCTGCTCTCATTGTGCTGCTGGAAGGAAACATTTCCTACTCCTCGGAGCCTCACATCCATCCTTTTGCTTTTTTTCCTTTACCATTATGCCCATGAATAACCATGAATTCCTTTCAGGCACCTGAGACCTGCCGAGGTCACTGGGACAAACGACTTGTGCAGTCCCAGCTCTGTCATCTCCTCTCTATTTCTCTCCCTATTTTTACAGCACTTTATTCACTTGCTCCGTGTTCTCTACACCCTAACCCCAGCCCCTGAGCAGCACAAGCCGAGTGCTTTGCTTTGACAGCCTCCAGGGCCCTGACCTGAGCCCTGGCATGTCACTAAAATCACACCCCCACAGGGATGGATCATGGATTCATTAAGAATGAATGAAAAGAACTTCAAGATCATCAAGTCCAGCCTTTGACCCTACCACCCCATATCATGGAGTCTCACGTCTCCACTCATTTTTTGGACACTTCCAGGGATGGTGAGTGCAGGCCTGCCCTGTGGAGCCTCTTCCAGTGCCGAAACATTCCTTCAGGGAGGTTATTTGTACACCTCGAGGTGGCTTCTTCAGCAGGGCGAGCACTGGGATTTGTTTGACACTTTGCCAGAGGGGGCTAAAAAGAAATTTCCCTTCTACCCCCATTTGTCCCAGACACTTCCCACTCCCATCTCACAAGGAGAGCGGCAGATTCCAGAATCTCTGTCCATGGATCAGAAGTCAAAAAAGAGACAGCAAAGGGTGAGGGAGCACGAAGGAGGACACACTGCCAAGATGGTTAAATAAAGTCTTTTTTCTTTCTTCTTTCCTTTTTTAGCAGCTCTGTAAAGTGCAAATGTGAAGAAAACCACCCACAGCAAGATGGGTTAAGGAACATTTGTCAATAAGAAAGAAAATAAAAGCAGGCACTAAAACAACAGAAATAATGACTCTGCTTTCCAGATTTTGATTCCAAAATGTCTGGTGCCTCCGGCAGTTATCTGTAAAACCCTTCTCCAGCACAGCACCTCCCTGTTTGCCTCCAATCGTTGGAGTTAACAAATATTCTGTGCGTGAGGGAGAGCGGCTCTGACAGACAGCCCACAGCTACTGGAGAGCTGGGACTGCCAGCAGGGAATAGAGACCAAAGCACCAGAAATATTACAGCAATATATCTTCAGCCTGGAAAGGAATATTTCCATTTTCTTTGTCTTTCCCCCCCTCCAAAGGAGCCGCAGCCTTGAACTGCACCTAAAGCAGGGCCTTGTGCTGGGAACCCCTCGGAAACCCAAATAAACACCCTCAGGCTGATCCCAACCCCTCCCAGGTACAGGAGAGGCAGAGCAAGGGCTGGCCCATGGCTCGGAGATGTCACCTTGGAGTGACCAGGGCACGGAGCCACCAGCACCTGGAGGAGGCACTCCCCTGTCTGAACCCCAGGAATGTCCATCTCAGCCTGCACTTGATCCCAAATTTGCTTTTATTCCATTTAACACTCTTTCATCCATTATCCAGGGATGTAGGAGGACTCGGAGTTGCGTCACCTTCCAGTCCCTGCCAATAAAGTCATGATTTGATATGGAAACTGTGCATACCATTATATTCTAATTTGATATTTAAAACAAGCTCTGGCAGACAGCTGACTCCTTTTGATGCATTTATCTGATTTCTCTCTGCCTTTTTATCCTGAAAATATTCACAGGGAATATGTGGTATCACATTTTTGTTACGCACACTGAATCCATATAATTCCCAGTTCCTTTTTTTTTCCCTAGAATTTGGTAAATAGATGAGCATATATTACAAAAAAATAGAAAGGCAAATGCCAAGGCTGCAAATTGAGTAAAATTCCACCACATGCTGCAGAGAGAGAACTCCTAGAGCTCTAATCTTAGACACTTGATCTTCATCATCTTCAGCCTGGCTGTTCTTGCTGCTCTTCCTGTTCCAACTCCTCATCTCCAATTCCCCTTCCCTCTCCTGTCATCCAGGCCTGGCCAAGCTCCCTTGTCTCCTCTTCCGCCTGCATTCCAGATTCCTGCTGCAGCTGAGGAGCTCATGGGGAGACCCCTGCCCTGGGGAAGGGCCTTTTGCAGGAATATTGGAGCATTTTAAAAGGAAATGAGGACAGAATTTTAAGTGCCCCTAATGAGGAGGCTCGTCACGACTCAGGGTGTTCCTGCTTCCCACACTCCCCGCGACAGAAACGGGAACGAGGTTCACTGAAAGCACAGCAAATCCCCAATATGAAGGATTAGGCCGTGGAACAGTTGGGTGGGAATTGGGATCCTGCTGCTCATTCTGGATCAAGATTCCTGAGGAGGAGATGGGCAGGGATGAGGGAAGGAGAGTCCATCCACCCGGCCGGTGACACGGAGGGACAGCACAGGGACAGCCAGCCCCGGCAGGAGGAAAATTCCAGCACTGCAGCAGGGCCAGGTCAGCTGATGGAGCCGTTTGGCAGCGGAAGAAGAAAAAACTGAGGTCAAAAAGAGGAGGCCAACAGAATGCAAAGAGAAAATCCACAGAAAAATGGGAGCAACCAAGAGTCGGGAGCGTCCCTGGAGAGGGACTGGGCAGGGGCTGCTCCTCCAGCCTGGAGAAAAGCAGAACTGTCCCCTCAGAAAGAACATTTCTGCCTCTCCTGAGTGCTCCCCCAAGGGTAACCGGCCTAATTCAATTAAGTTTTCATTTCTAATGAACTCTGGTTATGAAACCACCAGCACCGAGGGATAATTGTGAGCAAACACATTCCCCCGCTCGCAGGGAATGCTCTGAGCCAGCCAGAAAACTTTGTCCTCAGTGACTCAATAAAAAAAGTAACTCAGAAATAAGCAAGTCTTTCACTGAGCTTTGGAGAATTTGTTTTCACGCAAAATGGAAATGAGCTGGTGGTGGCCACAGAGCTCTGCAGAGCTTTAACATTCTGAAGAATGGGTTCATTTTTACATCACTCAGAGTTATTATTTGAATTGCCATCCCTGTCCCATCACTCAAAATGAATTTTCTCCAAAGAACACTGAATCTTTGTATATTTTATGAACTCAATGCGCAGCAGAACCCACCATGTGATCCCAAGGAAGATAAAAAGTGTCATTTAAGAGAATGAAGATTACAAACGGTTTCAATTAAAGCCACACGAACCCCTGGATCCCGTTTTCCACATTTCAGAATTTGTCCACAACGTGCACACAAACAGCCCTCCAAAGAACCCTGCCCTCAGTAATTTTCCCTTTCCTTAATCCTGGCGTACCAAGCCTGGTCTCCTGGGATATTAAGAGGATCTCATAAGGACAATCCAACTTCACATCGATTCCATTTCCCAGATCTATAAAATTGGATGCCTTAGGAAACACGGGAGCGAAGGAAAAGAACGCAACGTGTGGTTTAATTTAAATACCACTTCCAGCAAGAGGGGAAAGCACAAATGGGAAAAAGGCAGAGGCTGCTGCTCATTTGCTGAGGTTGTGCTGCGTGAAACGGGCGATGCAAAGTGACAGGGGAAGGGAAGATCATTGTTGGAATAACATCAATATCAACACAGACACATCCCGAGCTGGCAAGGGACGGGGGGATCCGAACTCCAAATAACACTGATGGAGCAGTAAATATCATTGAGACAGCGAGGGGGAGGGGGGGCTGGCTCGGACTGGAGATAGGCTGGGAGAGACTGGGAATAATATTTGCTCCAAGGTACTGCTGGGCAGCAAATGTGCAAATCTAATTAAGGCCTTCTCAGCTTCTCTGTGGTGGGTTTTTTTTTCTTTTCTGTTTTTTTTTTTTGCTCCTTTTTTTCATTTGGACCACCACAGTTATAGATCACAGTTAATTGGGGCTTCAGGTACTTCCTGCTAATTGCTGAGTTGTAATTAATGCTGCCTGAGAAGAGGGAGGTCAGCCGTGGAGCTGGGCTGGTGCTGGGCAGGACGTGACAAGACAACCCCACAGTGACTTCAAACCCAGCCCAGCCCTGCCCCACACGGCCCCACAGGCCCAGGAAAACA
The DNA here is from genome assembly GCA_013397865.1 of Struthidea cinerea. NCBI lineage: Eukaryota > Metazoa > Chordata > Aves > Passeriformes > Corcoracidae > Struthidea > Struthidea cinerea. Next base: position 1,021,486 of record VZTI01004623.1, read on the forward strand.
CAGCTGGGCAGGAGGAGAAATTGGATTCAGTGAGGAGGACTCCAAGCCTTGCCCTTTATTCTGGTACCAGCACAAAAAACCCAGTGGGAATTCAGAAAGGACTGGCATCCTTCAGGGGATGAGAGAAAAGGGGGAGAGGGACTTTTAACGTGGGCAGATGGGGATGGGACAAAGGGAATGGCCATAAACTGAAAGAAGGGAAATTTAGGTTGAATACTGGGGAGGAATTGTTCCCTGTGAGGGTGGGCAGGCCCTGGCACAGGGTGCCCAGAGCAGCTGTGGCTGCCCCTGGATCCCTGGCAGTGCCCAAGGCCAGGCTGGACACTGGGGCTTGGAGCAGCCTGGGACAGTGGGAGCTGTCCCTGCCCAGGGTAGGGGTGGGATTGAGATGATTTTTAAGGTCCTTCCAACCCAAACCATCCTGGGATTTCTATGATTTCAAAAGAAGGATTTTTGGGGATAAACTGTTCAAGTCTTCTCCTGCCTCTTCCCTTATTTTTGTGCCGAATTCCTTTTCAGCCCAGTTTGCCCTCATTTCTCACCAGCAGAGCCACCCTCGCTTTTCCAGCACAAAACCTGGACATCCCAGGAGCCCTATCCCAGCCAGCCCCAGTCCCTGACCAGGACCTGCCTCGGGTACCCAGCTCCAGCACAGGAACCCCTCCCCAGCACGAGCTGGCAGCAGAGCTCAGTCCCAGCCACAAGTTGTGGCCAGAACTTTTAATTCCAAATCCTTCAGGTTGACATTTCAAGAGGTAACACGACAATTGCTTGTGCTAAATCAATTACTGATTATCAATATAGCACTTAGTGATGTATAATTAGTATGTAAGAGATATATTTAGCTGTAGATTATACCAATAATAAGGGCTACACGAGCAATGGCTGTATAATTACATTTTATGAATACAGGAAACCTGTGAGAAATGCTCCCAGATTTAATTGACATTTAACAAGATAACTACAGCAAGTTAATTAGAAATTATATGCTAAAAATATGAATTAACTTTTAAATAATATTTGAGCTTGCTGCACTCTAACTGTAGTAGCTGGGTTTGTGCCACCAAAACACCTAAATGAAATAGTCCTTTCAAATACCATCTCTCTAATTCATTTCCCACAAACCAAAGCCTGTATTATCAGCTACTCATTCTGAATCTTTTTTGCTACACGGAGCCTGAGTTGATCAGCTTAGTGAAAGGCTTATTTTTATGGCCCTTTCATACTTTTTAAAAATGAGATTTCTCTTACGTTTCTTTCAGCAACCCAGAGAAAAGATTCCAGTTCAGCTGTGCCGTCAGCTTTGAACCCAGAACAAAAATGCAAAGTAAGGCACTGACAAGCTTTTAGACTCCCTGCAAGGTGATACATCAGGGATTCTGACAGTGCTAATACAGCCAGAAATTTGGAGAATGAAACAGCCCTGAGCTGGTTCTGCTGTGGCTGGGTGGAACCACAAAGGAAATGTAATCGCGGCTCCTTAGCGCGGCTCCGTTATTTTTAGATCCAGGTAGGGCAGCGCAAAGAGGATGGAAATGTGGCCCAAAATTCAGTTTGCTGCTGGTTCTCGGGGCAATGTGGGGCCAAAGCACAACCACAGGTCCCTCCTGTGCCTTTTCCAAAGCCCCCAGCATCCCTGGGATCACAGTCCTGGGAAGGCATCGGGACCTCCCCAGCCCCGCTCCAGCTGGGTGTCAGCAGACCCGAAGTGTCTGCAGCTCAGCCACTGACGGTTTTCACCGTTGTGCATCAGATCCTCACATCTACAAATCATTCCGAGGGGTTTATTACTCCCTGCCCTGCCAAACTTGGCCTCTCAGTCATCCCAGCTGAACTCATCTCCACGGAGAGCTCTCAGCCCCTGCCCTGAGCAGGGCTCTGATCCCTGCCCACTTCGCCTGCCTCCGTGGAGAGGGAGCTCGGTTACCCAGAGGAGCAAATGGGCCACCATTACCAAGGGAAAACGGTGCCACTTCTGCTGTGCCTTGTCCCAGAGAACTCCAAGGTCTCTCCTGCAGCTCCTCCTCGGCAGCACCCCCTCGTTGGCATTCCGGCCACACATCCGGATCATGCACACACACAGCACTCGTGATTTACTGCCCCTGCTCTTGGAAACGGCGCCTCCTTCCATAGATCACAGCAGGAAATGGGGAAAACAAGATGATAAAGCAGTGAAGGACGGGAGAGATGACCTGAGCTGCACCTGGGACTGCAGCACTGAGCGGTTCGTGGGCAGTGAGGGGCTGGCTTTGAGCCAGGCACAAGCAGAACGTTTTGGACAAGAGATGCCACAACTCTAAACCCGGCCCAAGGCCTGATCTATGTCTGATCGGAGGTTTGGAAAACCTCTAAAAACAAAAGGCAAAGCCTTTTATTGTCCCAGACCTCCCCTCTCCATCCAGGGAGAGCAGCAGAGCAGAGTGCCCAGAGTTCCACTGCCAGGGGCTGTGTTTTGTCCTGGTCACAAACCCTGTCTAAAGCAAAGCCATTGGAGGACAGAAACAGGAAACATAACTGAGGAGAAGAGGTGATTCCTGAGAGACAGGAGTCTGGGCAGAGCCCCCCTTCGCACGGGTGTCACACAGTGCCTCCTTTCCACATCCCAGGTGGATGCTTAGAGGGATTCTGCTGAAGGAATTTTTCCTGCCGTGAGTTGCCAGCCATTTGAAACAGATAAATCACGAAGAAATAAAGTGATGGGAACAGCTTCTCCTGCAGCTGGTTCCAAACCCCAGCAGTTCATGTGCCCCTGGCTCCCACTGACCCCGCACCTGGTCATCCCTGCACTTGTGTCTCCAGCCAGACTTTGGGAATCCCTCTGCCAGGGAAGAGCAGGGAAGGCAGAGCTGTGAGGTGGAATTTCCTTAAACACCCCGACAGCTGGGGGGGATCTATTCACTGCTTCTGTCCAAACTCTCCCTCAGGAGCAGTGATGGATTCTTTCAGGACAATGGGGTTTTCTCCTAAGAGCCATGAGGAAGCTTTGGATGTTTTGCTGAGCTTCTCTGTAAAACATATTTTAAAGAAGATAAAGTACGTGTTTATATGAGTTCCTCTTCTGTAAAAAAATATTTAAAGAAGATAAAGTACATGATTATATGGGTTCCCCTTTTCACTTTTACTTGGTCAGTAGATTAGTCAAGATTGATTTTTCTGCATGAGAGGGAGAGGCCTAAGGTTAAAAGATAAAAGGGTAGATTCCTTTTAAAATGTAATTTAGATTTTTCTGGTATTAGCTCCAGTATCATCACAAAATCACTTCAATTTTCCAGGAGCACCTGAGCCCCGCTGTACAGCTGCAGGGAAGCAGGAAAGGTCTCCTCTGGCAAATGGAACAGCTGAGGACCTGCAGAACCTGCCCTGTGTGGGGTCCCTGCCTGGGGCCCCCGAGCCTGGGCCCTCCAAACATCTGCCACACATGGACATCAGTGACAAAACTTCTGCTGAATATATTTCTTTTGCTGTGGTTGGTGCAGGTTTAGAATTGAAGTTCTCAGAGCTCGTGTCTAAAGGAGTGCCCCTGTGGGTGAAGCCTGGGCTTTAGGGCGGATCTCAGGGAAAGGCTCTTCCCCCAGAGGGTGCTGGGCACTGCCCAGGCTGCCCAGGGAATGGGCACGGCCCCGAGGCTGCCGGAGCTCCAGGAGCGTTGGGGCAGCGCTGCCAGGGATGCCCGGGGGGGGATTTTGGGGTGTCTGGGCAGGGCCAGGGGTTGGACTCTGATCCCTGTGGGTCCCTCCTGGCTCAGGACATTCCGTGATTCCGTGACCAGGACTCTCTCCCCAGTCCGTGCTTTGATAAACTGTGCAAAGCTCAGAGTTACAGAGAGGATTCCAGATCCGAGCTGCTGTTACCAACAGCAGTGAATCAGGGGAGGAAGAGGCCGATGACGTGAAACTCCCACCACTTGTAGAGTCAGGGCTCAGCCTTTAGTCTGAGCTCAACGTTCTCACCCAACCTTCTCCTCATGACTGCTCTTGCTGGAGAGCAGGAGATCAGAGCACGCAGGGTTCTGTACCTGGAGCTCTCCTGTTGCTGGGAACGGCGTCTTTGTACGACATGTCACAGTGGGCTGGCTGAGTGACTGGATTATTCACCAAGAATAATTGAGCTGATACGTTTCAGCATTTTTCTTTGAATAAATTATTTGCAAATAAACATTTTCATTATTCGACCATCTCTGATGTTCCATTAGCATTCAGTGAATTATTTATTCAGCAGCTTTTCCCATCAATCACTGAATAAATTATTCGCAAATAAATTATTCTACCAGCTTTTGCTTTAAAGATGTCCCTTTGAGAACAATAGCTTCCCAGAATAGCAAACAGGCAAAGGGAGCAATTTAAAAGGCCTGATCCTCATCTCGGCTGTCTTGGTGCAAATCTGGAGGATTATCATGGAAATTCCTGGCCTTTTTCCACATTTCCACGTCTGTGAGTCAGATTGTGGTGCCACAGTGCTCCACTCTGCCAAAGCCAGCACAGAGATGCTCGGAGCCCTCAGAACCAGTCTCTGCCCATATCCTAAGAGGCAGCTTCACTCCCAGCTCAGAAATGGAGCTGGATTTGAGCGATCTCCAATCAAAGCAAGGGCTCAGGTCCCACAAATATCCCGGGAGAGATGGGGATTTTGGCACTACCCCAGATCCCTGCTCCTGCCTCCCTCCCAGCCAGGCAGCTCCGTTACCACACCTTGGGTGCAGAATAAATTCAAATCTCCTCCGTGCACTGAGCCCAGCCCAGGAATTGTTTGTGCCTGGGCCAAGCAGGATGAAAGCCTGTTAGAACTAAATGAAGGCTCCATTTATGCCAATTTTAAGGCATAACTGAGGTGCAGCACAGGGGAATTTGCTGAACTCCTCTGTCCTTGTGACAAGAAAGAGCCGCTTTTGTTCGGCGGCACAAGAAGTCCCCCTCATTGAAACAACCATCTCTATCAAAGCACACGCAGCACTTCTCACCCCCCCGATGGTGGGGCCTTCCGGAGAGAGGCAGAGAGGAGCTGGGGGATGCAGGGGAGAGAGGCCTCGTCCGGAGAGGGCTCAGTGTCAAAGCTCCCCGATCCTCACGTGAGATCAGCCCTGGAGCCCGCGCGGGGCTGTGCCAGAGCTCGCATGACACCCGCCCTGCCTGGGCTGCCTGGTGCTATCACTGCAATAAATAATTGCTAATTTGCACAAAATGAACGAGTGAGACACAAAGTAATTGTATGAGGGGGGACAACCCAACAATAACATTAAGATCTGTAATTGACTTAATACCAGACGCTCTTCCCCCGGTGAACCTCTCCTCATCCTCGGAGTAATTGTGTAATGACATTTATGTGGAATAGACTTGTGACATTATAAATGACACTTATGTCAGGATTGTCAGGCTGTGACAGGCTCAGAGACAGCTCCAGTGAGAAATTAATCACTTCTGAGGCTTGAAAGTTGCTCATTTATCGCTGCCAAATAACATCTTGCAAAAACAAGCTCTTGCAATGAAATGCAAGCTCCCAGCCACCTCATCCAAGATGTGTTTTCTCCCTATGGAGAACCTTCCTGGAGAGCCTGCAGGAATGGGGCCCTCACCCTGCATGGTCAGCCTGCTCCAAGAACATAAATATTGTCATCTTCTCCATGTCCCCTCCTCTCAACATCACAGCAGCTTTTAGCAGCTCTTTATGGAGCACACGCCTCTGTAAATCTGCACAGATCTCAATCTCTGTGTTCCACATTTCCAGGGCTGCAGGTCATGAAAGGGTTAAATTATTTACTGGGGAGAAAAGGACGTTTTGAAATGCACTGTACATAATGAATATCACAAAAAACAGAACAGAAAACCTTCTCCAGATCAGTGTAGGGGCTATTATTAGACTATCAAACTGTCATTTTTCAAAGCATTTCAATTGTCACCATTTTTTCTAATGGCTTCTAAAGCATTATCTAATGCCTGGGCCAAAAAAACTGGGGAGGATCAAAGCATGTTGAAAAGCAGCAGTCAGGCTGCATGACAAATAAGTGTTTGCAGGCTAAACTCTTCCCATCCATTTGCCTTCTGAAATATTTGTGAACTTCAAACCAAGATGACTTTATTTGTGTTCTGGGTTTTTTTTTTTCAAAAGATTCGAGTGTCCTTAGGATTTTGCCTTCTCTTTTTTCATGGTATGGGAATGTTTAAGGGAAAGGATGACCCAGTTGTGTCCTGCTGCAGTTTTGGTGTAGCTGCCATGACCCTGCAGGTCCCGTGGGCAAACACAGAGAGGTGGAGGGCTCCAAAAGAAAACCTGGAAGTGGTGGATGAGGCGGGGACCATCTGGTGGAGGCTGCAGGGAGTGTCCTGCAAAGCTCTGCACACTCAGAGCGTTTGTGTTCCGTGGGCCATAAATGTCTGGCTGTGTCTGAAACCCCCGGGAACCGCTGAGCTGCTGCTGCTGCCCCCTGCTCTGCCCTCAGGTCACCTGGTGGCCTCCTCCCCCAGGACACCGAGGGACACAGGAGGGACACTCCAGCACTGCTGTGATCTCCCTCCTCCTGCGCCTTTCCCAGACCACGGTGTTGTCTCCTTGTTCTGGATTTCCACAGGAATTCCATCAGGAATTCCTGCCGTGGCTTCCAGGGCTGTGTCCCCTCCTTGGACTTGGCTCCCCACTCCTGTCCCACACGTCCCACCCCTCCAGGGGCCTGAAATCCCTCTCCCAAAGCACCCAAGATTAGGCTGTTAATGGAACATTTGTTATTTCCAGCCCCAATGACAATGGAATTCACCAACTGCTTCAGTTTAACCGAGTGTGACGGCAGCAGCCTGATTCCACAGCCTAATTAAATTACATTATTTTCTAGGTGGAGCTTTATGAGCAGAGGTGAAGAGTAATGATTCGAGCAAGGCACGGAGTCACACAGACTTGTTAGACCCGGGACTTCTGTCCAGATGGCAAAATGAGTTATTCTATTTCCATCTCTTTGAAATGTCACAGTATTTGCCTGTGTTTAATCTGGGGCTTGTTTATGCACAGAGTCACTCTCAGAAGAGCAAACGGGAGCTGCTCAAAGGGAAAACGACAGCCCTGGCTGCAGAAAGGAGGAAAAACCTGGATTTCCTCCAACCCACCACTTCCCATGGACAAAACCACTGCTTTAAACCCAACATTATTGCTGCTGGATGGCTCAGGGAGTTACTGAGCAGTGATAAGGAATTGATGGGAAGAGGATTCCCAAAGCTGCTCTCTCTGCCTGTATCCATGAGCTGCCTCTGATGGGAATAGAGCCCAAATTCCCTGCCTGCCACCCACCTCCAGAAAGCCACCCTGCAAACTCAGCCAGTTCTTGCTGAAGTTTTCCTTGGTGAACAAGTGGTTGGAATCCAGCTTTGCATTATGGGTGTTCAGAGG
>VZTI01004623.1:1028888-1141952 GCA_013397865.1 Struthidea cinerea
AAAAAAAAAAAAAAAAAAAAATATATATATAGATTGCAGGCTTAGAGATTTTTCTGAAATCGTAAACAAAAAGGGGAGAAATGCAAGAAGTGGATATATAAGTTTATGGCCTGTGAAATTGAATTGCCTTTTACAGGTCCTTGCCTTTGGATGGACAGGGACAGGGTTTGGCATCCTATGGGAGATGGGGATAAAAGCTCCCAGCACAAGGGGAAGGGACTGTGCTGGCTGATTAAGGATGCAAATTCCCCAGGAGCTCAGGGAGCCTGGATTTCAGAGCTGAAGGGAATCCCAGACTGGTTTGGGTTGGAAGGGACCTCAAAGCTCATCCCATTTCACCCCTGCCAAGGGCAGGGAACCCTCCCCTACCCCAGGGTGCTCAGAGGTCTGGGAAGTTTCAGGAATTGGAATTCCAGCGGGAACATGCCTCGGTTTGTAGATCACCAGCAACACAGAGACATAAATACAGGATGTCAAGGAGCAAAAATCCATGTCCTAAATCACCAGAGAGGCACGAAAAACAGGGCAGGGGAAGGAAAAACCTTGAAGTGATTGGAAAGCGTTGCATTATCCCTCCAGCACCGCTCAATCCCAACTCTCCTTCCTTAATGTAAATTGTTCTTTGCATCGGCCTGTCAGGTATTGACAGGAAATCTGTCTGACATGGAGGTATCTGGATTTTGCAGGAGAAAACCGATGTAATTTGATGGAGCTGGGGCCAGGGATAAAGTAAGAGAGACAGCAACCAAGTTTTATCACCTAATGGGTTTTTCAAAAGTTGCTGCAAGTTCTTTACCGAAATCCTGCCTTATTCCTGTCAGGGCTGAGGTGCCAGTTTATCACCTCAGTACCAGCACATCCCAGGCCAGGGCCCTTTCCAGCCTGCGGTTAATAGCTGAGTGATGTGGATATGAGGGATGCAAGGGATGGTGAATCTGCTCTATTCCCTCAGGAATTCACTCCGGAGGTCTGATCTTGTTTAAAAGTGTCCCTTCTTCCCAAGGTATTTTTTCCTAACCTCACTATTCAGACATGAGGTTTCACAGCATCTTTTCTCATGGCGTTAAAGGAGATCTAAACCTGTCTCCCTCTCACTTTGCCCTTTGGACCTGGCAGAGGAGCAAAGAGCTGCTCAACAGCAGAGATTTTGCCATCAACGTTCGGGAGAAAGCAGAGCCAAGCTGAGCCCAACTGGGTTTCTAAACTCCTCCGACGGACAGCAGGAACCGATCTACGGCTCCGAGGGCGAGGTGAAGGCCAAGCAGACGGCGCAGACGCTCGCTCTCAAAGCGCAGTCGCTGAGTGGCTGCTCTTGGCGCCGTGCACCAATGGCAAAGTGCTGGTGAGGGGACACCGGAGGGGACATTGTCACAGGGCTCACTACCTGGCAGTGCCCATTGAGCGCAATAGAGCCCTTTTTGGCAGCCCCTGTTAATTCACTATTTGGCAGCCCCCATTGTTCCAATGGATCACTATTTGGTGGCCCACCTGGCATCACTATTTGGCAGCCCCCATTGATTCCGATGGATCACTATTTGGCGGCCCCCCTGGCATCACTATTTGGCAGCCCACGTTGATTCCCATGGATCACAATTTGGCAGCCCCCATTGATTCCTATGGGTTACAATTTGGCAGCCCCACTGGGATCACAATTTGGCAGCCCCCATTGACTTCAATGGATCACTATTTGGCGGCCCCCTGGGATCACTATTTGGCAGCCCCCATTGATTCCGAGGGATCACTATTTGGCGGCCCCCCTGGGATCACTATTTGGCAGCCCCCATTGACTTCCATGGATCACTATTTGGCGGCCCCCCTGGGATCACTATTTGGCAGCCCCCCCAGAATCAGTATCTGGCACGGATCCCCTTGAAGGAACCTCTAGCATGTATGCCCAGGGAGGGAATGATAACCAGGGCTAGAGGGGCCCTGCCTCTAGCCAGGAAGGGGCACGGGAGAACCGGGTTTTTTGGACGGTGTGGATCCGATGGCCTGGCACATCAGAGCCACAGAAATATGATGCGTTGGTTGATACTGGTGCACAGTGTACTTTAATGCCATCAGGACATGTCGGGGCAGAGCCTGTTTCTATTGCTGGGGTGACCGGGGGATCACAGCAGTTGACCCTGGTGGAAGCTGAGGTGAGCCTGACTGGGAAGGAGTGGCAAAAGCATCCAATTGTGACCGGCCCAGAGGCCCCGTGTATTCTGGGCATAGACTTCCTCCGGAACGGCTATTACAAAGACCCAAAAGGACTCAGGTGGGCGTTTGGAATAGCTGCTGTGGAGGCAGAAGGCACTAGGCAATTGAGCACCCTGCCTGGACTATCAGAGAATCCTTCTGCAGTTGGTCTCCTGNGTCAGAACCAAGCTTTAAAAATCCTGAGGAGTTAAACACAGAGCCCTCAAGTTATGTGTGAGACCATCAGAGAAATCCCTCAGGGAAGGAGGCTCTCAGCACATTTCAAGCCTGGTGTGTTTGGCCTGTCCCCCGGTACCTGCTGGGTTTTTTAGCACTGGAGTCCAATAAATTGATTTGGGTGATGCAGTGAGAATTAAGCAGGAACTTCACTGCATTGACTGGAGACCAAACTCCAGGAAGACATCACTGAACTTGTAGGAATCCTGAAGTCTCATCTACACAATCAATAGTTTTGTTTATCAATTTAAACATGTTAATGGGAGCTGCGGAGGGGAGCAGGAAAAAACCACGGCACAGTCACCCCTGGGAAGTTTGGAGGGGCAAATGAACAGGGTTTGTGAGCAGGGAAGGGTTTGTATTTAAAATGGGACCTAAACCAGAACATAACAATGGCCACAGCAGAGAGGCCGTGAGCATCCCATAAATGCAGCAGGAGAATAAAAAGCATTTTTAATGTAAAAAAGCATCTTTTGATGTAAAAAAGCCCACACTTCACTTTGACTGCAAAGGGCCCGTGACAAAGGCACAAATCTGAGGATGCAGATGGGCACTGGGGGGAAGGACAAAGGCAGCTGAGCAGAGCAGGTACCGATTCTCATGCAAAGCCCCTGCACTTTCCAGCCCTTGAAAATTCAATACTTTTAAGATTCTGGCTGGAGCTCTTAAGTGCTGAGAAAGGCAAAGGAGTAATCAGGGTAAGTGAGATTGGCTTTCAGCAGGTGAAAGGAGGAATGGGCTGCAGGAATGGGGATGCTGGGGGGGCCTGGACCCCCTTGTGCTCCCCCCAGCAGCTCTGCGACACCCCCAGAGCCCCCTCTGCACCCTGCCAGGACCCATCTGCCTCCGGGGGCAGGAGGAGAAGGGGAAGAGCCTCCTCCCGAGCTCAGCAGCTGCCAGAAAAGCTGGGAAGAGCAGAGCAGGGAATTCCAAGCGCACCAGTCCCAAAGGAGGGGGCCCAAGGCGGCAGGGTGCTGAGCTGGGAGGAGCAGGGCCCCACTGCTGAGCTGTCTCAGGTCCGGTGACACCTGCACTGGGCCCCAGTTCCATGCATTTTCCCTCTCCCAGGGAAAGGGGACCCAGAAAGGCTCTCATTCACCCCAATGATGCCTCACCCCACTGTGACAGTGCAAAAACCCACATATTTTACCAAAATATTCACTGAGGACGAGACCCAGAGTGAAATGAGCTCCGTGCCTGTTCCCGGGTCAGGTTGGTCGTTCCTGTTACGATTTGCAGCTGGAATTTTCAGATGTGTGAGAGCTGCCAGCACCCAAAGCGTACCAGGAACTGAGTTAAACTCATTTATGTGTTTTAAAACTTGTAGCAATAATAATCATTATCATTACAGAGCACTGTAAGTGCTAACAATAATAAGAATAATAACTATTACTGCCAGCAGTTACCATGATTATTACTATTATTACTTCCTACAGTATTAGGGATCAATTCAGCTGGGAGACAAATGAGCACCAGGCTGGGGAGGGAAGTGGGAAGGCTAAAGACAAAAAGGGAATGCTGGAATAAACAATCCTATTCCCTTCTTTTTTGGCAACACACGATAAAAGACATCCAGCTGTCCCCACTCCGAGGAGGGGCATTAATGTATCACCTACCCCACTTGAAAAGCTTACAGAAATCTGCTTATATTTTTTAATCATCCCGCATTTTAGACTTTTAAAATACAAATATGGATTTCAAACATATCAGGGGAACAAATTAACTCAGAAAAATGGCCGTGCTTTCCAAGGTTGCACCTGCCATGAAATTGCTCCAAGTTTGCATTTTCCCCGAGTCTCTGGTGTGTCATTAGAGCAGATTGATCGCCCTCCTCTCCCGGCAACTCCCCCATTAGAGGGTTATTGTATGGAAATTAATGGCAGGCCTGAAACATTTCTTTTGCAGCTGCAGTAGTAGAAGTCAGTTTTGATTAAGCACTCGAAACCCGGCAGACTGGGGTGATCTCTTTGCTTTAGTTCCCTCTTTTATTATCAGTGGTGTCAAGTTTTGTTACTTTAGCCGTTCCCCTGGTACTCCCACTGCATCCTTGGGTAATAATAGGGGTAATTCTTTTTATGTGCACATCTATTTATTTTAAATACGTACATACCGATCCTCAGCGGTGTAAAATAAAATCCCAGCACCCTTGCCACAGCCCTAGGAATCATTCCCGCTCATTCCAGAGGCTGAGCGGGGCAGGGCAGGATGGGAATGGATACCGGGAGCGCGGCTGAGCCTCTGCTCAGTTACGCCGGGAGTTGTTTGATCTGATGTCACATTTAATGTGCACCTGCTCTGGCTCTGGGTCGCCTTCCTCTGCCCTCCCTGCCCTGTTTAACCCAGTTTAACCCAGTCCCCAATGGCAGCAGGGAAACAACAGAAGAGAAAGTGGCTCCTGTGAAAGGAACCCCTATTTTTGAACAGGCAGGTATCAATCACAGCCCTGATGGAGAGGAGGCTGGCAGAGCCCTGCGAATGCACGGCCAGGTACAGACTCTGAGGAGAGCGCTCTGCTCCTTCCACTGTCCCGAGTCCTCCTCGCAAACAAGGAGCCTTTCTGATAAAACTTCTACACTCAATGACAAAGCACTGAGCTGCAGCTCCCCATTTATCTTATTAAATGGTCCCAGAACAGCTCTGAAAAATGTATTTAACACAAAGATACCTATTAATTAATAAGCACATTAGTCAGCAATCAATACTGGGTTGATGATATTGTTTAAATTATGCATGGATAATAAGGATCTGGTTCTGCCTTCCTCATCTGTTTTAAGGCATATATTGAAAATGAGTAGTGCAGAACGGCTTTGCATTTTAAAAAGTTTGATTAAAATTATTTTTAAATAGACTAATCCTATGAACGTATTATATTGCACAAAATCAGCCCTGAGCACAGTCAGTTTATCACCTCAGTCTCTTCACAGCCCATTGATTAAGCAGACACTGGGAGCAGCCTGTTCCTTTCTCTGCGTTTGGGTTTTATTGTGGGGATATTGTTGTGTGTTTGGAAAGCCTGAGCAGGGCACTCCTGGCAGCTCTTTTCTCCTGGGCTGCACAAACTGTGCAGCTGATTCTGAGGCTGATCCCCCACTGCCACTGGTATTTCTTGGGGGGACAGAAGTGATCTCACAACAAACACCCCCCGACGTCCTGGCCCAGTCCCACAGGACACACCTGCCTCTTTCTCTGGATGTCCAGGTTTGCCTCTAAGCAGGGTTGTCAGAAATGGGAATAATAAAAGTGAAGAAAGTCAACGGAATTATCCTGGCATTTGCTTTGGTACCACTGCTGTGGTTTAATAGAGCTGAAATTCTCAGCCTGGACATCTGCAAAGTGGATTAAAAAGTATTTGTTTTACGTTCAGAAGCTGTCTGCATTGGGATAACGTTAATATATTATAATATTTAACGTACTAATATTTATATTAATATGTTTAAGTGATATTAAATTAATTTCAGTCATTTACACAAGTGGTTTTACCTGGATAGTTTTAAGTAAATTGGCTGAAGCTCATTTACCTGAGTGTACACAAGCCCCAGAGCCAACAGATTTGCTTTTAAATCATCCCTCTGAACATCCCCTGTCCTCCCTTCCTGCACAGGCACCTAAAGGAGCTTCTCCAGCTCCAGGTGGTTCTGCACACCCACAAATCCACGTCCGGCCGGGTTTCCTGCAGCTCCCTGCAGAGCAGCTCGTGCTCCACTGGGATTGGGGTGGGACTCATGGATTTGGCTCTGCCCGACCCCAAAATGCAAAGCCAACCCAGCCTGTGGCAGGAGAACTCTCACAAAGCCACAGGAATTAAGGAATAAATGGATTTTCCCAGCCACACTTCGTGTCTGGATTGCTGAGGAATCCAGGAGGGAATTTTCTCTCAGTGATTTAACCACTGGCTTTGAGTGGCTGGGGAGGAAGCCCAGCTGGGACTTCACCTCCCTGCCTGGGATCACGGATCTGATCCAACAACGGCCTGGACACCCCTGGACATCAGGATGGACACCAAGCCAGGAGCCCCAGCACACAGAGCTGTGAGCTGAGCACAGCCTGGATTTACCTCAGCAGCTCTGAAACCTCCCAGACAAAACCGTTCTGGGGGTCAGCACACAGAGGATGCTCCAACACCTGCCATACAAACACAACACTGTGTTCTCATAGCTGCAGCTCCAAATTAGCTTTAGGGTCTCCACACGTTGCTTCCTTAATGATGTGAAACATAATAGCCTCGGCTGTAATAAAGATGAATTACTTTTTAATAAAATAATAAAACTCTGGTAAACACTCAAGGTTTATCACTTAATTTATCCCCAGTGCTCAGACAGAAAAAACTTTCGTGCTACTTGGTTTTTAATATTGCCAGCGATTAGGTTTCAATAACCCTCTGCCAGCAGCGTGTGCCTCATCTCCCTGGACAGGCAGGGCAGGCCGTAACTTCCTCTCCATCAGAGCTCTAATGCTGTAATTTAGAACTTCTGTCAAGATGAAAGATCTTCCCAGGGACCTGCAGCAGGCCCATGGCAACACTTTGGCAGAGGGCTGGATAATGAAGTTTTCATTATTAAATAAAGATATTTTAGTAATGTCATAACCTATAAATCCATTCTTCTACAACACATCAGTGCAATATTTTGTTTATTCCTCATGCACTGATTCCACCCTGCCTGCAGCTCCCCATTCCCTGGTTTTTGGCTACCGTGCCAGCACTTTGGAGTTGCCATAGAGATAAATTCCAGTGTCTCTCCCTGGGGTGGGATGGGGAGGGCAGGGCTCACATCCCTTTGCTGGCTGATGGGCTGAGCCTGCAATTTGGTGTTACCCGAAGGAAATGATGATGTGGCTCATCAAGAATTCTGGAAAGGGGGGATTTTCAGGAGGAAATAAAAGTCCAGCTGAATGGTGCCACGCTGGCTCTTAGGCAAAGGCAGCAAGGGAAAGCCAAGGCAGGTCTGCAGTGAAAAAGTTTCCCTGCACTTAAAGCTGACTGAGACAAATCAGTAGATCCCAGCAGGGAACTTGGTGCCTCCTAAAAACACCAGAAAGGAAATCAGGAACTGAGCAAAGACAGGCCTGCTCACCTGTCAGAAAATTCTGTTTATTTTCAGACTTTGAAAGCAAACTGCAAACCCTGTCAGCACTTGAATTGACTGAAAAGAATTTTCCCCTTCCAGTGTTAAGCAAACAGGAAAGTTCTGTGTGGCAGCACCAATGGTGTCTGTAATGGCTTGCTAAGATCCTGCTAATTAAAAAAAATAATCTCATTTGAAGATAGTTAATGGATTCAGCATTTCTACAAAGTATTAGGAAGGCAACATTATCTGAACTTGGGGCCTGGGTGATTACTGTGCAATTAGTTATGATTCAATTCACTGAAGAAAAATGCACAAAGGAATAACCACTGGCAACAAAATAAATGTCCTGGAATTGTTCTACCAACTGCTTTGATTTTGTCTTAAGTTCAGAATTTTGATGCTGCCGGAATGCTTTAATTGCAGCCCTGATTTCACATCACTGGGCTTGATTTATCCTATTAATGCTTTTCTCCCTTTCCCTGAGACAACCTCAGTGAATCCCTCCAGATCTGGGAGTTCTCCCTGTTCAAACCAGATGCCAGCTTAGAAAACATCCTACACCATGGGGGTGAAAGCATCTGGGATTCTGCATTATGAGGATGGAGCACCCTGTGCCAGATTCGGTTGTTGCCTTCGGCACCATCATCAAAGGGTTCTGGATTCCGGGCTCTGAGGGCAAACTCTGCTGTGCCAAGGACAGCCGGGGTGGGTCCGGGGCAGCAGAGGTGGCACAGTTTAATTTGGCAGCTTGGAAGAAGCCAGAGGTGCTCTGCTGGCTGCCCAAATTCCCACCCTCACGCTGGGACTTCAGAGCTGCTGATGTGAAAATCAGATTTTTCCACTTAGAGAAGTCTTGGTGTCCTTTTCTGGGGACAGATGTGCTGGGGAGGACAGAACCAGGCGCTACCGAGCTGAACAAGAAGCTTCCCCTGTTGCCTTTTGCCGGACAGTTCCTGGTGAGCACTCCCTCTGGAATTATCTCACAGTTCTGCTGCCTCCCAGCTGATCCCATTTCTCTCCGTTTTAAGCAATTTTTAACCTCCCTTCCTCAGCACAGATGAAGTTATGGGTTTGCACAACTGGATTTCAGTGGCAATGCTGAGTTACACCAGGTTTCCAGAAGGGGAATCTGTATTCCTATGAAAATCTCCCCGAATTTCAGCGCAGTGTTCCCACGATAAAGCTCCAGAAGAGCTCGAGGCGAGTCGGGACCAAAGGAAAGCAGCAGGCAGATCAGGATCAGTACTCAGATCCCGCTTTCTCTTCCTTAAAATAAACAAATAGACGAATACGAATGGAAAGGAGCGAGGCTGGGGAGCTCCTGGCACTCCACTAGGGGTCTGTCTCCACTCAGCATCACCGCTGGGAGCTCCGGAGCTGCGCTGGGAGAATCTCCTGTCCTGGGGTTCGGGGAGATCAAAGCTCCCCATCCTCCCGGTCTCTATCACCCTGGCAGGGCTCCGAATGCTCCGGCTGCCACTTCCCTATCAGCAGCATCTCCGCGGATAAAGTTCAAGCCCCGCTCGGCTCCCAGCTGCAGGAACCGGGATGTGCCGGGTGGGTTCCCGGGGAACCTCGGGGTGGGTGGCCGGGCTGGGCCCGGGGCTGCTCTTGGAAGTTCTTCTATTTATGGAAATCATCGCCTTTCATTTCGCTTAATTAAAGCACCCGGAGCGATCGGGCTCCCGATTCCAGGAGATGAAAGGGATTTTGGAAGGCAGACAGGGGCCAAAGACGGAAGCCTAAACCTGAACCGAGCGTTTAGTGGGAAGAGATGACGAGAGATTCAAATCCAGGCAGAGATTCAGCACCATCCCAGCTAAATCCTGAACTCTGATTCCTACTGAGGAGTTTAACCTGCACTTATTAATGCAAACGCATTCTGGAATTTATTTCTGTTTCCATTACTGGCCAAAACCATCATGATTAATGTAAAAAACAGCTATAAATGACAGTGCAAACTACGCTCCACTTTCCTGATTTATCCAGTTCCAAACTAATTCAAATAGTCACCTGAAATGCATGTTTTTCATTTCATAGAAATACTGTGAGATAAAATTCTCCTGGCATCACAGAAGTGCTACTCAGAGCAGTAAAAACATACAAAGATTGAGCAGATCAATCCCACTCCTCTGCTGCTAAATGGGCTTACAAGGGATATTTGGGGTTTTGTGAGTGAGCCCATCCATCAGAACCTCGGCACATTCACACTCCATTCCATGCCATTATCTGTTCTGGCATCAGGAGTATTCTGATCTCATCCTCAGCACGGCAAACCCAGACCCAGCATTAGCGCTGCAGGAGGCTCTGGAGTTGTGCCAGTGAAGTGTGGTGAGCTCAGCTCCCAGCCCTGGGCCATCCTGCCTCACCACCGGCCACCTCAGGCAAAGCCACTGAGAAATGGCAAAAAGCAGCTCTGGAGGTGATTCCATATTTGCGTTTTCCAGGTGGCACCAGAAATACCCAACTCGGATCTCTGGACGACGCAGGTGAGCAGCTCACTGCTGTTTAATTCCCTTTATAGCCCCCCAGGGTGCTCCCCAATGACCCCTTCACTTGCAGGAGCTGCTTTTTATCCGTCTGAGTTGTACGAACCCCCCCCATTTGTCACTGTGACATTGCCAGTGTCTCTCTGATCACGCTGATGTCACTCCGGGTCTGTTACACCACTGGCAATGGATTAGATGTAAAATAAAATCCATACAAACATACAGAGGTTGACTCAGTCCCGTAAATTCAAACTGGCAAATTCAAATTGGCACTTCAAAAGGAGCCAACTGCTCTTGGCAGAAGCACCAGGAGAAGTCACCCCCTGTGAGGGGCTCATCAGCACAGACAACACCAGGAGATTTTTATATTCTCTGTTTCTTATCAGCCAGTGACTGACTTTCCCCAGGGTCCCCTGGAAAACGCCACACGAAAATATCCCGTGGTTCCAGCTGGCCAGCGAGGTATGGGAGCAGGGAAATGAATCTGCTGAGCTAATGAAGCTTAGGTCAGGACTGGGTAAACACTGCAGGAAAGGATCTGCAAACATTTGTTCAAGTGAAGGCTTGGAATGGGTTCCAGTGGCCCCCACGAGTCCCAGCATCTCCCAAACCTCTCCTGCAGCCCTTGCACAAATGGACTCGTGTTGAATCCAGACAAAGCATCACAAAAACACAGGCAAATACATGCTCAGAGATCTGAGCAGTTGCACAAATATTTCCTCTGATGAGTAATGGCACCCATGGCCCTTGTGCTGTTTGTGAACTGGGAGTCACCTGCCTGCAAGTCCAGAATGCCCCACGGAGGAAAGAACACGGAATGGGGGAAAGCACTGGGCGGTGACAGAGGTGTGCTGGCAGGATTTGTTAATATTTCCACTAAGATTCAACCCAACATCTTTCACCTGGTTAGAAATGCACTGAAATATCTTTGGAAGCTATTCCTGGTATCGCCCCATTTCTCTAAAAGCCTCTGAAGCCCTCTCTGCAGGACTCCGCGCATCCCAGGGCTCTCGCAAACACCTGTCTGTAATTTCCTGATTATCCCGGCTCCAACAACGCCAGTATTCCTCCAGCAACTCCACCTGAGCACGGGGTGGACCCAAGTGCTGTGACACCAAGTGGGGCAGCTGTTCCTCAGTGCCGGAGCACCCCGGGGCTCGCAGGAACAGGGGAGGTGAGAGGTGGAGGTGAGGATGTCACCGGGGCACTCCTGAGGAGGCAGCAGCACAGGAGGAGCTGTGGGAGGGGAGCCTGGAGGCCCCACCATGGCTGAGGTCGGAAGATGCACTGGGGAAGGGTTTCTGCAGGGCTCTGGCAATTGCCCTCCCCAAATCAAGCTCCTACTGGCTCAGCTGAGCTCAGGAAACCTGACACTGCGCCAGGAGCCTCTGACAAGCTGGATCTTGAAGCCTCAGAAAACAACGCCCTGACAACTTTTATATTTGCATAAACATTATTTAATCAGTTCTGTGCCATCTCATTTCTACGGGAGGCTGTGCCCGGACAATTTCCAAAAATGAGTTTAAATGCAGTAATTCTGGTGGGAATAGCTTTCCCTGTGACACTTCCTGGAGGTGAAGCGTGCTGGAGGAGAGGCCAGGCAGGGACAGGAGCACCAATGACCTTGTGCTGGCTCGGACAGACCCCTGCACTGGGCTGCAAGTTCAGCCCACACAGCCCCGGGAGTTTAGCAAAGACTCTGGTGGTGAATGGTCTTCCAGCAGCTTCCACTCCAGGATTTGGGACTAATCACTCATTTCTAAGACATTAAAATGATGTGTTGTGAGTTGTACTGATCACAGTTCTGTGCAAGCTAATAACCCCTGTGCTTTCTCCAGGGCTTTTGCTGAATGTGTTTCCAGAACATTCCTGCACATTCGACCTATGACACATCTTTCCTTGAAAGAACAGACCTTCCTGGATTCCTCTGACTTGGTCTTTGGAATGGGAAACCTTGCTCAGAGGAACTCCAAGCCTTTGAAGGTAATTCATACATTGGTCAACAACTGTAATAATGCAGCTAAAATTACAGTGCGCTCCAAACACTGAACATTAAAGACTCTGCATTTTATAAAACTAATAAATCAAGCATGGCAAGTGCTCAGCTTCTGGCTGAATCCAGATAATGGGAGCAGCTCCACTTCCCTGAGTGGCAGCGGGGTTACGCACTCGGAGTCACTCTGCCTCCCCAAGTCACGGAATCAGCAGCGGATTTTGCAATGCCTGCTCGGGCTGCTCGACGTTCAAACACTCACACAGAGCTGTTTATCACCAGAGGCTGATCAAGAGTGGCCTCCTCTCCCTTTCTGTCTCTCTCCCTCTTGTTTCTGTCTCTGAACTGTTTTGTTGCTACCGACAGGAGTGATTTCTTCTGAAGCCACGCATTGCTGGTGATATGTCTTGAAAAACAAACCATTTTGTGTTCTCAAACACAGAATCAGAGGGGTTTCTCTGACTTCAGCTGAGTTAGCAAATAGATCTGCAGACTCTCACCAACTGAAGGGTAAAAGCCACGCTTCTAAGGACAGGAAGTCGATGCTCACATTTTCATGCTGTGTCTGCTCTGTTCTCATGAGAATCCAGGAGCTGCCTCCTCCCACCAGCCTGAAAAGTCCCAGAAAAGCAGCACGAGCTAGGGCCAGTTTTTAGCTTTTCCCTTTGCAATAGTCATAATATTGTACCTATAAAATTTAGGGAGATGTGGGGCTTTTTTTGAACAGAGAACGAGCCCTTTGTCCCAGGTCAGCGCAGCTGCTGATTTAGGTCTAACAGAACCAGAGAGCTGCTCTGGTTTGTGTTTCTGGCAGGACTCAGCAGCACATTTGTGACTTCTCCACGCTTCTAACATGGAGAAAGGAGTAAAAAAGAAAATTACATGACTTTTAAGTTGTTCTCTTGGACATTTTTTCCACTTTCTTGAAGTGGAATCGCCCTCAGATTCCATTTGGCCATGACAAGTAATGGTTGTTCTGTTCGACTGTTTGAAGTAGCCCAAGTTCCTCAGCTCAACATGCCAGCAAAATGCCTGGGAAGGTGACGAACACAGCACCAGGACTGTCCCTGCAGCTCTAACCTGGCTGCATCCACCACCCTGTGCATCCTCCTGGGGCTGTGGATCCACTTAGCTGACAGCCCAAGCTGGAAACAAAGGGAACGGGGAATGGAAATTTACTTCCATTTAGCTGCGACTGGGTTTTATGTGGAAGATGCACCCCACCCTCCCTATCTGAGAATCAGCAGCAGCGAACTCCCAGCGCTGTTGCTCAAGGGGAGATCTCCACTGTCAGGTTGATTTGCGATGCTTTTGAGCTGACACAGTGCCTGGGGCAAGGGAGGAGGTGGGTTTGCAAAGGAAGGAAGGAAGGAAGGAGATTAAACCTCCATCAAAATGTGTGGTTACCTGTGCTAGGGAAAGGGAGAGGCGGTGGGGGAGGGTGGACAGGCAAAAAACCTGGGAAAACTGCATTGCCAAATAGGGAAATGGGGAAAAGACCGAGATTTTACACAAGATCCTGGGCTTTCCATGTGCTCCTGGAACAAAGCCCTATTAGGGCACTTTCCTCCTCATCTGTCACGAACCTTAAGGGAAGCTTTCCCAAGAACAGAGTCAGGAGGCACCAGACATCCCGATTCTAAACAGCAGTGAGCACAGCAAGCAGGAAAAGGAGTGTGCAGTGTTCAGATACTCTGAAATTGGGCAGCTCCATTGGAAGCTCTGGAAACGTGGATAGTCCAGTACCCCCGACAATAAGACTGCAGGTGATTCCAATGCTGCCCTCCCATTTGGAAATAGGTGACACTCTGTGCATGTTGGAGACACAGAGATATTCCCTATTCCAGGGAAAACAGGCAGTTACTGCTGAGGGAAATCTCTGTGGCTCTTTCTCGTTGAAGGAGCATCTAAAAACAAAACCTTGAATGACACCGAAATGGCAAATAAAAAAAGAAACAGTATTTTTTTTAGTGCTGTGCCTGCAGAAAAGTGCAGGAGCATGATCTCAGGGCGGAAAAATTACAGCTCCTCCTTCATGGCCACACACCTGAGTATCCCTGAATTTGGCTTATCAGACTTGATCTGTGACTGAACCAAATAAAAAGCAGCATTACGTGTTTCCATCAGGTGGTTGAAATGCAAACTCCACAGAGCTCTGTTTTCCCTCTTTCCATCCAAGCATTTTTTCAGACCTGGCATCCATCACTCCCTTAGACAGCGGCACAGGACCCCAACAAGGATTATGAAACTGCTGATCCCTTTTCCCACCGGTACGATTCCCCTCCCTCTCAGTGGGAGCAGATCACCGCTGGATGTTCAGCGGGATTTGATTTTCAGTATTTTCAATTAAAACCATCACTCCTCTGAGCACATTTCTGCCCCCACAATGCTGAAACGCAGCTCCCTGGTTCATCCCTGGCGAGGGGCACCTCCCCACACCACCAGGAACATATGCAGGGCACAGATTGTCAGGAATACGGGATGCAGGATCCCGAACCACGACGCCAAACAACGAATACCTATCACATGGGTGGGAAAAATCTGTGAACCTTATGGATCCACCTCACACCTCCTCCCAAAGCAGCTGCCAGGGAACTCACACGGAAGGCATCACCAAGGACAATAAATACCGAGAAAGGAACAGGCCTCCCTCAAGCAATGAAGGCAATACATTTAAGTCCCAATTTCAAAATATGAGCATTCCAAAAACCCCATTCTCCTCCCCCCAGCTTCACAGACTGGGAGAGGGGATTAAGATCCACAGTTTCCATTCTGGCTCCATCCTGAGGCTGTGTCCAAATGTGAAAATGATTCCCCCTGGGAGCCTGGATTACAGGCACCTCTCCGATTTTGTTATGCACTTTCTGGGAAAAGGGCAAGCATTAGCATTGCCCGATGGAAGCACGGGGATGTTGTGCTTGGAACATTCAGTTCCTCAGGACTTGCTAGCTAAACCTCCCACCTGGGAAAGCTCTGGCACCACCTCCCCTCAGGCCCCATCCTGTGGGGAGGACAAGGACTTCCCTGCCCTGTGCCCCACACCAGGACCCAGCTCAGGTGCTGGTGACAGCTCTTTGGGGAGGCGATTCTGGGGCTCCAGGCCAAGGCTGCCCCTCGGTTTGCTCCTATCGACCCCAGTGGCGGCCGAGGCTCAGCAGAGACATCGTTAAGGGCTGGTAACGATCCCAGCTGAGGAATTGCCTCCTAAAACCGCCGGGATCAATAGGAAAATCTTTCTGCTAAAAGTGCCATTGATACCTCCAGACCCCAAGCACACAACCGCTTTGTTCTCTGTCTCAACACCCGACATTCTTCTTTTTAATTGCCCACTGAATTAAACTTTTGAAACTCCTTAATGACTGGATTTATACTTCATGAAAGGATCGTTTGTAATTACAGGCGGTTTGGGGAAGGGGGTTTTTCTTTTCATTCTAATTGCAAATAATTGACTGCAGCGTATTTCTGAGCATTACATTTTGAACAAAGATGTCTCCTTTGAAGTCAAAATTCAGTTTATGCCTTTCTGCAAAGGGAATGCATAAGAAAATATGTCTTGCTTCTGGTAATGGGAATTTATTGTTATGGCAGCCAGTGCAGCACTCGATCAGAGCTGGACTTTCTGTGCAAAATACTCCACTAAAAAAAATGGATGGTCCCTGCTTGGAGAGATCAGGAGGCATTTCCAGGGTGATTCAGTTACAGGGAGCAAGCAAAGAAATAACCAAAGAGGAAATGGGAAGAGCTGCATCAATCCTGACCTGTTCCCAGACTCACATTTTCCATACTCTCATTCTCTACCCTCCTTTCCCTGTTTCTAAATGACTCCACCACAAATTAATTTAAGAAGGGAAGTGGAAGGACACATCCACCACTGCAGATTTTAATTCCCAGGGGACAACACACCTGCTGGAAGAGCGAAGCTTTCCCTGCCATGGTATTACCTCCATCACTATATCACACAGGGAGGAGAGTTCCCTGAGCAAGAATTTCCCTCTTGAACCGAGCATTCAAAGGACAGGAGAATCTGAAGAAGCCACTGAGGGCTTGGGAAACATCAACATCCTTGGAAACGTTGAGTGAAGCACAGATGGTTTAAAAGTGCCTCTGATCTGGTAATCTCTGAGATTCCTGCTCAGAGGAAGGCAAGAGGATGGAGGCTGCACACAGAGGTGAATTCTGTGTTTATTTAGGAAAAAGAGGACATCTAAGGAAGGGCCATACTGAAAGGAACACCATTGCCTGTGCTGTACCAGGAAAAAATAAAGTGAGGGTTTTGTTCTGGGAGAGAATTTATTTATCTTCATTTTCTACCAGTAAAGCATGAAGCAATTTAAAGACATTGGATCATTCTATTCAGTAAAATAATGGAATTATTCAAGATGACTCGAGAGATTTGGGCCTAGGCTTGCAGATTTTCATTATTTTCTCCATGGCCTTGAGGGTGTGATTCATCTGTGTAAACGTCTAGATCTGAACGAGGCACCTTAGGCTCCTCTGAGAGATAAGAGAGAGAAATCAGCACTTGCAAGGTGTGATTCATCTGCTCCTGAGGCAGACACCTCAACTGGTCCCACAAAGCCCTTTGGAGCAGCTCTACCTCAGTGAGGTGGAGCAGAGGTGCCCCAGCCCTGCCCGGTGAAGGGTTGTAACCCCAGCTGTTGGAGGAGTCACACTTTTCCTGACTTCATGTCTGGCTTCAGATGAGGAAACTTTTAAGTGCCTCTGATAAGTACAGAGACAACCTAAAAACCACCCCCAGACCTGTCCATTTAGGAAAAAGAGAATCAGTCTTCCTTCATCTCCCCTGTTTGATTGTGCTCCTTGAAATCTCTGGAACATGAAGTTTTATCCCAACTATTGAATAAAATATCTTTCCTGTTCTTGGTTGCTTAAATTTCAGTAGCCTGTCATCATCCTTCTGCTTTATTAGCTCCCCAAGAAAAAAGAAAGTTCAGGTTTTCAGGATCTGGTTCCCTGCTATATTCCAGATTAATGTATCCTAGATTAAGTTTGACAGAAGCAGTATGAGTTCGATTGCTCCTGGAATATCTCATCTGTAAAAGACGAGGAGAAATCAATTCCACAGAATACCTGGGGGAAGAGAACAGGAGGAAACAACTCCCTTGGAAAAGGAGGTTTTGCCACGATGAGGGAACGAGGGAAAATACAACAATGGGGTTGTTTTGACAACGTGCTCTCGCTCGTAGGAGTGCCTGTCCCGGGAAGCCTGGCAGAGACCTGCGGCTGCAGGAAAGCAGCAGGGAAAAAAAAACATTAAAAACGAAATAATTTTTAAAAAAAACCCACAGCAGGGAGAAAAGAAGGCCAGCAAGAAATAATAATAATAATAATAATGAGAAAAATGTCACACTAAACCGTGAGCGCAGCAGCGGCAGCTGCCTGCGCCGGGCGGGGCCGAGCGCAGACGGCGGCCGGGCCGGCGTGCCACGGCCTGCGCGGATTCCTGCGGCGCGGGCAGGCCCCGGCAGCGCCGGCATTCCAGGGCACGGGGCCCCGCCAGCCCCCTGCTCCCCACGGGGAACACACAGGGGTGCCACGGCCCCAGCCCCGCACGGCACGGGGAGATGGGGCTGCTGGGACAGCCCGGAGCTGCTCGGACAGCCCGGAGCTCCTCATACACCCCAGGGCTCCTCACACATCCCGGAGCNCTCCTCACACATCCCGGAGCTCCTCGGACACCCCGGGGCTCCTCACACATCCCGGAGCTGCTCGGACACCCCAGAGCTCCTCACACACCCCGGAGCTCCTCAGCAATCCCGGGGCAGCATTCCTGCGGATGCTCAGGAAGGGGCAGCAGGGCAGGTTGTGGCAGGACAACCTGTGGGGACAGTGCCCTGCCTCCTCCAGGGACCTCGGCTGCCATCCCTGCTGACACGGATTTGGGGTATTCGCTTGCAGGAGAAGGAACCCTGGCAATGGTTTGCTCAGCCCCAGTCCCAGCTCTGCACACAGCTGAGGGAGCAGAGATAACACAGCTCCTGTAAAGGATCGGGGAGCACAACCCCTAAAAGATGAAATGAGCCTTTATTTCCCCCTGGCTTCACAGCCCTTCTGCTGTGAGAAACTGCTCCCTTTGTGATCAGCTACTGACTCAGGTTTGGGTTTTCCCTCACAAAATGGCCATAAGCACTTCCTTACCCTGCTGTGTGCTGCCCTGTGCCATTCCTGGGAACACGGGACACTCTCTCCCCGGGACATTACCATTGATACCAAAGCAGTCTAAGCCCACACGAGCAAACCTGACAAATCCCAGGACTCCCCCAGCTCCATCTCCCTGGGCCCAGAGCACCAAGGAGGAGTGCTGCCTCCTCGGACTGCTGCAGCCTGAAAACCTCTGGAACACAATGCCCCAGGCTGGCCTGGAGCAGAGTTAACTGGGTGAATTTGTCTCCATGTATTCTGTAGGATCCCCAGCCTGCTCTAAAAAAAAGCTGGAAGGAGTGGATGGATGGAAACAGAAAGCACATAAAGGCTCAGTTCAGCAGATCTGTCTTTGTGCTGCCTCTTTCCAGTTCTCATCTGCTGCCTGCTGAGCTGACAAGAGGTGCACTCCAGCTCGATTTTTTTTTTCCTTTTGCCTCCTGTTGTCTTCACAGAATTTTAGAATATGCTGCCAGATGCTCATTCATGCCAGAGCAGGATGAGTAATAGTTTCTACATTCCGAAATGAGCCCCTCTGATTCATGGTATGTGCAAGTCATTTTCTGCAAACACCAAGGGAATCAAAGTTCCTCCTGGGCCCCCTGTAGAAAGATGAACATGCCAGCAAAACCCTGATTGGGAATGTGGGCAAATAATGCTGGTTTGTGTGTTTGCTCTTTGCCTGCAGTTCTTCCTCTCTGAGCAAAGCCCATCAGCATTTCCATGGATATTACAGCCATTATCATAATGAGGATGAGGTAAATCTCGCTCACCATCTCCTCGCTAATTCTGCCCTGGCTGTGCTGCTGTAATCTCCTCCAGATTGCATCTTCTGCAGAGCTGCAAGAGCTGGAGCTATGAGATCATGGCCAAAGAAGCCCCAGGTTTGTATCCATGGCTTCATACGTTTTTTTCTGAAGAAAACACACAGAGGAAACTCATAAAATGTCTCCTCTTTCTTGTGTTGCTTCAGAACTAAGAGACTTGTAAATCACTGCTGAATGGGATGCTATATGCTTTTCTGCCTCTATTATGTATTATGGGGAAATTAATAAGTAATGGGATTTGCAAGATGAAAAGCAAGGAAACCCACAGGGTAGGTGATGGAGAGGCATAATTTAAAAAGTCAATGAAAGGTTCCGTTAAATCACGGCTAAATTATGCTGATATTCACCAAAGTCTTGTGGTAAAATGCTCTTTTCATAAAATATTGAGACTCCTTTCTGCAGTGACAAATGAAGGTTCCCACAGTCCTGGAGGACAGAAGGAGCTGGGGATGAGCCCTGTTTCCCAAGGTGTGAGGTGCAGGGCACGCTGCACCTTCAGAGCCCTGGCTCACCTTCCCCAGAGCTCTTTTGGGAGCTCTGCCCCTCAGGACAGGCTCAGGGAACGTGCAGCACTTCAGGGCTCAAACTTCCCAGGAAATGTCCTCTCCCTTCCCACCTCCTCCTGCTGCTGGGAACTGTGCTCACAACATTAACTCAGATACCCGCGTAACTTCCTTCAGGCTTCCCTAAAACTAGGCCTGCTCCATTCCCTCTGGTCCCACTTCCAGGGGAAAAGGAAGCTCCTGGAAGGGAAAAGGAGCTCAGGAGAGCTCAGCCTTGCAGACACCTGCAGAGGTCTGGGGGCTGGCCAGACCTCCACCTACTTTACTCTGCCCTTTACTCCTGTTAGTAAGAGCTCCCCAGTGCCCAGCACGCCCTGGGCTGCAGGAGCTTGTCAGCACATGGAAATGTAAATAACCCTGCAGGCAAATCCCCTCCAGCCCTTCCCATTCCCGTTCCTGCAGATGCTCTCAGCAGCTTTTCCGTGTGAACCCAGCGCTGCCGGGAACGGGGACAGTGGGGTTTTACCTCCCACCTTCCTGCTGCTCCTCAGGGTGCGAGAGGAGCCCATGGAGTCCATGAGTTGTGCCGTGACATCAGCGCAGGCTGGGACATCAGCTCTGCCTTCCTCTCCTGGCATTTCACTGGGAAGCTTTGCCCTTTTACCCATTTTTTGGATAAAGCAATGGGAACAAGGGGAGTTGCAGAGGGTCGGCACCACAGAGCTGAACATCAGCTTTGTGCTTGCTGAAGGTGGCTGCAATTCCTGGCCCCAGGGACAAACATTTGAGGGGAAAAGGGTGAGCACGTGGATAAAACACCAATGCCTCTTCCTGACACCTAAGATTCCGAACCCCACAGGGCTTGAGTTGCTTCCCATCTACAGCAGGAAATGGTTCTTTTAGAACACTCAGTTTGCCTGGGTTATGTTGAATTCCGGGGAAAAATGTCCATTTTCATCCTCCATGGCCTTGCCCCGTGGTTTGGCTCTGGCAGGAGCAAGGACAGGCTCTGAGCCTCTCCTAAGGCAGTCCTGTAATACCTGAACCCTCTCTGCTAAATGGATTCTTGTAGGAAATGGTTCAGCACTGAAACCCTACCTTAGATCACATCATTTTAACGCCTTTTATTTTCTTCCCCTCCTGTTAAAGCTTGTAAGAAGCAATCTCTGTCTTGTGAAGAACTGTTTTGCATTTTGGGACCTTGGGGAATTAATGGGGCTGAGTAATTATGAGGAAACTTCCCCGAGTTGAATACAAATGGACTGAATGGGCAGAAAGCTCCACAGAGCATTAAGATAAGGAAACTAAAATTTGGAAAGTGACTAAAAAAGATACTTTAACCTTTCTCTTGGCTTTAGCCCACTTGGAATTGATTTGAATATATATTTTAAAGGCTGTTTAAAAATGTCTCTTCCAAAGTGCCAAAATACCTTTGTACACCAACACTGCCTTTGACCCAAAGGGGAAGGAACCTGCCTCAGCTCAGGTCTCTTCAAATATTTATAGAGATGTTTTCCATTTTGACATTCATTTAGATTTCACTTTCATTTCTAATAAAATTCCAACATCTCCACTGTTGGCCAAATCTGATGAAATATGGAACGGGAGAGAGGGAATGAGAGACGAAAGACAATCTGGGAGGGAATTTTGGTTTCATGTGGAGGGATGAGCAGAGGCAAAGCACTTCTGGAACAAGTACTACTTGCCTGTCTTTTTTAATGGAAAAAGAAAGGGGTTTTTCTCCTCATTTGAAGACAAACAGGATCTGGGCCCTTCAGACAGGAGCATCCATCTCTTACTTTCTAAAAATAGCTGCCTTTCCGAAAGAAACCACTCCCCTAAAAAATCTCAGATTCCAGATAAAACTTCCATCTTGCAGAGTTATTGTTCCCATTTGCATCCAAACCCGGTGCCTGACACTTTATTTTTACAGTGTAACAGACAGAAAATTTGCTTAGAAATAGCCTGACAAGAGAGGCTGGAATTTAGGAGCTTTACAGCCCATTTTTACTGGGTGATTCCACTTTTATCACTCTGGCATTTTCCTGAGACACCGTTACAATCACCCATTGTTCTCTCTTCGGTTTTCACTGGGGCAAATCCCGGTGACTCCACAACTTTCTATCCCCACTCTGCACACCCCCAGAGGGACGCTTACAGTGCCAAAAAACCTCGAAAAAAGATACAAAGGCCTCATTCTTGTCTCCCTTGGGGCTCAGAACCCTTGGGCATAAAGGCAGTGCGGGGGAAGAATAATTCCAGCGAGGTGAGCGCATGGAGACTCGTCCTGCTGTTCTCCCCCTGTGCTCCAAACTCCACAGCTCATCCCAGCTGGACACCTGGAATCTCACACACCACAGACCGGGATCGGTGTTTCCAGAACTGCTGCATGGGGTGCGACACTAAAGCCTAACCCTGCTCGAATTCCTCCTGTAGGGAATCTCTCCTTTTCCAGGCAGAGATGTGCAATTGTTTGCAATTTCCCTTTCTAAGGAAGACAAGGATCACCGAAGGGGATGGGGCATTTTCCAGCAGCTTCTCCGGGTGCTGCTCTGTTTGGGGTGGCTCTGGATTTAACCCCAGGGACAGGTATCAACTTGATCCGAGGGGCTGGATCCTGTGTGCTCAAAGGGGGCTTTGGATCAGAACTGTAGGAAAACATCAGCAGGGAGAGAGGTTTTCTTGGGGCCGGCTGTTCCCTCGTAGCTGTGTGCACACCTGACGGGGGGGAGAGGAGGAGCTGCCTGTTGTTTTAAGTCTCCCTTTTCTTCTGTGCTGTGTCTGGGCAGGACCCACACGTCTGGAATGCACCTTAAAGCAGCCTTATCTCCAGAACCCATCATTATATGGCAGGTGGTGGAGCCTACTTGATTTTCTCATTTCTCTTCTTTTTGTTCTCCTCCTTCTTCCCTCCCCCTCCACCCCAGGGTAGGAATTTCTGAACCCCAACCAGGGAACCTCACACACCTGGACTCCACTCACGGCTCCAATGCAGGAAAGCAGTGGGAGGAGGAGCATGAAAAGCCACAACAGAGAGACCATAGGCTAATCCAGAAGACAGATGCTCATAACATCTTAAACTTGTACAGAAATGTGATGTTAACTTCTCTTCCTATTTACCTGCCCTGGTCCGTGATAAAGACAAATTGTTTCCCCAGCAGGGACTCTCCAGAGGTGGTGGCACTCGGCCAGAGGGATGATCTGGCAAAATTCTGTGCCCCAAAGTGCTAAAATGAGCATTCAGTGCCCAACTCTGCCATCACTGCAGTTCAGGGAGCGCTGATGGATTTGGCAGCACCTTCTGCTACAGCCCAGTCCATGAGGCTTAAACTGGACAACACAGCTTCTACCTGGACAAGAGAACTCGTGAAATGACCCTGCCCCTGCAAAGCTGACACTCTCATCCTTTGAAAATACCAACGTGTTTTTGTTCAGAGCTTTGTAATTGCAAGGGTTGGTTTACAATAATTTACACACTCTGTAACTGGTGAGTTTAGGCCATGTAGGAGCCTTTCCCACCTTTCTGTGCTGCATTTTTGTCCCATTGGAGCCTGGTTCTGCACCAATTTGTGTGCCTGCAGCAAAGGGGGAGTGAGTGCTGCAAAGCCTGGCTGCTCTAACATTTGGGTGCAGGACGGGCATTTGGAGGCAGAATCCTCCCATGTGCAATAGATCAGCACTGACTGCACCAGATCTTTTTGAGTTAACCGCAAAATTTGTTGCCAGGATCAGTTTCTGTGTGAAACTGATCTCCATAAGAGGCTGATCAGCAAAAGAAAATCTGTTGAAGTCACTGATGGTTATTTTTTGTTATTTTCTGCTTTGAACTTCCCTTGCTGCACACCTGGAGTTTGAGATTTCTGTGAGGACATTCCACAGCAGCAGGAAGGCAGAAGCTGCAGAGCCCCAGAATCCGCAGCCCAGCCCAGCAGCTCCCGGGGTGGATCCGGGCAGAGCAGAGCCTGGTGCTGTTCTGACTTGTGCAGCAACCACCCGGCCCAGGAAAGCCTCAGGATCAGAAACATGCAAAAATCCTGCAACTGTATTGCCTTTGCTCTGCCATCCCTGAAAACATAGCCCCCAGTTATGCTTTCCGCGCTGGAAAACCCCAAAGCCGCAGCGCACGAGGAGCAGCGGAGCCGCAGCTTCTGCTGGAATTGAAGGGAGGTTTTATTCCTCACAGACTTCTTCCCGGGGCTGGGGGAGCAGGGGGGCACAGAGCTCGATCTGGGAAGGGTTCAAGCACCTCACAACGTTTGCTGAGCACCCCACACCATCCCAGCCCAGTCCAGACCACGGGGCTCTGGGAATGTCCCCTCCAGGTAGGGGATGCCGACCACCTGGAAGTGCCATCCTCCAGAAATCCAAATTACACACATTTTGGGGCAGGATAGAAACCTGCTGTTTCCAAAGCCTCCTGAATTCCTCAGGTTTAATTATCTTGCTTGTTCACTTTTTGGGGAAAAAAAAACAAACAACCAAATCTGGCTCATAAAGTTACTTCAGATCTGTCATCAAAACAATCCCAGGAATAAATGAATCAATGTAAGAAACTAAACGTAGACAGCCATTTTGGGTTTGTTTGATTCTTCAAGCTTGGAACAATTCAGGAAATCTGCATAAATTATTTGAATAAAATTAACACTCAGCAAATTCCTGGAGTTTCACCTTTGTCTGTTTTATGCTGTGCCTCTCCTCTTTCCTATACTGGACATTCAGGAATAAAATCTGTTTTTACACTGAAGTGTACAATGGCCACACCTCCACTGACACTGGGCATCAATCTCACCCAGAGGTGGGAGGCAGCGAAACTGTGCTTGTGCTGCATGTGCAGAGGCTTTGGGGAGTTTGGGTTAGCTTTATTTTTACAGCTGAAATGCAGAAAGAGAAATTCAAATGAGGGAAATGCAATAACCTCCGAGCCTGCTGCTCATCAGCGCATCACCCCTTAAAGAGCAGAGCCCTTTATTAAAAAGGACACGTCTGATTAAAAAGATATGAAACAAAAGTGATTTTTAATTTTATTGGGGAGACAGAGTCATTGCCAGAGACAGCCCATGGCTATGTGTGATGATCGAGATGAGGGCGGGCAGCGAGGCACTAACACAAATATGGAGTTAATAACTTTTCTGCTCTTAGGGAAAGTGCTGTTCAATTCCTGCTGCTCCAGGCGGGTGCAGCTTGAGTGGAAATTTAGAGAAATTACATCCACCTGCTTCCATCTCTTCCATCCACGGCCAGATCTTCAGCCAGCGTAAATCAGTTTATCTGCATGCAGCCAGGCAGATTTATGCCAGTTGAAGACGTAGCCCCTGGTCTTGCACTTCACAGTAAGAAGCTTTAAAATACAAATGAGCATGAACCCCTTAAAATATTCCCCACTCCTGGAACTCAGGAGGAAAACCAGACTTCCCAGACTGCCTCCAATCATCCCCCAGCTTGTGCTGCCTTTGGGGCAATCGAGACAGTATCCAAAGGGGTTTTAGGGATATATCTAAACCTGAAATACTGGTTGGGTTTTCTGGTTGGTGGGGGTTTAAATATTGATTTTTATTCCTCTACTGAGATGTACTGAACCAATGTTTTATTTCCAGTGGAAGGTGTCCCTGCCCATGGGACACCTTCCACTGGAAGGGGGTTGGAACTGGGGGGTCTGTAAGGTCCCTCCCCAGACAAACCCTTCTGTGATTCTACAACATGCAAAATGAAGAGCAGTTGTTTCCCTCGGGTCTGTGTCCCTGCCTGGCTCCCACTGCCTCTGGAATGTTCTGTCCATCCCATTCCACACATCTGCACATCAGTTACACATCAGCTACACATCACCCACATCTCCTCTCCCAGTGCTGACGGATCTGTGTGAGGCGCGTGCGCTGCCGTGCCAGCAGAGTCCCCTGAGCCCGGGTGTCCTGGCAGACTCTGCTCCCCCGCTCCGGGGACAGATGCAGCCCCACACCAAATCCCTGTCCGTAACAAAGGTGGGCTCCAGCAAACCCAGTTTATTTCAGCTTTGCAGCAAGAGGCAGTGCCAGCCTCCAAAGGCAGTAGCTTGGCAAGGGTCGGCAAGTAGAGACAAAGAGGGTTTGCATGTGATTGAGAAAGTGACGCCCTGTGAGACAGGGACTGATGTCAGACTGCCCTGGCTGCTCGACACCCCTGCTGCGGTAATTCAGAGCTACACACGGATGGAGCAAGTTGCTTCATGTTTGCTGCCCAGATGAAATAAAAGTTAATTCACAGCAGAGGAGAATGTGGCTGTGCTATTTACTGAGCAGTGCTGGTGCCTGCTGAGGGGCAGCTGCTGCACAGCAGAGCTGTGGGCCTGCAGCGTTTGTACTGAGATGGGTTTGAGCAGGGTCGGACTGGTGACATTGGTGGCACTCGCTCGGTGGCTGCAATGAGGAGATGGCCCAGCCAAGGACCCCATTTTGTCACTTTGTGACACCAGTGACCGCACTGACTGCAGCCCCTGAGCCTGCCTGGGTGGGGACAGACTGCCTGGTGCCAGGGGCATGGGGGGGCGGGGTTAACTGAGACCAGGCAGACAGACAGACAGACAGGCTGACCCCTCCCAGCTGCAGGACATCACCTGGTCAGGTCAGCTGAGAGGAGCAGCAACAGAGCCACCGCTGCACCCCAGAGCCCTCAGGTGACAGCGGGGATCCCCTGCAAACCCTCCCCGAGCAGCTCTGAGCCCTGGCCAAGAGCCTGCAGCTCCCACAGCGACCACAGCCCACCCTGATCCCACTCTGATCCTGCCTCGACCTTCTGCAGCCCCAGCCTGGGATGTCACCTGACAAACTCCAGCTGACACCAGGTTCAGCCACGAGAAGCCCCAGGCAGAGGCCGGGTATGAAAATCCCTGCAGAGTTCCAGCCTGATTTTCTACTTCCTTGTTCTGGAAGAGATCTGGGATAACTCCCTCAAAATGGACTCAGATAAAGGAGCTCAGACAGGGCAGGGAGGTGTCGGATGAAGCTCTGCAGCCGCTCTGGCACACACAGACCAGGAGGGGACCCGTGCCCATCCTGTCACAAGAGCCTCTCCCGGCCACAGAATCAGAGAATGGAGTCACAGAATGGTTTGGGCTGGAAGGAGCCCAAAGGATCCCCTGGTTCCAACCCCCCTCCCAGTCACAATACAGAGATTGTGTCTGAACTGTTTCCCGAGGAGTGCCTTGAGGACAGACACCCTGAAAGGCAGGGCAGGGCAGGGCCAGGCTTGCTCAGCCCTGGGTGCTCTGGTTCGGCTTTGCAGGAGCAAAGGAAGAGTTCTGTGTTTTTCTCAGCTCGGCAGGGAGTGAATCTTAGTTGAGTTTTTTCTGGGAACACCTACAATGTCTGCAAAATCACATTCTGCCCATCCCAAGTGAAGATCAATCACTCATCTCTAGAACAGTTCGTGCAGACTTTTCCACTGTTCATGAACTGAAGTCAACAAAAAAAAAATTACTCTCTGACTGTGAAACAGCTTTGAGTCTTGGCTGAATGAGACAGATTCCCTAAAGTAGCATCTATGTTTATATTTAACACTGGTTTCTTACACATCCAAAAATGCCCTCTCAGAACATGAAAATACAAGATAACATCAGGGAAGGCAACCAAACGCCTCCTCACTCCATCATTAACAGAACAATGCCAGACTGGGATTCTGCATTCAGAAAGCCCCTCTATATCAGGTCTGCAAAAAGGCAGAATGTAAAACAAGGTCTCCTGTGGCAGGGATTTTGCTGAGAGTTAGAAATCTTCAATTTTTAAAAAGGCAGAGGGATCCAAATCAAAATTGAGCTGCCTCTCCTCCTCCTCCGTCTCATTATAATTGTCATCATCAAAAACCCTGAGTTGAGATGGCACCTCAGCCAGGAGAGCCTGGGAATGCTCATCGCACAGTAAATAATGCAGGAGGAATATCAGAGCACAGCAGCTGCTTCACGGCTTTGGCGTGGCTGGTGCTGGCAGGTAGGAACAGCCCAGCATTTGCACGGTACCTCGCAGCCCTTAATTTTCTTTTCCCCAAGGTGTGGTCAGAGTTCCTGAGGTCGGCATTGTTCACATGCCCCGGAGCTCTGCATCCCACACTGGGCAGGGCAGAGGGGAAAGGCTGAAGAGGAGCCAGCAGCCCCCGGGCAGCAGCTCTGACACAGCCTGGTCCTGATCCACGGAACACCCGAGACTCAGCCAGCTTCAACCACGTGCTTTAGGCCTTGCCAGGAGTTTTTTATCGTCCCAGTTACCCCAGTCTGGGTCTGGTGTTACCCTGGTGCTGTTTCTAACCCATCTTTGTCTCCTCGGGAGCGGGGCAGGCTCAGAACTCGCCGCCTGTGGGATGTGTGGCAGTCACTGCCCTGGTAAACACCACCCTGGTAACCAAAATAACTCCATCAGTGCTGGCTGCACCTCAGTGCCCAGGACTGCCACACTGAGACATCGCCCTAAACACTGCTCTGAACCCTTTCACATCCTGCTTGACTACAGCCGCATGTCCCCCACCCTCCTCTGTCCCCATCTGCACAGAGCCCAGAGCAGCAGAGATTCTGCAGGAGGACTGAAATGATGCATCTCTGATTTTAATGCTCTGAACAGAGGTGCTCCCACAGCAGGAATAGGGAAAGGAGCTGTAGGGGCTCCCTGTGACACCCCAAGCTCCTCCTGAACTGCACATCCCTGACCCTACAGAACAGCCCCCGGCTGGGCTTCACCTCCCGCGCGCCTCTCCAGGTGGAATGTTCCAGGTGGGACGCAGCACATGGGGCCTCTCTCTGACTGCAGCTTCAAAGGCCCCCCAGAGGAGGTGATTTTGCCTTTGGAGGTGTCACTTACAGACACAAAACCAGAAATTACTGGTTGCTCCCTTCAAAGCCTCAGATTCCAGACTGTCAAGCAGCTGCCCTGCGCACATCCCAGAACTCAGCCAGCGCTCACTCAGCCAGAGGAACGAAGCCCCAAATTACAAATTACATCTCTAAACCCCATACAAAAGGCTGTGGGTGTTACTTTCACACACCCCACCAAAACCAGGGCCCATGCACACAAATATCTGATACCCACGGCAGAGCCTGGATGGCACCAGCCGACCCAGGCGAGGCTCCGCTCGAACCTGAAGTTGTTTTCTTTGGATTTGAGCGGGCAGTGCCGGGCAGGAGAGCTCAGAGAGGCGCTGTCAGCCTCGCGAGCATCCCCAACAAGTCGAGGCAGCGCCGAGCAGAACGCGGCTGGAGCAGGGAGCGTTCCCAAGGCGTGTCCCTGGCCGCGGCTGGAATTGCTGCTCAGATAAGGCAGCGTGTTCCTTCTTGCCGGGCAGGGAAGGGCTCGGGTTGCTCCCAGCCCGCGCTGAGCCGCACACAAAGGCCAGGAATGAGGTGACAAAGCCTCGCAGGAGCCCGGGGCGTGCTGGAACAGCTCCGGAGCCGGGGCTCGCAGGAAGGGCTCTGACCCACCGCGACCGGCACCGAGCATCCCCGAAGGCGTGGGCAGGGAGCGGATCCCGGGATGGGCACCGCGGACATGGGGGAGGAGGACAGGAGGGGCTGGGCTGGACCAAAATCTGCGTTACAGAATCACAGTGGTTTGGGATGGAAGGGACCTTAAATCTCATCTCATCCCGACCCCCTGCCCTGGGCAGGGACACCTCCCACTATCCCAGGATTTACTGGGCAGTAAAAACACAAAAAGAACCCCGAAAGAGAAAACAAACTTCTCAGTATTTTCGGCTTCATACATCACTAAAAAACTCACATCACGAAAACACACGTCCCCACTTCTTAGCATTATCAGGAAGTGGATTCAGGAAAGGCGAGAATGGTATGAAAAAGCCTCCAGAAGCCAAGGATACTTATCCAAATTAAGCCCAAATTTTGCACTACTACATTTTG
Organism: Struthidea cinerea; assembly: GCA_013397865.1. Classification (NCBI taxonomy): domain Eukaryota; kingdom Metazoa; phylum Chordata; class Aves; order Passeriformes; family Corcoracidae; genus Struthidea; species Struthidea cinerea. Next base: position 1,058,215 of record VZTI01004623.1, read on the forward strand.
AAACTGAGCTTTGTCAGCACTTGCAGTGTTGTGAGGAGGGAGCCAGAAGCACTGCTGCTGTTTTTGGGATCACACACACACTCACGAGCAGCGATTGCTCAACGCCAGGGCAGCAGCACTCAACATTTCTCAACAAACCTGAAGTTTCCCCAAAACGCTCAGGTTGGCACAAGCACGGAACGACCCTGCTTTGTCTGATGCTGGTTTCCTGCAAACCGGGGGAGGAACATTTTCCTCCAGTGCAGGGAATTTGTCACTAAAGGCTGGCAAACCCCCCAGTATGGAGGGCAGAGCAAAGCTTGCACTTTCCGCCAAGCCTGTGCTGCACCAAGAAAGCAAATCCAAGTTTAGGGGTGCACAGATTCCTTGGAAAACAAGTTATCCTCTGTCTCCCCACCTGCAAGAATTACCAGGTTCTTTAAAATGCCTGTGATTGCGGAATGTAACATTTTAGCTCTAATCTCCAGAGCAGAGGAAGGAATATTGCCCCATATTTCCAGCAAAGAGGTTTCTGTGTAGTTTAATTTTCCACCTCGTGCTGCATTTCCCTGTACGTTTTTGCAGTATAAATAACACAGATCTCTGCAGACATTTATCTGTGCCTGTGACTCAGTTCTATCAGCTGCCTTACGCATTCCCTCCTCAGCCCTGAACTTCTGCCATCAGTTTTTTCCTTTGGTTGGGAGCACGGGAAGCCAAATTCCAGCCCAGGACGAGGCAAACAGGGCTCCTAAAACCCAGCTGTGCACAGACACAGAGACGTCCAGTGACCTGCAAGCTAAAGCAGTGCTAAATATTTCTTTCAGGGCATTAAATTCACAGAGGAATCAGAGATTTCATCTCTTCTGCTTACAAGTTCATTCCCTGCGAGGGCAGATGCTGAGACTTTTTTCTTGCTTTTTTTTTTCTTTTGCAAACATAAAACTGAAAAATACACTCCTTAGCAATGCTCGGGTGGCTTTAGACCACATACATCAGCTTAAAAGGTTTATTTTTAAATTACTGTTGCATTAGTTTTGTCAGCAGGGTGATTCACTCTGCCTCCTCACCTTCAAAGCCAGCTCCCAGAGCCGAGAGCATGCACAGAGAGGGTTTAATCCTGCAGTGACTGGGGACTGCAGAGTTGATTTTGCCTGATGCCTGCAGCAGGTGGGTCTGGAAGATGCATCTCTGCACAAATATCTTTGTTAATAAGGTTTAGACAGACTGTACAGGTAAAACTCACTGACAGCAATGAGCTGCCCCAGCCAAACACTCTGTTAGGATTGTTGGTCTGATCAATGCCCCTGTGGCTGGGGGAAATTGTCTTCTAAAGTTCTATTCCACAGCAGAAATTCGGGAATTACTATAAATCTCAGTTCTTGACCTCTTGCAGACACAGAAAATGCAGGTAACCCTTCCGTAATTAAAACACAGCCACTCTGTCTGATCTTCAAAGGCAGAGCAGGCCTGGCTCCCTCCAGAGCCTTGGGATACTGCTGTGCAATTAAGGTATAAATCAATCTCTAATTATTTCGTTTGAAGGTTATTTAAGCCCTTCCCCTGTGCCAGCCCCTTTGGAAAGCTGCTGAGTCTCCTCCTCCCCCAGAGGAGCCGGCAGAGCTCGACCCACGGGGCCCTGCCCAGCCCTGGGTGCTCTGACCGGAATTCACGGCCACCATCCTCTGCTGAGGGAGGAGAGCTTGGCACAGAGGCTCCTCATTGTCTTCTCAAGGAGCTTCATCCCCAGATTTGCTCACTTGAGCAGCACAACTGCATCCTGCCACCTGCACCAGCCCCAGGCTTGGCACTGCCTGAACGCTCCAATTTATTCACTTTTTCAGTTGTTAAAAAAAAAAAAAAAAATCATTTTATCTCCGACACAAACCTGCATCACGGCAGCGCTGCTTGGGGAAATTCACCCGAGTGGTGAAACTCCACCTGATTCCTGTGCTGCTGAGCTGTCAACAAGAGCATTCCTGAGCAGCTACTGCCATAGAGCCAGAGCAGCTTGTAAGCAGGATTTCAAAAGCAGTGACAGCAATCAGACATTCCAGTGATAAATCTGCAGTCCCAAACAAGAGTATGGGTGACGGAACAGGGATAAATCTCAAAGAAACGCAGGCAAACCTCAACCTCTCTCTTTTTCCCTGTTTTTCCAGAATACAAAGATTTTATTACAAGCTTGAAGTCTTAATTTTGCAGCACATGTTTCTCACTATTCCCAGCAAAAAGCGCCGTTCAGAGCAGAGAGAGGAGCAGCAGAGGGGAGGGACTGGCTGGGAAACGCTCGAGCCCTGCTCCCACAGACACCCTGCAAACCCTGCAGGTCTCACCCCAGCGCTGCCGAGAGCAGAACCAGGCGGGAAGGAGCCAGGATCAAACGGGGAGTCCTGGCTCCACTTCAGAAAGGTCCCGGGCTGGTTTGCCTTTCATGCGTGTGGGAGAGGGAGCAGTGCCCAGGCAGAGGGGCAGGAAGGGCTGGTTGTGCTGAGCACACCAGGGAAACCAAGCAAGGCTCCGTGGTCCTTTCTCTGGGATGGGGACATCGGGAATGCACAGTCTGAGGCTCTGTTTAACTCGTGGAAGCAGCTGCTTTAGAAATACATTTTTCACAATCATAAACTTTTGAGGCACGCAGTGAAAAACCCCCAAGTAATTCTTCTCCACCTGCTTGTGGCCTGAATTTACAGTGGGCAGTTGCAGGAGACGTGGCCCTGAGCTTCCCTGGGCTGTGTTTGATGTCTCAAACCTCCAGACCCAGTAAATTGATCCTATTTATGGGACAAATTTAGAGGTCAGAGCTGACAAGCCTTCAAGACCACACAGGTTTCCTCCTCGGGAGCCAAGGGGTGGAATGTGCCTCCCAGACCCTGCAGGGCAGAGCTCCATCCCCTGACACGTTTCCATCAGCAGGGCTGGGCTTTGCAGCAGCACTTTTATGATGTGCTGGCAGCTTTTCCCACCTAACGGGGACGTGTTGAAAGTTTAAAGGAAGGGGTAGTTGACATAATTGGGTATTATAGAACAACAGGACATTCCTGCAGCTCCCCGTGCCCCAGCCAGTCCCTCCCTATCTGTCCTTGACAGTAGCAACTGTAAACTTTAAAGGTATTTGTTATTTTCCAGTAGGAGATAAAACAAATAAAAGAACAGATTTGTATCTGAAAGAACAACAGCCCCGGCTTCAAACTGTGCAGAGCGAAAATTGTGGCGAGTTTGGCTCCTGGTTTCACAGAGCCCTGAGAAAATAAAAGCAGAAAATGAACAGTGATAACCTTCACTTCTTATTTCTCACATGAAAAGCACTGACTTCCCTTTCTCTAAAGGTGCTGCAGGAGCCACATTTACAGACTGACGCGTTCACCTCCGTGCTTGAAATGTGTGGGCAAAAATCAGAGACTGTAATTCCTAACTGTGGGCAGTTGTGCTGGAAACTGCTGCTCAGGGCAATTCAGCACAGCCCAAATTAAAGCAGCAAACCTTGTGACCTGTGTCACTGCTAAAGCAGCCACGATTTGGAAACTCTAATTTACCCAATAAACAAAAGGAAAATCAGGACTTGTGTGCAGTCCTTACACGGAAAACAGCGTGGAAGAATGGGAGTAAGCTGTTAGCACTACAAAAAGGAAACAAAAAGAGCAGTAAAACTTAATTTTTGTTATTTAGTTATTTTCACCCTACTCCACTGGAAAGGCAAACCAACTGGAATATTTCCATTTGTGCAGATGAGTAGACCTAGAAGATCCAGAAGAACTCTGCCTCCCAGGATATTTTTGCTAAACGCAAAGCACAGGCACCTCGAGCCTGGCCTGCTGAGCTCTCGCACAGGAATGGGTTGGGAGGCTGGAAGGAAACTGCTCCAGAGCTGTGCCCACCCTGCAGGGCAGCTCCAGGGCCAGCCAGGGGTGAGGAAAGGCAGAGGCTCCACAGATTCACAGCATGCACAGTGAGTCCCACTGTCAATGGGATTTCTTTAGAGCTGGAATTAAAACCACGGCATGGAGGCCCTTAGACAGAGCATCCCTGCACCTTCCAGAGTTCTCCTACCCAAATTCTTTACAAGTTTATACCCCCACGGCGGCTTCTTGCCACCTGAATTCCAAGTTTACAGGGATTACATCACAGTCCCTACCTCACAAATCAAGAGCCAGCTCTCCAACACATTTCCCGTTTCTTTAGCAGCTTTGGAAAAGCAAAATGAAATATTTCTTGTATGGAAAGGCAACTAAAAAAAGGCAATTGATGGGGTGGGGCAAAAATTAAAACGCACTCTTTGAAATTGCTCTCCTATGCTTTGGATTAACGCTGGGTTTATGAGCAAGCCCTTGGAGCACAGCAGGAGGAAGGGCGCAGCAGGCTGGAGTGTTTTGGGGCCGTTTTGGTGGTTTTGTGAGCGCGGGGCGGGCCGGGCAGGGAGGAGCCGGGAGCTCCATTGGCTGCGGCCGCAGGTGAGCGCGGGGATAAAGCCGCACCTGCGGCCGCCGGGAGGGGCCGGGGCCGGACCGCGCTGTCCTGGGCCCCCGCCCCCGGAGTCTGCTCCAAACACGGAAAGAAAGAAAGAAAGAACCCCCCCGTTTCCTTACTCGCCCACTGCTCTGAGTCTCTTGCCTCCTTGGCCTGTTTTTGTTGTTTTGGTCCAAAGTTGAGTGGAGCGGCCGCGGGATGGGATTGGGACCTGTTCACCAGAGCCAGGTGAGTGAGTGACTGCTCCAGCCACGTGTCCGGAGGGGCTGGGTAAAACTGGGGCAGGGTCTGGGAGTCTCCTGTGCAGAGATGGGGATTTGGGGAGTGCAGACTCTAACGAGGTGTCCTAATTAATCCCACTCCTGTGGCAGGAGCGCAGCTCTCATTCCCTACGAACACCAACACAGCTGCCCTGGGCCGTGTGGAAGCTGAGGCCAGGACATGGCTTCTAAAAGGAAAAATGAGAACTTCTTAAAACAGTTCCTGGGGATGCTTTAGTTCATTATAGCAAAGTTACTGAAAGCAGCAGCTGGTGGTACATGGGAGGTATTTCCCAAACCACCAAGAATGTGGAGGTTGGTTTAAGAACAGTCTGATTCAATCAGAACCCTGCAGTCACTCTGGACTTGCACCCGTGCAGCAAACACCAGATCTGAGCTGCTCTCCAGGCCACCACTTGTAAGGATTTAACTTAATTTTCAGCAGCTGATTCTTCTATTGATTTTTCTGTGAATCCCTTAAAATTGTTACCTATCCAGTGATATCCTAAGAAGTGAAATATTTGAGACAACAGTCACATTTGTTAATTTGCCTTATGGAGACAATTTTAACTTGCTTTAGTTTGAGTTTGCCCAGGTCTCTGAGGTCCCAAAGTCATTGTGATGTGGTGTTATGAGATGCTGAAGCTTAGATTGGGTGAGCTCCCTCCTGATCTCTGGGATCAGAGGGACCAGGGGGCTCAGGCTGCATCTTCCCCTTTCTGAGGATGTCTTGTTTGTGTCGGCTGTTGGGTACCAGAAAAGTGTCCAAAGGCCTTCTCTCACTTTTCCAAGAGAGAATCAGGAGCTTTGGCTTCAGCTGCTGCTGAACGATCAGGTTCCTCTCCACGTGCAATGCACAGGGGTAAAGCCAATTTCAAATGTAGCCGATTATTATGGGGTAAAACTTCCTCAAAACCAAGAGAAATTTCCCTTCTGAAAGAAACAGCAGCCAGTTGCAAGCAAAACATTTGAAAAAGTGTGAGGGTAACACCTGAGAAAGGCAAGAAAAAACAGAACTCCCTGAACGAACAGCAGAATGTGCCTTGAGCAGGAACAGCCCAAAGGTTCTCGCTGGACACAACAGCTGGATCTGGGGCTGCAGAAGCGCTGCCTCTGGCAGGCACAGCGTCAGAGCTGAGCCCATATTACAGGGACAGGAATTATTTTATATTTCCTCTCCAGGATGGGGAGTTCCTGGCACTTTTCAGAGCATGCAGGGCATGGCACTGAATTTCCAGCGGCTGCAATCCCTGGGGTTCATGCAAAGCCCTTTCAGTGTAGCCAGTGCAGCCGGCTCAGAGCATCTGCCTCGACCGCTCGGTTCCCCCACAGACAAAGAACAGAGAAACGTCTGCCCACTTCAAAGTTCAGGGCAGTCCAGCACAATTTTACCTGACCTTTAGTTAAAGGTTTGCCCCTTCTGGGGATGCAGCAGACCTTTGCTGCTGTTCAGAGGGAGCTGCAGCCTGACCCTCAACACTTCTCCCAAGCGAAAAGCAAAAATCAAGGGGTATCTCATGAAAATTTGAAAAACCCAACTCCCTACACTTGAAATTGGTTGTTCAGAGTTGAGGGGAGCTGTTGGAGGTGGGTCCCTGGAGCTCGTATTTCAGGTTTTTATTACCATTGATTTAATGGGAGGTAAGCACCTCGATTTAATGATCTGAGCTGCCCCCGAAGGAAGCTGGAGCCGAACCCAGCCTGCAGCTGCTTGCTCCCTGTGCTGGGCTCGGTGCATCCCAGGCAGGAAGGGGTTAATGGCCGGGAGCCGTGCATGAGGCATTTGCGGGGCTGAGCCCGTCCTAACTTGCCTGATAAAAGGCATTTCAAATAAGCCAGGATTGCACAGAGGAATTTCAGTTGATGGGTTCCTGCCTAGGCCACCCTTTCTCAGGGCTTACCCAGAAGCTTTTAACAAGTCCTGACAAAACCGAGGGAGAGGCTTCGAGGCAGCAGCAGGTTTAGGTTTAAAAGCGGGAGAGAGAGAGAAACACCCTAAACTATTTGTTCTGTTAAATCATCCATCAGCACCTCCGCACTGGGGTTTGTGGGTTGGGTTTTTGGTTGGTTTTCAGGATTTTTTTTTTTTTAATTTAAGTGCAGGCAAACATTTCAGTTCACCTCCAAGGCAAGTTTTGCACCTTAACCTCTCTTTTCCCAAGCTGCAAAGCGTAAGCAAATTAAAATTTGAAATCTAAAGTTATCTGAGTGGGTGGGAGATTTGCCAAAAGTCAGAACTGCACCCTTCCGAAAGCCCCGGTTTTCCCAGGCATTAAGGAGGAAGGAGTTGGGAACTTTCATCTGGCAAAGCCACCCAAACTGGAAATACCATTTGCAATTCCTTGCTGGGAGGTGGTGAATTTTCATTTCATTCATGGGATTTGTGTGTTTCGAGGTAGATTTGTTTTACTGTTTTCAGTTATTTAGAGGAGAAACAACATGCCATGCTAAGGATATGCACTATTTTCTGATCTGTTAATTTTATAGATAAAACCTGGACATATCCATAAAGCAAAATATTTAAACCTATAATCACATTCCTTTACAGGAATCTCAGCAATGTCTTTACTGCACAGATGTAGGGATGGGTTGGATTTTGAAGGCGGAATATTCCTAACAGTCTCACTTTTCATTACTTTTCTCTTTCACAGATTGGAAGCTCTCGGGAAGAGGCTCAACACCTTTTAGAGGGTTTTAAACTATTTAAATCTTCATGGTGCCTCAGGGCAATCCCATGATATCCATTCTCACAGGAGGGACGAGCAGGGGCAGCCTGGCAGTGCCACGCCGGGACAGGGGATGAGTTCCCTGCCCTGCCCGGGCTTCAAGAGGCACCTGAAGGGAGCAAACCCCAATTTCCACATCCAGGGGCCGGGACTAAAGGGGATTATCTCTCCCCTATCTCGGCGAAAGGGAAGCAGTACCTTAACGCACTCCCAGTATGGCCAGAGGTCTTTAAAAAGGACCAGCACTTTGAGGAAAATCGCCTCCGGGCATTCCGTGGGTTTTGTAAATTCAGGGTTTAAGGCTGTGGCCATTATCTGGTCGCACCTCCCTTGTAAAAGCCATAAAAGACAAAAACCGCCTTAAGACGGAGCGGAGCGTTGCCACATCCTTGGCTCAGCTGTTCCCACAGTTAACAGCACTAAGTGTCCAACGTGGCTGCTGTGTTCCAGGCTAAAGTTATAGAGGTGAAAAACACGGATACGGTGGGGGGGAAAGGAGAAGGACGATTTCAGCCCAGAGAAGCCCTCCAAGCCCCAAGTTCACACCTCGCACACACGCCCGAACATCGCAGGTGACCCAGCCGGGCATCCCTAAAGGCACCTTAGCACCCCAAAACCTCGCCCGCGTTTTCCCGAGGGAAATGAGGACGATCCATGGGTTCTGTTGTCCTTCATTCCACCGGAGTCTGTCTCGTACCTAACCAGATTTCAGTGGAGTGAAGCACAAGAGGCATGGAGCTGAACCGGCACCAGAGGAGCTGCTTCCCGCTGCCAGAGCTGGGGAACCACGCGGAAATTGGGATACACCAGGCAGAGACCATGCTGCTGGGAAATGGAGAGGAGCAGCACCAGGAGCTCTTTAATAACACGAATATTTCCTGAAAATCCCCAGTAAGAACCCTCTGTGAGCGTGTACTTCCTTTCTGCATAATGTGTAAAGATTAAAAGTCTACAAAGACCACAAGCTGCTTTCTGGAAGGTTTAAATACCTTATTAGCAGGAAATTAAACCCTAAAGTGGATAAATGAGCTGTGTAACCTCATCCCTTTCAGTCATCTCCCCTCCAGGATAGGACAGCCAAGGAAGAAACCAGAAAATAACCTCGTTTCAGTGCACTTGCACCACTGCATTCCCTCAAAAATCTCCCTCTAAAGAATCCCCAGTCATGCCTGCTTCCCTCCAATTCTCCTGCCATACCACCTTCAGAACCCGGAAAACTCCATCAATATTTTAGACTCATTTATTTTGTAATAAAATTAATGTAAATAAGGTAGAAGTTGAGGGAGAATTCAGATTTTTCAGGCTGAGCACAGGATAGATCTTTCACGGTGTCAGTGTAAATTCCTTGAAGGTTAATGCAGTTAAACATATTTGATGCATAAATATGTCACATCTAACACTAATCACTCACCAGTTGTAATTGCCTTTTCAAACTCCTCACCTCCCCGAGACAAATGCAAAAAAAATGAGATCCGGCAAATTTAAAACAAAAAAACAAATAATGTCTTCCTCCCATCGGGATGTATTATTCGCCTTGATAGATTTAGTACCAGATTTCAAGAATTTATTGTCCTGTATTATTTCTCAGCCGCCTGCCAAATCCTTCTTTCCCCCGGCCCCTTCTCTCTGACTGATTTGAAAAGCATTCAGGAACCGCTTGCTGATGGCTTTTCCTACAAACACAGAGCACAGCCACCCACCCTGCTGCCGAGCTCTCCCACTCAGCCAGTGTCAAAGCTCCTGCTCTTCATTTCCAGCCCATTCCTGAGCCCAGCACAGCCCCTGTGTTGAACATCTCACAAAACCAGGTTTCCCTGCTCAGTGTTGAAGTTACACTCGAGTTCAAACCAAATCATTCCAACTACAGATTTGCAAATGGGACTCTGGCCAACTCTGCACTGCTTCAGGTTTTCTTATCCATCTAATACTCCATACCTCAAAATTCATCACCACCAAAACCAGCTCTTGATGGCTTGTCATAGAGTGGTTTGGTTTGGAAGGGATCTTAAAGATTGTCCCATTCCAACACCTTCTGCCATCCCAGGCTGCTCAGAGCCCCGTCCAACCGGGCCCTTAACACCTCCTTTTCCTGAAGGATTTTCCCTCAGAGCATCTGAGAGCTCAGCAAGCCATTCTTTGGAGTTCTGGTGGTGGGTGACAACAGCGCTGGGCAGACACTGGAGTTTTTTCTTTTGTTATCCTTTTAGCAAAGCCAGGAGTCCCAGTACACCAGAGTAAGTCTCACATGCCAAGCACAAGTAGACGAAAAACGCACAACTTCGTGTATTTGCCAACCAGAAGTAATAAAACCAAGGGGTCCTACCTTGCCCCAGGTCCAGGGGGCAGAATTCTGTGCTGGGAACTGCTGCTGCTGCTGAAGATCCATTGGAGCAAAATTTGCCTTCCCACCAGTCCTTCCTCCCCTCCCTGCCCGGCTTCAGCTCCCCAGCCTTCCTCTGCAGGGCAGGAGAGGCCTGTGGATGGAGACACAAATAAAGCTGGGTATTAACGACACGCTGGGGAATGTTTACAGCACTACAAGTCATACATTACTCATCCATTTGTTCTTTTTTCCCCTATATGAAGGACATTTTGGGTAACAGCTTTCCATACATTAAAGCACGGCACATAACGAGACAGCAGACAAACTGCCAGAGCTGTGCAGTGCCGTGGACAAGGCTCTGTCAGCACGGGCTGAGTTAGCAGAGCTCCCTTCAGAGCTGACAGGTGCTGTGTAAATGCAAGCTCGTTATCAAAGGAACCACGGCTTGTTGCTCACACTGATGTAGCACCAGAGACAAGAAAAACCCTCCAGTTACTCTTTGGAGTAATATCTGCAGTCTAGAGACTGAATATTCCCAAGCCTCCGAGAGCAGCTGACGGTTCAGGTCTGGCAATTCAGACAGGAGAAGGTTCCTCTCGGGGGAAAGGAGTGAGACCAGGGCCCAGCAGCCAACAAGTGCCAGCCAGCAGGGTCTGCTCCAGCATCTGGGAGCTGCTGGGGCACTTCACACCCAGTGCCCTCTCCTGCTGCTGTTTGTGAACACCAAACCCTGAATGGTTTCTGTCACTGCGGCTTGTGAGGGGAACTGGAGAATCCCAGTGAAAGGGGTGGAGTTGAGGCACATTTCTTTGGCAGGCTGCATGTGCATTAAAGCCTTCAGGCACAGGGATCCCTGGTATATTGGAGAGAAATAATCACAAATAACCCCCCAGGCAGGGCAGGTTCACTTCAGTGAACACTCCAGGTTCTCTTACTGGGCAGCATAAAAGCAGCAAGTGCTCACCCACTGCAACCTCCCTGTCAAAAACTGAACTGTCAGGAGCTGAAAGGTCCCTGAAATGGCACAAAACCAGGCTGGTTTATTCCAGCAAAATATCCGTCCTTTCTGAACACTTCCCAAAGGAAACAAGGTGAGGAATTACACTGCTAAGCCCAGGGAGACACACTGCTGGAAAAGTCAGGAGTTTTCAGCTTTTTTAATGGTCACATTTCAGTGTTGTGCCTAAATGCCTCACTTAAAGCCAGTTTTTATTCAGGAGACAGCCCGGCCTCAAACACCATTTCAATGCAAACCTTCCAGTCCTTTGAGTTGCCTCAAATAAACGCAGCCTCGTCTGGTGTTAACTTTGCCGAGCTCACAAGCAGAGGGGAGGTTTGGATGAGAGGCCCTTTAGAAACCCTTTACAAATGTAGATTTGATTGACTGACTGATTGAACTTAATTGCAGACATTCTCTTAATTGTACACTTAATTACTGACACTGTGTCAAAAGATTTCTGATGCAGCACCTGGAGGACAACCTTGCAAGTGCCAGTCGGAGCCAGCTGCACAAGACATCGGGGAGGTGCTGCGCGTTGCCACAGCTTGGAAGGGGGGAAAAAAATCATAATATTGTAATAATATACAATTAGGGTTCCGCCCACCCTCAAACACGCGTGTGCACATGCACACAATCACAGCTCTCCTGGCGGGGAGGGCGGCCGGGCACGGGGAGGAGGAAAGGAACAAAGGGTGGTAATTACGGCCCATGTGGCAGTGCCACCCCTCGCGGTCCCTGGAGCATCCCCGGCGCAGGGAGGGATGCAGGGCTGGCAGCGCTGCCACAGCTGCCGGCCGCTCCCGCCCCGGGAACCCGCGTTCGGATGGGCAGCAGCGCAGCAAGAAACAAACCCCACGGGGCTTGTTCGGAGCTTAAACCCTGGATATTCCCAGCGGCGCTTCGGGATCACTGCAGGTCTCCCTGCGAGGGAGGGAAGAGGTAACAGTGATCTCTGCTCGTGATAAGGAGCGTCTGCAGGAACTTTGTGAGTATTGTTCTTGTACTTCTCAACAGCAAATTGAGCGTTTTAGTGAATGCAAAAACCCCAAAATCAGAGCACGCCAAAGCTCTACAGACAAGCAGCAGAGAATGCCGGAATTGTTTTACACCCACAGAACTACAATTTGCTCAAAACACCTGGAGTCTCGTTAATTTACCTGTGACATGTTGCTATACTTAATTGCCTTTGACAATTAGTAACATTTCAACACCTCCTTTAATGGCCCAATTATGAGAACACTTGTCTTCCGTGCAGCAGATAGAGGAAAATAGATGGGTGAATCTCCCATGCAAAACTCCTCTGCAGGTATTTTAATGAAGAGCTCAGGACACATCCCCCAGGGAGGCCGCTCGGTGTGACGGGGTTTGGTGGCAGAGGAGCTGTGTTTGCCCAGCTCTGGCCCTGCTGGCACAGCCGCCTCTCCCAAAGTTCATCACAGGAAAGCGCCGAGCGCTCCCCTCCCTCCACATCCCGCACTCGGGCTTTCATCGATTCCTTCTCTCTGCTAACAAAGGGCATCCTCTGGAAACCAAATCCTGCCTCCAGACTGCGACAGGCACAGAACCTCTTCCAGCCACGCAAGGGCCTGCCTTTCCAGCGGAAATCTCTGCGGGAATAAAGCTCTGCAGCACTGCTTGGTTAAATGTGATCACTGCAGTCCGTGGCCACCTCTGCCAGAGACAAGCAGGGAGCTCCTTACAACGCTCGAGGCTGGGCACAAGTGCTGATTTAACAGCTCCTCTGAGCACAGGGACTGGGGGAACCTTGCTGCTGTTGCTTGTAATTCGAACAATCCCTGTTGCTACGCACGCAGAATTCACCAGCACAACAATTCTTCTTCTGCCTTCTCTTTTTAACAGCAGCTCTTAAATTACTTGGATCAGGACATATCTTTTGCTGACCACTTTGTTCTCTCACTGGAGCTGTGTAAACCAGGAGTGAGTCTGAAGAAAGCCTCAAAGCTGCCCCAAAGTGGCTCCTCCAAAAGAGCAGGTGGAGTCTCAACGCTGGATGGAGTTTATGAATAAAACAATGTTTTATTAAACTACTATTACATTTTGATGGAACAGCGTTTGGACTGCAGAGGAGCAGACACATTCCTGAAAGTAATTGGTTTTCCACATCTGCTTTCCTTTCTAATTGGACTAATTACTTCAGTGTAGGATCATGTTCACTACTCTCCAGAAAGCAAGAAACCCTGATTTACAGTGAGAAGAGCAGCAATTAGAGAGAATTAATTCATACGGCAACATCTAAATAAATCATATTATGAGAAGACAGCAATGTAATTATTGTGACTGGTGACTCCCTTGTGGAGAAACATCATCCTTAAGCTGAAATCAAGCAGCTCAGTTCTCCGAGGAATCCACCACACTCCTCCAATTTCACAGAGCATGTAGTACCGATTTTATTTTTAAGACCCAATTGAGGTGCACTGTCAAAACCAATAGGTTCTAACACTCCTCAGACAGCTGAGGAAAAACAATCAAATCCTTGACAACTCCATGTTTGTCCTCAGAATCCAATGTGTGTTCAACAGCCATGGATAACAGATGCCAGCAGCAGCCTCCCATCAGAGGTGCAGGGATTTCATGGGAGGGATCCTCCCTCCGGGATGAGCGAGGCTTTTCTTCCTCCCCCAGCCCCACCCCGGGCTGGTTAAAGGGTTTAGTGAGGAGAACAAGCCGAACCACGGGGTTTCAGGAGAGGATCCTGCTCCACACATGGATAAATTACCTCCCTACTCATCCCTGAGCAGCCTGGAGCTGCCCTCGGCATGGGGATGAGACTTCTCTCTGCTCCTTTGGCAAGTGCTGAAAGCGTCTTAGAGAGCTCCCTTCACCTGCTCGTCATTAACTCTGTCCTTAATGCCACTCTCAGGTTATTAGTAACGCTAACGACTCATTAATGACACGTCTGTGTCCTTAATGGCATTCTCAAGAACTTCGGTGCTCCTCTCACTTGCTAAGGAAAACGCTGCCGCCTTCTCCTCTTGTACTTCCAGCAAAAAAAGCCACAACGCCTTTTTTGGGTGAGGAGAAATAGAGAATTTCCACACCTAAACCAGACAGCACTGAATACCCTGTTGTCTTGGTCTGAAAGACAGGTATCTGCCAAGGAAGCCTCCCTCGAAACAGAAAACGTAACCCCCTTTCCTCTGAATTATAATTTTGAAATTAAGGGGCTTTCAGGCAGAGATGTAAGGAATAGGAATAACAGTTCCTTACTTTTACATATGTGTGTGTGTGTGTACATATAGACGTATACATGTATACACACATATATATATGTATAACAAGGCAAACAAGCTACAATAGCTGTGGCAGTAGCAGCAAACAGAACCACAAACCCAGTGCCAGCCTCTCTCGGCTGTCGGGCCCTTTCCCCGTGGGTGCAGTTCCGCTCACAGCCGGCAGGGGCGCTGGCGGCTCCCGGTGAGCAGGGCAGGTGCGATGGTTCCCCCGCGGCTGCAGGGGGNAACAAAGGCTGCACAAACCCCCTGGGCAGCTGATCCCGGTGCCCGGCCGGAGCCTCGGGAACAGCAGGCTGGGACAGCGGGGACGGGCACAGATCCCGGGGGGCAGACGAGATGTGTCAGACTGCGGAGCTGCAGCGGGAGCCCCGGGCGGTCTCGGCACACAGGGGCCTGCGGGCTGCAGCCTAACCAAGGCTCGAAGCCACGGCAGGGGCAGAACGGCCGCAGCCCGGCTCCCACCGGGGCAGGGAAAGGCGGCCTTGGGATCCCGGGGTTTTTTCCGCGAGGCACACGAGCAGATGGTGAAAAGTCCCTCTTTTAGTAAGGTGGGGTGTTAAATAGGGCCCCAGTGCAGCAGCCGCTCCAGCGAGCAAGCTCCACTCACGGTAGAAGGAAGGCAGGAGAAAAGCAGAAGCTTGCAGCGGCAACAGATTCTGACCACAACGACGCCAGCCTCCTCTCCCTCCGAACGACAGGAGCCCTCGGGGCTGTAACCCAACCCCTTTTTCCCGTTCAAATCTCGCGGCGTCCCTGCCCTGGAGAGAACCCAGGAGAAAGCGAGCAGCCCGCCGCACCCCCCGCGGCCACGTCTGTTGTTTCCCGAAGTACTCGCTAACGTGTCCCCCCGGCAGCGTGTAGGGGACAATTCTTTAAGAGAAAAAGAAAACAGGAGAACTCCTAAAACCCCCACACCTGTGCCACAATTCCATGGTTTGCATGGAGCAACTCCAGGTTTCTCTGCGGCTTCACCACACCACGAGAGGCAGAATAACCCCGTGCTCCTCCTCAGTGAATTAATTCTCTTAATCTGGTTGTTCTGCTCTGTTCTTTCACTCTGTACAAGTGACTCTGAATCAGGGCTGGGCACCGCCTGAGTTCAGGCTCGCTGCTGTCACACCCCAGCCCCTCCCGGGGTCTCACGCTGTCACAGAGGATGTGCATTAACACGGCCGGAATTAGCATAATGAGATGTTAGACTTTGTGTCCGCACGCTGACACCTCATCAATCCCTCACATCACAAAGCCACGCTTCCCATCCAAACACTCACCCACTCTGAGCAAACGCCTGATCCATTAGGATTTAGGGTGATAAATTGTCACTTTGGACAGGTGCAGGCAGATCCATCCCGATTTGCCATTCTTGTGCCGCAGCAGATAAACACAACCATCACTTCAGCGCCGGGACTGGCAGGGAAAGGTGTTTAACACTGAGCCTGCGGGAAAGCAACGCCTGGGCCTTGGGGGGTTTAAGCAGATTTAGGAGCCTCAGCTCTCTCTGTTATTATTTACTGCAATTCAAATCTCCCTCTTTCCTTCCGAGAGGTTTTCATAGCTGCCTTTAAATCTCGAAACGCTTCCAAAAAAAAAAAATAATAATCAAATCAAATAAAAATGAAGAATTCCCTCTGCATTGAGAGTTTATCCATACTCTCAGCCATTTGCATCCAGAAGGTGAGAATCCCTGGGGATGGATTCCCTTCATCCCACACCTGGGGCCATTTCTGTGCAGAAAACACACACAAAGGGGGCAAAACGCTGCCCCCAGTCCAGCTGCTCTCTGTGCTCACTCTGCGACAGCCACAGCTGGCAGAAATTTGGGTTTCAGTGCCACAAGAACTTCTCAGCTCAGGATCGAGCCCACCTGTGCAAACACCTCCAGAAGAGCAACACAAAACTCTCCTATTTCACTTCCTTGCTCCACTTTTATGTTAATATTTGTTACCTTAACCAGGCAGGCCTGGAAACAGAATAATGGGGAAATGGATCTAATTACTCTGGAAGCATGGAAGGGATTTTTAATTGATTTTAGCCCTGTATATCCCTGACAAAAATACAGATGCAGAATGAGCAGAGGTCCTAAAAGAAAATTAAGGCCACAGGAAGCACAAGCTCATTAAAAAAGGGAAAAGAAGTACAATAATAAATATACCCAAGTATCACAACAGTGTAAGAACTATTTTGAAGGTAAGTAGAACAGCTAATAATTCACAGCCATTATTATTTTATCATTGTTCAGCTGAAGGTTGAGAAGATTTTAAAACTGCAATTATGAACAATAGATTTGCATTGAAATCAGCTCCTCTGCTGCATTTCTCCCTCCTCTCCCCTCCTCCTCCTCCTAAATAAAGAAGTGGAAGCAACAAAGAAAGCAACATCTTGAATACAGGAGAGAAAAGGAGTTTTTAAGGAATATCCACATAATCAGATACTCCAAAAAAGGAAGAAAAGTAGAGCCTGGCTCCTTGGGCATTTCTTAAAAATCAAACCAGTTAAGTTGGGTTCTTTGTGCCAGTTGGTCAAATAAGTAGGAAATTCCCCTACTGAGCCACACCGACAGATCTTTACATCCTTTTACAACCATCCTGGGGCCAGGTTTCCATTTCCAGTCCTTGGGGGTCCTTCTCAGCTCCCCAGGAAGGGGAAACGTCTCAGCATTGGGAGAAGTGGGAAGGAGAACACTCAGATCCAAGAAACGAGGCTGCAAATCCAGGCTGGCTCAGCACAGGAGCAGGCAGGGAGAGGTTTTCCTCTGGAAAACCCTTTGGAGAGAGGCAGCAGCATCCCTCCACCTCCCCAGCCTCCGCCAGCAGCAGCTCTCCTGACAATTTAACCCTTCAGCAACTGCAGAAATTTAGAATCACTTTTCTGGTAGAACACTGCCCGCTTTGGGTTTGTTTTTCATTTCTGGTGCCTCCTTCCCCGAGTCTCCTCATGACCGTGGATTAATGAACAATTACAAGGCTTCATTCTCACTGCCATGTAATTCCAAGAAAGGAAGAGCATCTTTCCGGAACACTGTGCTTGAAAAACAAAGGAGAGCTTTGACTGTCAAGTCACTGATGCTCCCTCTTCACTTAAAAGCTTTCCAATTTACTTACAAATTATAGTGTTTTTAATGCAAATTAAGCACTAGAGAACATTCTTTCCTTCCCTCAGATTAGCAAGAACCAAATTGACCAAGAAAGCCAAACATGGAATCTGGACTCAATGAATATTTAAAATAATGAGGCTGTTTAATTATTCTGATTGGTGAAGGATGATGTTATTAAACGCCTCTGAGCTGATGACAGGGTTGGAGCGCACGCTCTGCTTTGTGAATGCTCAGAAAGTGTTTCCTGATACTCTGTGTTCTGGTATTTTCTGTTGAGTGAACTCTGGGGGTGAAATGCAGCTACACACACTCGGGACCTCTGGGGAACCTCCCGGTTCAGGAGCAAATGCCAGGATGGGAAGGCAGAGGGGCTGCAGGAAAGGTGGGAGTGAGCACACCCTGCCCCACTGCTGCACAGGAAAGGGGGGAGCATCACTCCAGGGACTTAGGGAAAAACCTCCAAAAAAATCAGAGTTCGCTCAGCTCTGCTTTTGCTCCAACATCCCTCACTTTCATGGACCTCCAGGTTTGTGCTCTCGCTTCCCATAGGAAACAAGGAGAGGGATTATTCACCAGGAACTGCAGCGACAGCACAAGGAGCGATGGGTTCAAAGTGAAATAGGCAAAAGTTAGATTGGATATTGGGAGGAAATTATTCCCTGTAAGGCAGAGGGTGCCCAGAGGAGCTGTGGCTACCCCTGGATCCCTGGAAATGTCCAAGGCCAGGCTGGACGGGGCTTGGAGCACCCCGGGACGGTGGAAGGTGGGATGAAAGGATCTTTAATGTCCCTTCCAATGCAGGCTGTTCTGGGGCAGACCTGATGCCTCTGAGATGATCGGAGTGCTCTGCACAGGACCCAGCTGAAGCTCCTTACACCCCACCCTTCCCACCTGAGCCTTGTGACCCGACCCCACCCACCATGTGACCATCCCTGCACCCCTCGAGTGCTTCTGGCATCAAATTTCATTAAAAACTCAGTTCCAGGTGTTCCCACCGGCCTGTCACGAGGTCACGAGGGTGAAAGAAGATTCCCGTCTCCATAGCAACCCATTCACACCTCATTAACACCTCGTTAACACCTGCCCCGCCCTGAGCCTGTTTTTGGCCTTAAATAGCGATTGTGGAGCTTCTAAAGACCCAGGTGAATGGGAGGAGTCCAATGAGCACACCTGGCCCTTGATCTCTTGTCCTTGAACACCGCCGGTGTCGGCTCTGAGCCCTCTGATGAGGCTGAGAAAGGTCAGAGCCCCGGGGAAATCTGCTGTTCCTGGGCTTTTTAGTCTGGATCCCATCCTCCTCGTTCCTGGGCTTTGGCTGTGTCCGTGTGCCCCTGGCTCCTCATCCCATCCCATCCCCAGAGGATTCTGCTCCCTCCAGGAGAAACCCGGGAGAGCTCAGCACAACCTTTGCCTTGTCCAGCACCTTCCCCTGAGCCAGCACGAGGGGATTTATCCGAGTCCAACTCCCCCTTGCTCCTCCGCTTCCCTTCCTTGCCCTCTGGAGCAGCGATGTTCCAGAGGAAGAACATTTTGACCCCAAACCCAGTGCTCTGAAATGGGCCAGGTGACCACAACAAGAACAGAGGCCGGGCACAGGAGAAAGAGACTGGAAACAGCTGCAATTGCTGGCAGAATAATGGAGAAATCTGCTCGAAGTGTGGGGGTTTTTGTTTGTTTTCTAAATATTTACAATTAATTGTACCTAAGGGTAGGATCCCAGCTCTCTCCTGGCACGGCCCTGCTTTTGCTGGAACACCCTGATCTTCCCCAAAACGGGCAAAACCTGCAGCTCTCAGTGGCCATGGGCCCCCAAACCAGGTCTGCTGCAGCCCACACACCACTGCACCAGCCGGGAACCTCCTCCTGCAGTTCCCACTGAGCTTTCCCACTGCCGGCTGGGGCTGGCAAATTCCCCCTCAGGAAAAAAAATAATAATTCAAGCTCCTACCTACATGAGCTACTGAAGGAAAAGACACAAAACCCACAAAAGCCAACTAAGCAAACAAAAAGGAGATAAAAGCAGTTTGCTTTAAGGCAGCAGCTTTTCTGAAAGCCCGCAGTAAATCTTTAAGATTATCAATAATGAACACATTCAATGTCTTTTTTCGTCTTCTTTTAAATCACTTCTTGCAGTGGAAAGAAATCAGTCCGGGGGGTTGTTCCTATGTGAGCTGCATTTATTATCAAGGGATTGAGAGAGCTGGAGATGGAAAGAGGGAAAATGAGCCTCGACAGGGCTTTGGGAAAAAAGCTCAGCGCTACTTCATAGCCCTTCCTCCACCTCTTTGTCACAGCACCCCGTAATGAGCCCTGGAATTCATCTCAGCTCTAATGACACTCACAGTGGTGGATGTTTCTCCCAAATTTAGTCAAGTGACAACACAGAGTCTTTAATATGCAAAGGAGGCCTTTGTGCAACTCCCCAGAACTTTGGTGTCTTGTCAAGCCTTACAGGAATTCCGGGGGAAACAAATTGCCCTAATGACAGGAGCGAGCGCGG
Organism: Struthidea cinerea; assembly: GCA_013397865.1. Classification (NCBI taxonomy): domain Eukaryota; kingdom Metazoa; phylum Chordata; class Aves; order Passeriformes; family Corcoracidae; genus Struthidea; species Struthidea cinerea. The sequence goes on from VZTI01004623.1 coordinate 1,077,818, forward strand.
GGAGGGGCTGCCACGGAGCATCGGCGCATCCAGGGATTCCTCCCGAGCCCCGCTCGGTCACTGCCCCAAACCCCAGCCCTGGCAGCAGCTCTCCCCGCTCCTGGCTGGCATTTCCCGGGCACGATGGAACCCAGGGCACCTGGGGGAAGCGCAGCACCCTCCGGGCTCCAGGAGAGCTCCTGGGCAGTGCCCAAGCCCCAGGAGAGGTGATGCTGCCAACCCCTATGGTCCAGAGAGCTGGGCTTGGGCCTCAGAGTGATGGGATGGGCTTTGCAGTCACAGCATTGAAAGAAAAAACAAGTATTTAGACATTTTCATGGGGTCATCTCTGGGGTTTGTTGGTGGTCGCTTTCATTTTGTTGGGGTTTTTTTTCCCCTTTGGGGGTATTTTTTGGTTAAATGGGGAGGAAATAAAGTGACACTCCCCTCCTAGCCCAAATCATCACTTTAGAAAATCCTCTGGCCCAAGGCATTAAATTAAAAAGAATGTGTCATTTCCTCCTGATAATTTTTAATTGATCACATCCACCATGGAGGTGGAGCTCAGCTAGAAAGGGTCTGCACCAAACAGCTCCTATTTGTCTGTGATTTCCCTGGGGCATCTTTTAAACCATTAAAATTTACAAACAACTTCATTTCTTATTAACACAGTTCCTTAATTGCTTCCATGGGAAAAGAGTCAAGTTATTTGCATCTTCTTTTCTTGGGGCTCCAGGGCTTTAGAGCAAACGTTTCAGGATAAGCTCTGAAATGAAGCAGAAGTTCTGCTCCAGACCCAGGCCTGGCTCAGACACCTGCACATCCCACGAGGCCATTTTAAACCTCTTGGACAAATAAAGGGATGGTTCTGGGGCAGGTCTTTGGATAACCCACTCTTGGCAGATCACACCAAGCTACCTTTCTTGTCCCCCACATCTGACAAAAGCTTCCAAGGAGGGCAGCACCATCACCTCTAGAAATGAACACTCAGAGACGGCATCTCCTGCCTGTGCGACTGCACAAATCCCCTCTGGTAACACAAACCCAGTCCGGGTTTCTCCAGCACGGCACATCACGGAGAGCCCCCAGCCGAGGACATTCTCATCCCCCCNCCTCATCATCATAATGCGTTAATCAAATCTCCCTGGTTCAGGGCTGCAGCCCCTGCAATCAGCAGTTTGGGATGAAGCCGTTGTCTAGGCTCAGAGAATGCCTCACTAAACACAACCGAGCATCACTTTCTGCAGTCTCTCTGCCCCGAGTGTTCTCCCTGTGAGGAGCCCACGGCAGATCCCTCAGGGAGCTCCCGCAGGGAGCCGGGGCAGCGTGGGCACCTCAAGAGCCACCAGTGAGACTGTCACTTCAGACAGACCCTCCAGCCAGGCCTTCAGAGCAAGTTTAGCATTTTTGGTCTGCCAGAGGCTCCTTCAAACCCCACCAGCCTCCTGCAGCTCTCCCACAGGGCAGCTTGGACGGGGTTTGGAGCAACCCGGGACAGTGGAAAGCATCCCTGCCCATGGCAGGGGTAGAACGAGGTGAGTTTTGAGGCCCCTTCCAACCCAAACCATTCTGTGATTGATGATTCTGTGAAATGGTGATTCTCTAACAGCAGTGTTAGTGCCGAGTGCTGCACTCCAGGATCTCTCCCGTCTCCATGTGTCTGTCGGAGCACTGCTCCAGCAGGATCCATCAGCTGTGTGTGGGAACACATTCCCAGGAAGCACCCACATCTGAGATGGAAATCCCCAGCTCCTCCCACGCTTCCCGAGGAGCCCGGGCTCCGCTCTATCCGAGCACGGAGTGCACTCCCAGGAAAACACTTCCAGCAAATGGCACCAAGTTTGCCATAAGCTGATACATTTCACAAATTCACTTTACATTTAAAGACTGAAATATAAATCCCAGAGCTATATTGAAACTGGATCTCACCCAAAGCCAGGAGTCTGTTGCTTGGCTTTAAATATCACTGAGAAATAAAAAGGGATCCTTTTAGTTAATACTAATTATTATTCAGTCTATCATTAACAGCAACTGCACTTTGATAGACGGGTGGAGAAGCAGCTTTGGTTTGCACTGATGAGTCTGTGACGAGTTGCCAAACTTTTCTTATTGCTGATAATTAGCTCCTGTTCCTTCATCAGCTGCTCCTGCACCAAGGGCTGGGGGCTGCTCATGCCTGGGGGAGCTGGTTCTGACACTGGAGGGATCTGAGCAGAACTCCCAAAAATCGGAGTGGGCAGGGACAGCTGCCTGCACCAGGACAGAGGGAAAGAAGGGGAAAAAAAAATTTTTGCTTCCATGAGCTGAACTAGTTTTAATAAAATGACCTTCACAGAACTCGAGCTGCTCATCCTCTCTCCAGCATTTTTAACAACACAAATGCAATGCCGTGACTGGCGATGGCAACTTTTAGGTTTCCTGCTGGTAACCATGGAATGGCTTCAGGTGTGTTTTAAAACTTCTGACACATCTATCAGGGGATGACAAAGAGAGCTGGGGCACAGAGAACCCATTAGAGGAGATTTGCTCAAAATTCCTGGCAGTTGAGTCATACTTTTGTAAAATAAAGCCTCTGTTGAGGTCTCCTCGGGGCATAAGAAGTGTTTATAAAATACCCATTACACACAGGGATTATGAGCAATTTGGAGATTTATTTTCATACCTGAAACTGATAAAAATCTCCGAAAATTTCAAACATTAATTCCGCCAAGCGTCAGTTTCGCAATTCCTTTGTTCTAAGGGACAATGGTAAACAATGCTCCAGTGACCTCCAGTGGGGACCGCGGAAAACACAGCGGCCCTGCCGCCAGCCTGGAGCAGGGCAGGCTGGCATCCTGCCGATCCCGGACGGACAAACAGAACGAGGGGTCCGAGAAAACCTCCTCTGTTTTTTATTTAAACAGCTCGAACTCAGCCCCGTCCCTCTGATACAGAAACTCAGGTGAAAATCTTCCCTATTTGGACAACCCTGCCTGAGCCCAACCAAGCCCAGGATTCTGCAGATTCTTCACCGTTTCATCAGTCAAAACAAGCCAAGGGCTCTGAGCTCAGTCGCATTCCTGGTTCTCTCCTAATGACTTCTGAGCCAGCCAAGAACCAAAGACTTCTAGTCTAAGATGAATCCCCTCCCTTCCTTTTGTTGGTGGGGGCCAGGGAAGAAAAGGAGGATGGTAATTTTTAAACCACAATTCCTTCTTATCACCATCTGGTCCTGATGAATATGGGCAGGACTCTGGTGCTACATTAATAAATCTAGGATTACACGGTAGAACAGATAGCAGGGGGAACACATCAGTCATACCCAGCAAAGCTCACTAAACTTGGAGGGATGACCTTGAAATTAAAGGGAACAGTGACAGAAAGAAAGCCCATGTCCTGGAATGCCTGGTCCAGCCGAGTCAGGAGAGGAACCAGGACTAACCCAGACCAAGATTAAAAACCTTCTCCTGGTCTCACCTTTCCACAGCCACCAAGGCCTGCAGTGATGTGTAGCTACAAGTGGGTGGCCCCAGCCACTGCTCTTTTTAATGCATCTGGAGGAAGTCATGGGAGCCCCTGAAACTCGGTGTTCCTGGAGAGGCAAAACAGCCACAGGCTGCCCCAGCTGTGCTCACTTAGAGGGACCCTAGCAGTCCCACACCCACCCTAAAAACACCTGAGCACAGGTCCTGAGCCATCCCCCAAAACACAGCAGCACACACAGGGAGCTCCTCTCCCAGGCCACACTCCCAAGAGGACTCCCCTCACGTTGTTTCTGCCTGATAGCACAAGAAAAACAATTGTGCGTTTTGCCTCTTTCTTTTCATAATTAAAGAACAAACATTTCCCTTAGAACTCATTTACTGTCCCAGAACACCATCCCTCATTGCAATGAAACCGCACAGAAGAGCAATTCTTCATCATGGAGGGAGCACCAAGACCAGTGCAGGGTCTCTATCTGCCACTGTCTGCACAATATTAATGTAGAAAATAATATATTGGCTCAAATCAATACTTCCCTGACTCCTCCATCCATCAGCTCCCCTCCATTTGATAAAAGTCCCTCCATGTCACGTTTCCCCAGACTGATGAGATCACAGCACCTCTTCCCAGCATGAGTGATGGTGTGGGGATGTGTAATTGCCCAATAAATCACACCCTCCGGATCAAAGAGCTGAGATCCTCCGGGTGCCAAGGAGGCACAGCAAACATCATAAAATACAATAAGTTAATTAATTGCTGCAAGATTTTTACCACCTTGAGACAGGTGGAGCATAACTTGTCACACACAGATACCCTGAGAGATCCAGGCAGAACCACTTGACTGCAGAGCTGGGTTTGGAGCCTGGTGGAAAATCCAGACCATCCTGGCTGTTCCCAGCACTGTCCCAAGCACAGCCCAGCACCAAGGAGCTCGTTCAGCCAAGAAAGTGAAGCCACAATCTGTGAATGTGAGCTCAGGATAAAACCCCACAGCATCCAGAACCCTCTGCTTTACAGGCATCTAATTCCACAACCTTTAATCCTTTCTGTCAGCCCTGCAAGATCAGGTATTAACATCTCTGTAACCTCTTGTACTAATTAAGACAGCAGATCTTTGGTATTCACCTCCCCAGCAGCTTCAAAGCCGAGCACTGACAGGGCACTGCAGTGTTTGTGCTTTTGGTGAGTGGCCCTTGTAAAACAGAAATGATAACGAACACACCACAGGAAGCTTTAATAAAAGTGTGCAACCATTAGCAAGTGGATTTGGGCTAAAAAACCCAGGTTCATCTTAGGGAAACGCCCATGCTGGTGCTGTGGGAAGCAGGCAGCGTTCCCAAATGCTCTGCAGGCGCTCAGGGCAGCCTGGGACACTCTGTCCAGCGCTGCCCTTTCCACAAACCAACACTCCCCAGACCTTCTGCTTCTCCCAAACGTGCCTTGTGTTGCAAACGACCTAAAAAGCAGCAATGACTTCCAGGAGGACCTGAGAAGCCAAAGCAATGTCAGGTAGGCACAGGAGCAGGGATCCCGCCCTCCCGGAGCTGAAGGGGGGGTTAGGAGGAGTTCACACGGTCGCAGACCCAAGGGTTTAGTCTCTAGCTCAATTCTCAGCAGGTTTCAGCAGCAGGGAGGGATTTCTGCACTGCCCATAGCTCACACCCCCGGGCAGGGCTGGCCCCAGCACCCTCCCCCAGCACAGCCTGGAGCTCCAGGTCAGGGAGGCCTGACCCACCTGGAGACAAGGTCTGAGCTTAAGGCACAGCCCAGGATACAGGATTGAATAAAGCTTAAATCCCAAAAGCTGCTCAAGACTTAGCATTGCTATTTTTGCTTGTCCATGCCGACACCGCACTGATGAGAGGCTGGGCACTTTCTCCACTCGCAGCTTGAGAACCACGGTTACAGGGAAAGGGAATAGATGGGTTTTTTTCTGTATAAACCGCACCAACTCCCTGCACAAACACCTCAGGATGCTGGGAGGCCAGACCTCCAGACTTCCCTAACCACCCCTTCTCCTGCGCAGCAACCCAGAGTTCAGAGAAAATTAAAAAAAGCAAGAAAACAAGACAGGAAAAGAAAGTAAAAGCCTCAAAAACTTTTTCCACTCACCTTGTCCAGTCCTCCACGAGCCCCAGCTTCCTCCTCTCTGCTGCTGTCCCAGCACAGGCGTTGCCGAAGGAGCTTTGTAGCCGTGAACCTCCCTATCTAAACACAATTCACCTGTCCCTCATCATCTGCATCTCCTTCACCTGCTGCAGCTGCCCACAGCAGGTGATTTCAATAAAATCATTTGGCCGTAGAGGTTCAGATCTTTGTCCCTGCTCTGCCCTTGGCCAAGATGAAGAATTTAAAAAAAACCAAAACACACAAATCAAAAAACAAACTCAGAAAAAATCTTGGTGGGGGGAACAATTCAAATGGAAATTTCAGGACTTTTCCAAACATCTCTGCTGGATTTCACTCCATGCTGGTCTCTCCCAACTTAACAACACACTTGGCCAACTTAACCTTTGGAAAAGTTCTTTTATCGATCAGATGTTCCACAGACATTTACATTTCTTGGAGGGAGGGAGAGGCAGGGAAGAAAATTAAATTACTTTGCTCAGTGATCTTAATTGTCTGAAATAATTATCTTCACTCAATTCTCAAACAAGAACTCTCTGGAGAGCAGTGCATTTTAGTTTGGATAAAGCAAAAGGAATTGAGTCCAAAGGAACGCATTTTGTAACTTATTTAGAAATACCTAATTAACCATCTGAGTGAGGAATCCAATCAGAGCTCCTCCATTACACTTAATTATGAAAAGCCATTTGTTGGGGGGGGGACGACAAAAAGAGGGGTCTAAAGCAGCTCTCTGTGCCTCAAAGGGTAATTTTAGCAAAGACCTGAACAAATTGTGTGCAGGAACTGTGCACACAGGGGTGGCGTGCCTGTCTTGGGGCCATTTGAGGCATTTCCATGACTTCTGTCGGATCCACGGAGAACTCAGACTAAGGACACTCCTCCAGCCCTCGCTGAGGGGACTTTGGTCCCTCCTGTGAAATCAAATCAGTAACTCAGAGCTCAGTGGCCCAGCTCCAACACAGCCCAGAGCTCCTGGATGAGAAGTCAAACACCGTTTTCATGGAGCTGGGATGGTTCCTCACCCAAATTTCCTCGTGCAGAGTTCACCCTACCTTGTCAGCCCCCAAGGGGATTCCAGGACTTAAAAGCAGGGTGGAGTTTAGGGGTTCAATCAAAGCAAACAAATTGCTAAAAATAAAGTGGTCTCCCATCTGTTGCCAGGCAGGGAATTCAGCCTCAACAGTTGGGGAGGGGATGAAAGGCTGCAATAAACACCTTGAAATGGGTATCTGAGAAATTCTGTGGCCTCGGGAAAATGGTCTGATTTTCTTTTCCTTCCCTTTTAATTCATTTTTCCTGAGGGGAAGAGCAAGTGTGGGTTTGTGCAGCACGGGGAGAGAAGCAAATAAACACCGAGCTGCCGAGATTAATAATGTTCCAATGAACTTTTGCTGATAAACAGGATTTCATAAGGATGAGCACGGTGCCAGCCCAGGCTCTGCACTGTCCCCACAGCAGGCGGCAGGTGGAAATCCCATTCCCACAGCATCCCAGGAACAGGGACACCTCCCACTGTCCCAGGCTGCTCCCAGCCCCAATGTCCAGCCTGGCCTTGGACACTGCCAGGGATCCAGGGGCAGCCACAGCTTCTCTGGGAATCCAGTGCCAGGGCCTGCCCACCCTCCCAGGGAAGGATTTCTTCCTCATATCCAACCCAAATTTCCCTTTGTTCGGTGTGAGGCCGCTCCCCTTGTCCTGTCCCTGCAGTTCTGGTGAAGGGTCCCTCTCTGGGTTCCCTGTGGCCCCTCCAGATGCTGGAAGGTGCTCTGGGCTCTCCTTGCAATCTGCTCTTCTCCACAGCTCTTACCCCATGTGTGGGTGAGTCCAGTGGACACTCCCAACGCTGGTGGTCAGCCAGGACTCAGGAGAGACGTGAGGAATGTTCCAGAGCTCCAGTCAGGGCTACTGGAGTGCAGTTCCCAGTGTCAGGCAAATCCCGCGTTTCTCAGCCTCCCACGCGCCGGGAGATGGACTCTGACTGCTCATGAAATGTTTTGTCATCTCGCTTCCACTTTTCCGCAAGCTGATGAAAAAAAAGCACAAATCCCTCCGACGTGTTGTCTTCCCAACTCCTGATATGTTTTGGCTACTTACAGAGAGTAAGAGGAGTCTTTGGAGCAGATGTGAAATTCAGCTCTTGTTTCCTCGCTTGTCATCACTCGGAAAGCAAAACAAACACTCCTGCTCTTGCAGAAACCAGCCCTGGTGTCCTGCTGCTCTCTGTGCCTGCTCCTCTTCCCCAGGGATGAGGGTTCCTCTCAGTCCTCGTCCCAAATTCTTTAGAACCTGCTGAGAAGCACCAGAGATCAAGATAGTGTTGGTGTATCACTTACAGGAGGGGTTTTTCCCTCATGTTCTTAAGTCTGTAATCACAGATAAAATACAAAAAGTGATTTAAAGCTGCTCTGTGGCCCGGGAAACACGCATAATCCTGTACGAGACGAGCGCAGAAGAATCTAATTGGATTCTTCCCCAAACTAAATTCTATAGGGCAGTTATCGCCTTGATTATTTACTGCACACAGTAATAAGCAGACAAAGAAAAATTGCTCCTGGAAAAGTCTTTCAGGCAGATTTCAGCATCCTGAAAGATTTCTTTTGCTGGGAATGCCTTAATAGGTCTGGGTTTTAACGGCCATCACAAGGTGTGAAAGGAATGGCTCTGGAATTCTGAATTCCTTTGCTCCTGTTGCCCTTTTTGGCTGTAAGAACTGATCTGTTGATTTACTGAACCTCCTTCCCTTTGGCACCACGGAGCAGGGAGGTTTCCAAGGCCCCAGTCAGAGCAGGCACTTCCCCGGTGACTTCTGGAGGGTGCTGAAGTTCCCGCTGTGCTCCTGGTCCCAGAGGGAGTTTCCAGGGAATCCTGAAGCCTGGGGACGGTGCTGGGAGCTGCCCTTGGTGCAGCCACAGACTCCAGTGGGAAGGACATGAAAGGAAGCCAAGCCCAGCCCCGGGCTGGCCCTGGCTCCACCAGCTCTCCCCACCTTCCCAGGGGCGGGCGGGCACTCCCTGCAGCCTTCTCCGAGGACGTGAGCAGGGAGTGCGGAGGACGAACTTCCCGAGGCTTCCCAGGCACCGCAGCCAGCAGCCGCCACGGTTCCCGAGCCTCCCCAGATGCACTCAATGGAGTTTTGCTCTTCACGGATGCGTAATTAACCCCTTGAGTAAACATCTATTCAAACCTGCATAATTAGCACTGCATTTTTCAAAAGGGTAATGAAAGGCCCTTTTAGGTTCCTAATTGGCTTCCTCTCAGTCAGCTCTGGGTATGAACTGTCAGCACGGGAAGGGCTCTGCCCGGCAGGGACTGCGTGGATTGGGAATGTGAGGCTGGAATTCCACACAGGATGGCCAAGGGTGCCCAATCAACCACTCCTCCTGTGGACTCCCAGAGAAAACGTGGCTCAGGCTGGAGAAAGGCAGCCCTAAACCCCCAAAGTCTGACTGCTGGGTAAATTTTGGGATGGTGGTTTGTACAGTGGGTTGGGATGTGTCGCAGAAAGGCAGTTTTCTATGGAAATGATGGAGATAAAAGAGATGGTTGGAATTATTAGGGACAGATAATGAAGCTGTGCAGTAAATGTGCCACTGAACAGGGTAATTAACAGTAAGGCTCATCAGGAGCTAATTACATGATTCTTTACCATTTTTAAATGAATGGTTACCATGTCATTTCCAGGACCAGAATTCCCAGGTTAAGGAGAACGTGCAAAACCTGAGACTGAGTTCCTTGGGAAACTCAGTCACCAATTTATCCACTTAATTTTTAAGAATTAAGCCTGGAAAAAAGAGCAGCTCTTTCCAGCTGAGACAATGTAGACTCAAGGAATCAGCATCCAGACCCACCTCAACTCATTCCCAATCATGCCATAAATGAAGGAGCCTCCCTGCTCCACACAATCCCTGTTTTAAGGCAACAAAGAAAAGCAAATAATGCTCCCAGACTGAGAATGTGTTATTGGACTGCACGTTACTTCAAGGAGTTCAGCTACAATAACACCTTCCCCTGGCCAACTGCTCAAAGTCCCAACTGCATCACTCGTGGTTTTGCAACTTTTCTTTAAAGAAGGGCTTTTCCTCATTTGTTTCCTTTTGCTCCAGAGGCCAGGTGGTTCCATTGGCTGTGCTGCAGTGCTCTCTGCTGGCACCAGCCCGGAGCTCCTGGGATGCTCCAGCTGAGCAGAGGCTGTCCCAGACCCTGCCACAGAATCACAGCATGGTTTAGGTTGCAAAAGACCTTCAGGAACACCGAGTCCAACCATTACCCCGGCACGGCCACCAATAATCCACATTCCCAAGTGCCACCTGGGATTGCCCTTCTGGTGGTGCCAGACCCAAGGCCTACAACCCCTGAGTCAGGCTCCAGGAAAACCCAGGGACTGCCAACCCTGGTTCTCTGTATTTGCCTTCTGTGTGTGTGTTTACCTTCAGGGTGTCCTGACTCAAAATCCTCTGCCTGAAACCCCCCTGTGCACTCAGGTCCAGCCTGAAGGGCCCCGTTCCCCTCTCACAGAGGGTTTGGGTGGGAAGGGATATTAAAGATCATCTATTTCCAACTTCCACTATCCCAGGCTGCTCCAAGCCTTGTCCAACCTGGCCTTGGACACTTCCAGGGACAGGGCAGCCGCAGCTTCTCTGGGCACCCTGTGCCAGGGCCTCCCACCCTCACAGGGAGGAATTCCCTCCCAATATCCGCTCCAAATCTTCCCTCTTTTACTTTAAAACCACTCCTCCTTGTCCTCTCACCAGCTGCCTCTGTAAAAAGTCCCTCTCCATCTTTTTTATGACGTTCAGGGGATATTTTCTTCCCTCATTCTTTGCAAAACCTCCCAGGCGTGTTCCAGGTGCTCCTCCCCGGGGATGGGGATAGCGGCGCCTTCCCTGCCCCGCGCAGAGGGGCTGCTGGGCAGTGACCCCGGTGCTGCTGGGCAGTGACCCCGGTGCTGCTGTGCTGTGGCTGCTGCTGGGCAGTGACTGCTGCTGGGCACTGACCCCGGTGCTGCTGTGCAGTGACCCCGGTGCTGCTGTGCTGTGGCTGCTGCTGGGCAGTGACTGCTGCTGGGCACTGACCCCGGTGCTGCTGTGCAGTGACCCCGGTGCTGCTGTGCTGTGGCTGCTGCTGGGCAGTGACTGCTGCTGGGCACTGACCCCGGTGCTGCTGTGCAGTGACCCCGGTGCTGCTGTGCTGTGGCTGCTGCTGGGCAGTGACTGCTGCTGGGCACTGACCCCGGTGCTGCTGTGCAGTGACCCCGGTGCTGCTGTGCTGTGGCTGCTGCTGGGCAGTGACTGCTGCTGGGCACTGACCCCGGTGCTGCTGTGCAGTGACCCCGGTGCTGCTGTGCTGTGGCTGCTGCTGGGCAGTGACTGCTGCTGGGCACTGACCCCGGTGCTGCTGTGCAGTGACCCCGGTGCTGCTGTGCTGTGGCNGTGACCCCGGTGCTGCTGGGCAGTGACCCCGGTGCTGCTGGGCAGTGACTGCTGCTGCTGTGCAGTGGCTGCTGCTGTGCAGTGGCTGCTGCTGCTGTGCAGGGGCTGCTGCTGCTGTTCCCCTTGCCCCCTCGCTCTGATTCACGCCGCCAGAGCCAGCAGTGCCGCTCGCTCCCGCTGCCTTTGGTTAAGAACTGCTACTTTGCTATTTTAGCTCGAGCCCACGGAGAGCTCGGCACAAGTCCCTGAACTGAATTGCTGCTGTCCCAGATTTCCATCAGGCAAGGTCAGGAGCCACCATCTCCATCGATTCCTGCACAGCAGAGCCTCAGGGGAGCTCTTCCCTCTCACTCCTGCAGGTTGTTGGTGTTTTTCTCTGAGTGTTTCTGAAGGCCAAGCTCTGAACTCTGCTGATGTGGGAACGCTGCAGCTGAAGAGCTCTGCTCTCCTTCCTTTTTTTCAGGAATGCTTCTTCCTACTCTGACTTCTGGTCGTCCCCAGCACCGCCCTGCTGCAGTTGGGCTCTTTCTGTGGATTTATGACACATTTACAGCGAGTTCTGCAAGAGCAAGGCAAGGCGTGGGCACCCAGCGCTGTCTGCAGAGACACCTCCCCTCCAAACAGCTCCAGGGCCTGGAGCACAGGCAGAGCTTCCCTTTTGTGCTGCTCACCTCTGCCCTGAACTCCTCCAAAGCCGTCCCAGGATAGCTGATGAATCCCCTGATAACCCCCCTAATAAACCACGCTAGTAAAGCCCCCTAATAAACCCCCAATAAACCTCCCTAATAAAGCCCCTCACGTCGCTCTGGCTTTGGTGTCTCCCCCAGCAGTGGGACTGGCTCCCCCTCACTCCACAGCTGAGGCCTTACAGCGACTTTCACGGTAAAATCAATGCAAATTTCACCAAAACCTTGCACTAAAGGAAACCTGCACCTTCAAACCCACACCCAGAAATCCTAACAAAATCCCAGTGGAGTTCCCAGAGATGGAGCCCGACCAGCAAAGAAAGGAACAACACCAAAGAGCCTTCGCCTTGGAACCAAGCTACTGAGGGAAAATATATTAAGAAAAAGAATGTGATTTTCAAGTATTGCCTCAGAGCTGATTTATTCCTGACATAAACCCAAACTTCACAATGATATGGACTTTTCCCATGCATTATTCTAGATGGCAGTGTAAATCAACTGAGAATGCAGTCAGTAAAGTTGTTATTGCCAGCTCTAAAAATCCCACACTATAGAAAAGATTCAAAGAATTATTAATATTTCCTCTATTCCTATGTGCTGTGCTTGAGCAGGCACACAGAGGGAGGTTTTGAAAGTCAAAATAGAGCCATTGTGTGGGAGAAAATAGCCCCAAATTCCGGGCATGGAGTTAAACCTCAGCTCAATGATTGTTCTCCACGGGTTTGTGCCATTTAAATGGCGAGGAGCATCCCCTTCCCAGTGCTGGAGCTCCTGCTGGGAGACCCCGTCCCAGTCCAGTCCCACAGAACTCCCAGCGCCATCCAAAGGAAAGCGGGGCGGTTTCCAAGCCCTGAGGAGTCGTTTGTTTGAGGAAGGCAAATTCTATTTGCGTTCCACCTGGGGACATTTCAGCGCCAGCCGGGGCGGTGGCGGGAGCTGCTCAGCGAGCAGCGCTCCTGCTGCCCTATCCCCGTGTCCTGCTGACTCCCCTGGTTACCAGCTCGGTGCTCCAGCCCTTCCTCCTCCTCCTCCTCCTCCTCCTCCCGGAGCCCGGGCGGGCTCTAATCCCCGCAGACTCGGAGCTGAGCCGGAGCAGCCAACAGGAGTTGCTTTGTCTGTGCTGACTTGGGTAAGCAAAATATTCTTTCCTTACGAGCCATTTGCTGTTCCTGCTCTTGCACTGGAGCAGGTGGGATCCCTGCTCACCTGCTTTTCTTTAAAATGGATTTTATCTTGTAACAGGGAAATACGGGAGGACTTCTCCTCCGTAGTATCCTCCAGCACTCGTGTTATATTTAGCAATTTCATAGAAAGCCGTCTCTGGCATTTTACTTCCAAAGTATTTTAGGGAAACTGGGATATTTATAATGGAAATGGAGATTTTTGCAAGTGTTCCCCAAGTTGCTTTGGAAGGGGTGGCATGATGGGGGGAATACGGGAGGTTTGACATGGGTTTGTTTTCAATGGCGAGCTCGTGGTTTCAATTTCTTGTTCTTTTGTCCCTGAACACAGAGGCTGCCCTGGCAGTTCATTCATTCATTCATTCATTCACGTGCAGATTTACTTGCTTTGCTGTATTGTTTTTTTTTAAATCAAAGCCCTTTGAGTTTGTATTCTCCTTTTTCTCCTATAAACTTCTAATTCCAAAGGCAGACCCCTGAAAGCTGCATGTTTGTTCCCCCTGCACATGGAGTTTGTCACAAGACCATTAATCATGCCTTACAATCATTCTGCTAATGCAGTGCATCCATTCAGAAGCAGGGTCTGGCTGCAGATGGATGTGTTGCTGTGGGATATGGAAGCAGAACAAATTTCCTCAGGAAATATTTAAGCAAGGTCATAATAACATCCCTGGCACTCTGAGCAGTGTTGTGCTGGATCAGACAGAGCAGAGCAGTTTGTTGGCTCAGGCTGTAGAAGAGCCCGAAGATCAGACATTAATATCAAACCTGTTTATTATCTTATCTCTATAATATAAACTCGACTGAAGCCCCGCATGTCGCTGTGTTTGTTATGATGGGGAAGAGGGAAGCTCCACAAATTAAAGCCATGTTATGCACTTCATTTTCAGCTCCAGAGGTCCTCACCTGCATTAGTCAATGAGCTTTTCAATCTCATTATGCAATGAGCACACCGGTGTGCTTGCACTGCCAAGAGGTGAACGGGCAAAAGGGCACCACAGACCCCTGTGGGTATCAGGGGTGAAAATAACGTGTGTTCCATGTGCCTGTGGGTGCCCTCCATGTGCATCCCACTGCCGGGGCTGGAATGCCCCCAGGCACGCCTGGAGGGGTCAGGACGGAGCTGACAGGGGAAGGAGGGCAGGACAGGGAGGGGAGCGTGCAGATGGGCACACCACAGGGCAGGAAAAGCTGCCAGTCCCAGCACAAAGTGTGTGCCCAACTTCTGCCGTGGTTCTAGTCCTGTGGGAAGTTTCTCCGGCTGCGTGAGTCGATCTATAAACCCAGGTTTGTGCACCAGCAGTGGGAAAGGTGAGGGCAAAGGGCACGGGGTGCCCAGAGCAGCTGTGGCTGCCCCTGGATCCCTGGAAGTGCCCAAGGCCAGGTTGGACGGGGCTTGGAGCAGCCTGGGACAGTGGGAGGTGTCCCTGCCATGGCAGGGGTGGCACCGGATGGGCTCTGAGGTCCCTTCCCGAACCATCCTGGGATTCTGTGGTTGTTGCACCAGAGCCTGAACAAATAACAAAAGACAGACAACAAATACATCAAACGTCGCATTGTGACCAACTGCTGTCAAGTGCAACAGGTGACTTAACCAGAGTGAGAGACAAAGATGGGCTCCCAGAGACTCAGGGAATTCCCATTCTCCTGATCCCATAATCATGGCTGGACCCAGGCCGCCGTGTCCGGCACCAAAGCCCTTGGCAAACACTTCCCCTTGTACCAAAAGAGGAAAAACCATGGAGAAGGATGTGATCCAACATGAGGGGAGTGGGCAAGTGTCCCTCACCTGAGCACATATGGAATCACAGGATGGTTTGGGTTGGAAGGGACCTTAAAGATCATTCCCTTCCACCCCCCCGCCACATGCAGCTTTACATCTCAGAAACTCAAACATTCCATTATTTTGCTCTCAAAATAGCAGCATTTACTCCCCTTCCTTGCAGAGAGGCGAGGGCAGGCAGGAAATGACTTGCTGATGATGGCACAGAAAAACTGAGAAAGCAGGAAATCAAATCCACGTGTAGGGAGAGAGAGCTGCTCATCCAGCCTGTCCCCAGCACCACCTGCCACACTCCGAGTGACAGCAGGAGCACTCTGAGAGGAGCAGGTGATTCACAGGAGACTACAGAAAACAGGATACTACCTTCCTGTGGGAGCAAAATCTGCTTTAAAAGAAGGAACTTGTTGAATTCACAAGGAATTAAACATCAAAATACTCCGGGAATGGAGCTGAAATGAGCCAGGATTGGGCAAATTCAACCCTTGGGCTTGAGTGGGCCAAATTCTGAGAACTGAGTGTCCATCGCTCCACTGTCACCCCGGCGGTGGGGACGGTCACCTCTGCCCAGTGCAGGAGGGGTGTCTCTGCCCTGTGTCCCTCTGCCCCTCTCAGGCTGCCCATGGAGCTGGTCCCAACCAGGACGTGCTTCAGCACAGGAGCCCAAAATGCCACTTGTCCCCAGGGCCAGGCTGACCTACTTGGGTTTCTTTTCTTTTTTCACCTCGTATTCTCTGGTTGGCAGCAGGCTGGGACAGGAGTGGGAGCTCCTCTCAATTTCCCTGTCACTCAGCAGCACTGCCAGCCCGGGTTTGGTATTTATTTAAGGTGGATAAAACTCACCTGCCATCACCAGCTGAATGTCTCTGCCAGCAGATTCTCCTTCTGTGATGTTCCAGATCTGTACATTTGGGATGGGCAGGTGACCGCAAAGAAAACATTATTTAGGGACATAAAATAATTGGCAGAAAGGTTTCTACTGATTGATGAGCATTTTTGTGAGGGACTTTTGACCTTCACTGATTTCAAACAACAAGATAAGGCTGGGTTCTATAAGGAGCTGTGTTTCTAAGAGTTACACAGGCATCAGAAACCAGGAGGTAAATAAAGGTCAAGTTCATGAGGCCTTTGGTGATTTTATGGACTGAAGCCTTCAACTGTTTACAATTGAGTCAATTTTGGTTTCAATAATGTTAAATTAACCTTTAAAAATTGTGTCAAGGAGCTGAAAACCCTGCAAACGTGCTAATTAAGGAGATAAAGTAGGTTCAGGAGGAATCCAATATCTAAGCTGTCTCTCATGAAAAAAGACCTTTCAGCTTTTTCTCTGCTTTAATACTTCTGCCTTTTCCAAATGGATAAATAACACCCATGAAAGCTTTTGCCTTGTCTTCTGAAGGCCCAGCTGTGTCCCACAGTTCCTGCTCTGGGAAGGGAGATTCTCCACACTCCCAGGGATGCTCTCCACTCCCAGGGATGCTCCCCATGTCCCTGCTGCCCAGGGTCACTTTTACATCTATTCTTCCCTCGTTTCCAGGCTCCTTTCTCACCCTCCAGTGTCCCTCCAGTCCTTAGACCTGATCTCATTACAAGTGCTGAGGGGTTTGTGGAACATTTCACACCTCCCAGACCTCAGCCAGCTCTAATTCTGATTCTAACTGGGGAGTCCCGGGCTTCCTACAAGCACAAACCACGTCAGTCACCTCTCCTCCTCCCCCTCACAGCGTTCCCTGCTTCCACTCTGGAGGAGATGGGGCGCAAGGAAGAGGATGACAGCAGCTCCTGGAAGAAGCAGACCAGCAACATCCGCAAAACCTTCATTTTCATGGAGGCCCTGGGATCGTGAGTACCAGCACTGCCCTCGGGGCAGGAGCACCCCCAGACCCGGCTCCCCAGGCCCTCCTGGCCCTGGCCAATGTCCCAGGGACACGGCTCCCTCTGGGACAGCCCAGCAGCAGCTGAGGGGGTGCCCAGGGCTGCTGCTGCTCTGATTCCCAAAGAGCTCCAAAGCCCCCCAGCCCCAGGCACAGCTGAGTCCCCTCTGCCCTTCCCTCCATCCCCTCTAACCCTGATGGAACCCTGGGTAAGTTTTTGCTCCATTCCTGCCTGCTCCTGCTGCTGCAAGGTCAGGGCCGGCGCAGGGAGAGGAATGACAATAACAAGTCATATATTTAGCTCAGGAACCCTGACTCAGTCGGGGAATGAAACAAAAACAAGGATGTTGGAGTTGTACAATCCTTCCCTGTGCGTTAACAGCTTAATTTGCCTATTCATGGGGATGAGATAACAAAACACTTCCAAGGTGGTGGGGGAGGAATTGAATTACCTCCACCAGCAAGTTCTGTCATGGACAAATTTTCTGTGACTTCCAAGCCCACGACAAAGTTCCCAAAGAAGCAGCTACTCCAAATTCTGTGCCTTGTCAGCCTCAGAAATTAACTGAATTATCCAGCAGCTTTCGCTAAAGGAGTGAGGTTAGAAAAAGCTTTGTTCTCTCCTAGCCCACTTGTTGATTCATCATTTTTAATAAGGGGCATAATTATTATAAACTGTTTGGGACAGAGATGTAGAACAGATGCCCCAGCAGCTGATTTGTAGGTTGTTCATTTCCTACTATTGCTTTAATAGGAAAATTTATCATTAGCAATTGGGATTTTTCCCACGTGCATCGCTTCAGCTCCCTGAAGAATTGAAATGAAGATCTGGGACCTAAAACCGCCTCAAAATTGTTATCACTTCCCCCCAGGGTCCACAGCACTGCCCTTCCTCGCCCTGCCCTCAGCTCCCTGCAGGGCTTTGCAGACTCAGAGCAAGTTCCATTTCATGGCCCCCAATTAATGTGCTGTGGGTTTGACGAGGATTAGTGAGGACTGGCCTGGCACGGTGTCACTGTCACTGCCCCGAGCCTCGTGCTCAGCTCCCCAGGACAAACCTTTAACAGGATTGGGGGCTTTAGGCAGGTTATAAATACCTGCTCCTGCTGCTCAGGGTGAGCCCTGGCCAGGGAGGGAGCAGCCACTCACTGTCACTTTGTCACTGAGGGGACACAGGTGGCAGCGGGAGAACAATCTGAGGCTGAATTTAAATATTAACTGAGGTTCTCCTGCTGTTTTGCATTTTAGACGTGCAGAATGTTGGGTGACACCAACCCAAACTGCAGCTCCCCAGTGGGCTGTGCAGAATTAACATTTTCTCTACAGAAAAAACTGTGGGGTTTTATTTATATTGCATAACCTTGCCTTGAATATCCTAAGTTTGGGGCTGCTGGAGGTACAGTTCCAGCTTTACAATCAGCATCCACTCAGAGTTAAGTTCCCACCCCGTTGTTTTCCCTGTCTATTCCCCTCTCTGTCGGTCCCTCCCAGTTCCCAGAAGCAGCACCCACTGAAATGCAGCTTCTCCCCCTCTCTGCAGAGGTGCCTTCTCAGAAGTTTTCCTGGTGAAGCAGAAGAGCACTGGCAAGCTCTTTGCTCTGAAATGCATCAAGAAGTCTCCTCTCAACAGGGACAGCAGCTTGGAGAACGAAATAGCAGTGCTGAAAAAGTGAGTGTTACAGTCCAAGGAATGCTCCTGATGGACTGGGTACTTCAAATAAAGGGTCTGGTCCCCCCCAGTGATGGTGCCTGGTGCTCCAAAAGGACTTGGATGGGCATCAGTGATCCCCTGCCACACAGGGGGAGGGACATCAGCCCCAGAACACCCCAGTGAACTTTCACTGGTCATTAAAGCAAGATGACTGTCGGGTTTCCCACCTCAGAAGCCCCTTCTGTCCTTGCCAGGTTTTGTTTCTGACCCCCATTTCCCTTTGCAGAATAAAGCACGAAAACATCGTGACTTTAGAAGATATTTATGAGAGCACAACCCACTTCTACCTGGTCATGCAGCTGTGAGTACCAGCAGAGCCATTTCTTTGGGGCCACAGGGAAGGACAGGGGCAGGACCAGGGTGATTTCAGCACCTACACCCCAGAGCCCCTCAGGGGTCCATTCAAGCACCCTCAGTGCCGAGGCTGGAACCAACCCGGCCACTCCTTGTGGCACCTTGGCTCATCCCCGTTTTAACAGCAACTTTCTAAACCATGATTTGGATCTATTTATGCAAATGAATTCCTCACAGTTTAGCAGGGCAGAGGCAGAAGTATTTCTAATTAGAGCTGTGCCACGCAGGGTTTCTAGAAATGGAATGGGCACCGTGTCAGCAGCAGAGAAAGAGCCCTGAGCACCCGGCTGCTGCTGCTGCTGCTTAACTGCAAATTTAGCAAAGAACAAAACCCTATAACCACTTGCTGAGTGGAGCCTGAGGCAGGGCTGGAGACCTACAGCTCAGCCCCACCAGGATTTACCTCACAACCTCACCCAAGTTCCCCAGGTTTCCCAGCAATCCTCACTGGCAGCCTGGAATCGCACCCAGGAGCATCCATCGGCCTCAGCCTCCCAAAAACTGCTGCCCAAGGAATGGTTCTGCTGTAAAAGGACCAGAAACCCAGCTGACCTAGCACCAAAGCATGATTAGCTTTGTTTACGTTTTTTCCAGTCCTTTTCTGTCTAAGCTGCCCTCTCCACAGGGTGTCTGGGGGAGAGCTGTTTGACAGGATCCTGGAACGAGGCGTTTACACGGAGAAAGACGCGAGCCTGGTGATCCACCAGGTCCTGACAGCTGTCAAGTACCTCCACGAGAACGGGATCGTGCACCGGGACCTGAAGGTGAGCCCTGCCCCTGTCCCGTGGGGAGCCGGCAGCTTCACCTGCTCTGCCCCACCACCTCTTGCTCCGCTTTGCCATTTTCCTACCACAAATTTCACCCTCTGAACCCCCCGTGTTCACAGCCTGAGAACCTCCTTTACCTCACCCCTGAAGAGAACTCCAAAATCATGATCACGGATTTCGGCTTGTCGAAAATGGAGCAGAACGGGATCATGTCCACGGCCTGTGGGACTCCAGGATACGTGGGTGAGCCAAGGGGCAGCAGTGGGGTTGTGCTGGTGGATTTCCTGGAAGAAAGGTTGTGCACATACCGGACATTGCCTGGAAAAAGGGAAAAAAATACATCAATACGTTGCTAACAACATGCTACTCACAGATGCACTGCACAGACCCTATAAACAGGTGTAGGGACTGAAAAACATCAAGACTTTTAAAATGCAAAGAAAAGCGTAATTTTGAGAACAATATATTTATTGAAAAAAATTATAAGAATTATTTTAATGCAATGGGATTTTGTTTAATTCCCACCAGACTGCATTGGCAGGATGCAGCTCCCTGGTTAAACCTCAGCGTGCAGGCAGAGATTGTCTGTGGTTCTTTCTATTTAATGGCATAAAATAGATACAAAAACCACAGACCAGTTCAGCTGGGAAATGGGGCTGGTGCTGGCTGAAACTGCTGCTTTTCCCAGTGTTGGATAATTCATTATGGCTCAGAGCTCCCCTTTGGTTTTGCTGTCCTGCAGCCCCCGAGGTGCTGGCCCAGAAGCCCTACAGCAAAGCCGTGGACTGCTGGTCCATCGGGGTCATCACCTACATCCTGTGAGTACCAGCAAGCAGCAGCATCCCACTTGTTTTTCCATGAGTTTCCCAACTCCCCCGGGGCTCTGCGGAGCGGCAGCGGGGGCGATGCCAGATCTCCCATTTCTCTGTGGAGCACAGCACTGAATTCCTCCTAAACACAGGAATTAAAGGGCTGTGGGGAATCAAGTGCAGGAGCAGAGATGAAAGGAATCCACATTTGCTCTGTTCTGTGCCTCATCCTATGCTTTGTTTTTCTCCAATTCCCTACAAATACCGTTCCATCTTCCCGGGGACTTTTTGTTTCGTTCCCTCCCACACCACTCAGCTCGGTACCAGCTGTGGCTTTGTCCTCTCGCTGCTGCAGTGAAGTTTTTAACTCTTTTGTGCAGCTTTGCTGATCCACTGAGCAGAGAGGGATGGAGGAATGGGCAGAGCAGCTCCTTTGTCACTCCTGTCACTCCTCATTCGTGTGGCCTCCCTGGGCTGTGGAGAAGCCTGTGCCACTTTGTGGTGGCACTGAAGGGCCCCTGGCTCTGTGCTCTGTTCCAGGCTCTGTGGGTACCCCCCCTTCTATGAAGAAACTGAATCCAAACTCTTTGAAAAGATTAAGGAAGGCTACTACGAGTTTGAGTCTCCGTTTTGGGACGATATCTCCGAGTCAGGTAAAGCTCCAGCACTGGGGAGTTCCACACTCCCTCCCGCAGGCCCCAATCCCAAATCCCCAAACCAGCCAAGCCCTGAACGCCCTGTGCTGCCTCAGCAGGGAAGGGGAGGGCTGGGGCTCTGAGCAAGCCCTCAGATGTGGGGATGCTGGGGGGATGATGCCAAAGGAAAGCTGCCCTGGCAGACAGGGGGGTGCTTGGAGCCTGCCTGGAATGCAGCATCCTCAGCTGAGGCCGTGGTTAATGTAAACCCGATTTTCACAAATGATTACTGAGCTCCGAGCGGGCTTAGATTTCCCTTGGAAGTGTCCCAGGCCAGGTTGGATGGGGCTTGGAGCACCCTGGGACAGTGGGAGGTGTCCCTGCCCAGGGAAGGGCTGGCACTGGATGAGCTTTAAGGCTCCTTCCAAACCAAATATTCTGTGATTCTGTTAGAAGGGAAACTCCAGGGTTTTTCCCCCATTTTTTCCCTATGTCCTGTCAGCCACCACTTCACCAGCCCAGCCTGCTGGTGGAGCTTCCCTGTGCACAGCTCACTGCAGGCTGCATCCTCACGGCTCATTCCAACATCAATCTTTAATACAAACAAACAAACAAACCTAGCAGGAGTGTGCTGGGGTTTAATAACAAACATCACAATCCCTCCTGCAAAAAAAAGAAAAAAAAGGGGAGAGATGTAAAAGCTCTTCAGGGCAACTTCTAAAATCTGCTCAGTTTGCACTTCATGGTTTTTAGAGTTATTTTTCAAGTGAATAATTAAACTCCAACTCACACAGTCTAAGAGTGAGGTTTGGCACATCCACAGTTGATATTTTTTCATCTGGAGCCCGTCACTATGAGAATCTCCCTTTATTGGAGTAATTACAGAATTATTAAGGTTGGAAAAGACATCCAAGATCACATCCAGCCTTTGACTGAATCCCACCATGCCCACCAAACCACATCACCGAGTGCCATCTACTCGTTGTTTGAGCACTTCCAGGGATGGTGACTCCACCGCTGCCCTGGGCAGCCCCTTCCAGTGCCTGACCACTCTTTCAGTGAAGGAATTTTTCCCAATATCCAACCTGCACCTCCCCTGGTACAGGGACATAAACCCCTTCTCCTCTGACCTCTGTGCTGTTCATCCAGCAGCATTTCCCATGTTCTGTTAGGGTCAGGTCTGGCGAGAAGGTGAAAATAACCTTTTCTCTCTGTTTTTTTCCCTTTTTCCCAAACAGCCAAGGATTTCATCCGACATTTACTGGAGAAGAACCCAAGCGCGAGGTTCACCTGTGAGGAAGCCCTGCGGCACCCATGGTGAGGGGACAGGGTAGCCATGGGGATTCTCCAGCCCCCACGTCTCGCTCCGTGGGAGCTGGGAACAGGAGTGTCCCCCACCCCGTCGTTAACGTCACCGCCGCCCCCGCGCTGGCTCCTTCTTGTGAGCAAAGAAAGCAAATGATGAATAATTAAAGATGCAATTTGTGCATATTTGCCTCCACAAACAGAGGCAGAGAAGAAATCCCACCCTGAGCTTTCCCAGGCTTTGAAGTGTGTGTTTGTGTTACATTTTGTTGCTGTTTTTCCTTTGGGTTTAATTATTGCTGATTGAACGTACAAAGCAGTTCAGTGCTTCCAGAATGTGGAATGCCTTACAAATGCCATCTGCCTACGAGCCCATTTTCTTCTCTTCCCATCTGCAGGATTAATGGAAATACAGCCCTTCACCGTGACATCTACCCATCTGTCAGTGCTCAGATCCAGAAAAACTTTGCAAAGAGCAAATGGAGGGTAAGTGGCTGCTGCCAGGAGCCCAGAGCCATTCCACCAACAAACACCAGTTGCTGTCAGCCAGCACTGAGCAGGGCTTCAGCTGGGTGGGTAAGCACCCAGAAGCTGGGATCCTCCAAAGCTGGATCCTCCACACTGCCTGCAGTCAGTGTTTACAGGGTGTTTGGAGCAATATTCCCCGCTGCAAAGTGAGCTGGGAGATTCACCACAAACATCGAGCTCCAGGGGCCTCACCAGGAGAGCAGAGGGCAGGGGGCCATTCCCAGCTGTTCCCCATTTTCCTCGGGTGGAAACTCCAAAAGCATCAGCAGCTTGCACTCGATGGAAAATGCGGAGTTTACGGCAGGAAGGTGCCCATCCCAAACAGTCGGTGCCAGCAGCGCTGTGCCCGGTGTCACCCGGGGGGGACAGCCTGTCCTGGCAGCACCAGGTGCTCACCAGGGGTTTGTCTCCTTCCCCAGCAAGCCTTCAACGCTGCGGCCGTCGTGCACCACATGAAGAAGCTGCACATGAACAGCCACGGGGCAGCCGAGAGCTCTGTCCCCGTCACAGAGACCTCGGAGCCCCCCAGACCCAGCAGCCCCACGGGGACCCCCCTGCCAGCAGCACCAAGCGGTGACAAGGACACGGTGCAGGGCCCCTCACAGGGGTACCCAAACCCACCCACCGAGCCCGAGCAGGACACGGGAATGAGCGAGGAAAAGCTGCCAAGCCCCCCGGAGGAGGAACCCCTGGCCGGGGACAGCAGCCTGGGGCTGCCGGACACCCACAGCCCCCCGGAGGAGGAACACCTGGCAGGGGACAGCAGCCTGGGCCTGCCGGACACCCACAGCCCCCCAGAGGAGGAACCCCTGGCCGGGGACAGCAGCCTGGGGCTGCCGGACACCCACAGCCCCCCGGAGGAGGAACCCCTGGCCGGGGACAGCAGCCTGGGGCTGCCGGACACCCACAGCCCCCCGGGCAGGAGCTCCTGTGGCTGCAGCCCCTCCTGTGTGGGCCACGAGAAGACAAAGGCGCCTTCCTGCTCCGAGACAGTGCTGCCCAAAAAGTCTTCAAAATCCCAGTAGGTATCCAGGTCCTTACCATGAACTCCCAGCAGGTTGTACGGGAATGACATCCCTGGAAGGAGATGCCTGGCACAGGAGCTGTTGCCAGGTGGAGGGAGAAGGGGAGGAATGAGCCAAGGCTCTGGCTGGGAGCTGTGCCCAGCCCAGGCTCTCCTGGGTGTGTCCGAGCACCCACCAGGGATGGGCAGGTGGCCCCGGCTGGCTGGCACAGCTCCTCACGGACTGGAGCACACTGGTTTTCCAGAAAAGCTTTCAGTGGTCCAAGCTGCTGGTGCTGAGTGCCCAGACCCTGGCACGGCTGCAGGGACTGCACCCAGCCCTGCTTTGCTCTCACAGCTGATGTTCTGTAATTAACACCACAATCCCCCTGCAGACTGTAAATAATTGCTATTTCTCGTCTTTCTGTTCCGTTCCACCCATTCCCAACCAGTCATTTCAAGTCAGAGGTTCTTGTTCCAATGAAAACCGGCAAACACTCGTCTCACTGTGGCACTGGGCAAACTGGAGTTTGTCTGATCATGTGATGGAGGCAGCCACGTGGTCGGAGGTGAGTGCTCTGCAATCCAGTCACCAGCTGCTTTAATTAATCCAGTTAGGGCAGCAAAAGGGAAAGGCACAAATAGCACAGTGACTGTACATGAAATAAATGCACCCAGGTTTTTTGCAGCAGAAAAAGCCTTTCACCAAACCTCCTCTCAAGCAATGACTCAGCTCTCAGCTTCCATGAGGGCCAGGCCAGTGACTCTGAATCCAACTTTTACATCACAACAAGGTTGCCCAGGAACGTGAGAGAGGAAGCCAAGCATGGGTTTGTCACACCAAACTCTACAATTAGTTCAAGCTATTCACGAGGGAAAAACACTGATGCAAACCTCTCCCTCAGCTGGGACTGGGGTTGTTCAGCCAGGTCTCAGCTGTGACCATGAGCAAAGGGCTGACAAGAGCTGCAGGTGCAGGGCTCAGCACAGGCAGGACGTCTTCCAAATTCCCAGATTCGGCCCAGGCAGGTTTAAATGTCTTTGTGAGCAGAGCACAGAGATGCTCATTTTATAAAGCAGAGTAAAATAATGCGAGTTTGATCCTGTTTGACCACAGCTTGGCTCAATCCTGTTATCATCTGCACGGCTTTGTGCGTGAGCAGTAAGAAGCTTTGCTGTTAGATCCTGCTCTAAGGAATGTCCCAAAGGTGAGCTCCTGCCGGCAGAGCTCTCCTCAAAAGCTACATCAAGGGAGCTCCCTCCTCTCATGTCCTGTGCCAGTCTCTGCTGATGAGGTCGTTTGAACAGGACTGCGACGCACAAAGGATGAACAGCAGAGACAAATGCGAGTTAGAGCCACTACAGACTCCAAAAAGCCCATTCCAACAATCAGTGCTGTGATAACCCTTTGTAACCGAGCCCTCAAAGGGATCTGAGCTGTCCCTCGCCCCCAAGGCTGCTCATTAGCAGCACGTTCTGCAGGCAGCAGTGAGTGAAACAAAGCCCAGTCCTCACCTGGAATTCTCTCTCTTGCAGAACCAGAAGGGCTCTTTTACTCTTTTCTGCACTTCAGAGCCAGACAGCGCCAGTGTGGGCAGGAAAGTAGGCTCTGCTCCGCCAGCAGCTCTCGGAGAGCAGTGACCAGCTGGGGACAGGGGCACAGCAGTGCCAGGAATCCATCGCTGCGGTGGCCTCGGGGTGTTTCTGGATCATTACGGCTGGGAGGAGGCACGGGAAGGCCCGAGGCTCCTGCTCCCACACCCAGTGTATATTTTCCATAGGGCGTCATCAGTGCTACGAGCTTTTGTTTAGTGTACCCTGTTTAGCTGTCAATGCACAAATGCACTGCACAACACCAACCCCACAAACCAAAGCCATGCAGAGCTTTACTCCGCGGCAGCTCGGCTGTTTTTACAACCCTCACCCTCTCCACTCCTTGGGTTTGGTTAGTCCCAGGCTTTGGCGCTCTGGAGTTCGGCTGCCCAGCCCTCACTGCAGTTGCGACAGGAGAGAGAACCTGCTAGAAACCTCCCTGTGTCTGACAATAACACAGCAAGGTCTGAGTTCCGCTTCCAAGGCTGTAATTGCACAATGAATACTTGCTTAATAAAGCTGAGTTTTGTTTTGTAAAGTGCCTCTTGGTTATTCATAGAAATCTGATGTGGAAATGGTCTGTTAAGTCCCTCTTAAAGCTTTCCCTGTGCATCCCAGAGCTGCTCCCGCTGGTGTTTCTCTGGCAAAATGTTCCGTGGTAAATAAGCAGATTGTGGCAGAAAATCAAGCAAGACATCTGACTTCACCTTCGACTATGAGCCTGTGTTTCTCTAATTTGCATAAATATAGGTATGTTGTACAGAGGGAGATAAAATTCTCCATTTCTCTGATCTGCTTATTTGAAGGAAGATCTCAGAGGGAAGTACTGAAGCCATGGCATGTTTGAAGAATTAACTGCAGCACAGATAAAAAGCTTTAAAAGACCCCACAGGAGGGCTTTAATTTGAACAGTGAAATTCAGCTTAAAGAGCTTGAATTGGCTAAAAGAAGAAAAAAAATAATTTCCTGGTTTCTAAAGCCCTCTGGAAATAACAAGCTGGGGTTGTGTTTATTTGCCATGGGAGCCTGATGTCTCTCCCCTTTTCTCCTCCAACCACTGGGCAGCTTTGGCCAGTCCAACCCACTCCGTGGGGCTGCTCCTTTGGTTCAGTGCAGCTATTTTCCAGAGGTATGGAAAATTAACTTGCTAAAAATAGAGATACTGGACACAGGAGAACTCCAGCTGGAAAATGGGAATGAATGCGCCAGTCCGTGTGTGCAGAGGAGGCAGCGATGCCCTGGAGCACGGGGGCTCCTCAGGAGCACCTCTCGTAGTAGGCAACTCTCTCCTTGATGGTGTCCCGCATCCTCCCCACCTGCTCCTCCAGCCCCGACAGCCGGGACAGCCTGGACGTCAGAGCCTTGTTGCCTTCCTGAATTTCCGACTCCAAAGCTGAGGAGAGAGGGCAGGGAAGGGAAGGGAGGGAAGGGTTACATGGTGGGATTGGGCTGAGCCTCCACCTCGCTCCTGCACAGCTCTGATGGGGCAAGAAAACCAACATCCTGCACTGCCTCTGCTCCCCCTCTAAAACAACCCCCAAACAACCCCTCCCAACAAAGCCATCAGCTTTGAATGCTTAGAAATGGAAGTGAGTGTGTGGAGGAAAACGGGAGCACAGTGGCATTTGAAAACTCTGAATTTCCTGGCACAGCACCACCAGCTACAGCCCAAATGCCACCCTGTCACTGCCCAAAGTGTGTTGTCCTCCTCGCCACTCCTTTCCCTCACAGCACAGCAGTCCAGGCGCTCTTCCCCAGGGCACAATTACACTGAGTTTGCGAGAGCCTTACTTTCCATCCTGAGCATGATGCCCATGGTCTCCTCGAAGAGAGCCTGCGCCTCCCGGCCGATGCTCTGCACCCTCCTGCCCTGCTCGCCCAGCGCCGGGCTCTGCCCCATCCTGCCCTGCAGCTCTGCGTACAGTTCCTTCACTTGTGCAAAAGCCTGGGGAAAAGCAAACAAGCACTGCAGGTAGGATCCAGCAGGCTGCGGAGAAGGGATTTTTCCAGTGTTGAACCCTGTTTAGATATTAAATAGATACTGCACTAGAGCATTGTTACCAAAGCTGTGACAGTTTGTGATGCACTCAAAGACTGACAGACAGCTCCATGGGCTGCTCTGCCTCAGGCAGGACAGACCAGAAACGAATTCCCAGCAAAGGGCATTAGGATTGGGAATGACTCTGGAGAAATTCAGCAGTGGGATGATGCTGTGATGTGACAGCACTCGAGCCATGGCCTGGACATGAAAATCTCTCCTCGACCAGAGCCAGGACAGAGCCGGTACCTGCTGGGCGCTGCTGGCCTGCTGTGCCGCTGTCCCCGCCATGTCCTGCGTGTCCCCGGCCCGCAGGCGGTTCTGGTCAGTGCCGCGCTGCAGCTGCGAGAGCCGCCCGGCCAGCCCGGCCAGCCCGGCCCCGATGGCCACCACGTTCTTCTCGGCCGGACCAAGGACTGCCTCGATCTGAGAGCAGAGGGATCCACGTTAGGAGGGAGGTCACATCCAAACCCCCTCCCTGTGCAGGGACCAGCTCTGCGGGCTGAGGGACGCAGACAGGGACAGGGACTCGGGATCGTTACCGGGAAGCCACCGGGCATCGCTCACCTCTTCCACGCGCTCCTGGATGAAGCGCAGGGAGGAGCCCGAGCCCCTGAGGGCCCCCTGGGCCTCCAGCAGCACCGTGTTGGCTCGCTGCAGGGTCCCCACCACCTCTTCCACACTGCCCTCCACAGCGTTGGCCCGGTTCCTGGGGAAAGGTGGGAAGCAGCCAGGAGTGAGTGTGACTAAGGGCACAGACTGGAAGTCGAGGTCACAGAGGTAAAATCAGGGAGCTTGAGAAGCAAGACAGGATTGCTGCTGAGAAAGTTGCCATCTCCCACCCCCAAAACCCACAGGTCTGGACTGCAGCAGTTTTCCTTGTGAGAGAAACATTAGTTCCACTTCACAGCCTCAAGCAAAGGAGACAAACTAAGAAGGGGAGAAAAACACCTTCCTTCAAACTAGTCAGAAACATTTATTTCCTAGTGCATGACAAGGTATCGAAGGGGAAGCAATAACCACGGAAGCAGTTCCAATGAACAATTTTCTGCTCGCAGTGGGACTGTTCAGGCCAGGTGACAGAGCCCTGGAGAAAGCCAGGCTCCCCTGTCTCATCACTTCCAGCAGGTTAAGCAGGTGTCAGACACTGCCAAGGAGTTTACAGACTTATCCTGCTGACCTTCTCTCTGGGGGATTGCTGCAAGTCAACTTGTGACAAAGCAGATGCTCCAAATTGGCAAGGACACCCTGTGATTACTTTTTAAGGGACCGTGGAATAATCCTCCCAACTTTCACCCAGAAAACAAATAGCCCCCTGAATCTCCTCATGCTCTCTTGTGCAATTAGGATGTAGGTCACCAATATCAACTAATACCAGGGCAACGCTGTCATCTCCCAACACAGGCACTCGAGATAAGAGAAAAGCCTCCACTGCTTTCGATAAAGCCCTTCTTGTCCTGGTATCTATAACGGGATCTATTCTTGGTAGATTTATTCGCCTGCGGCCCCAGGGAGGTGTCTGGAAATTGCAGACTCATTCTTTTAGGCACTGGGTGGACACAGAAGGTCCTGGCCTAAAACTTCAGATTGTGCAAGTCAGGACAGCTCAGGCAGAGCAAGATTTGAACCCAGCTGAGAACCACCAGTTCCACCCCAGCCAAAGGACCCTCAGCTGCCAAAGGCCTTGAACCCCCACCGACCTGGCCTGTTCTGCCTCCTGCTGCAGCCTCTTGGCCCTGGCGATGTCCTCGGCTGTCTGGGCAAGGATGTCCTCCGGGCACTGCAGCTCCGTCGCCAGCTTTTGGATCTCGGTCATTTTCCTCCGGACTGCAGCAGCGTCCGTGGGGAGGCGCAGGGACAGAACTGACTCACTGATTTCCTGAATAGAGGCAGGATCCGTGTCCTTGTCTGCAGACAGACAGCATCAGGAAAGGTGGGAGTGCAAACGCAAGGGAGGAGGAGGGCAGACACCCATGCACATGTCACACAGATCTCATTCCAGACAGCTGCCAGCATCCCTTCTGAATTAATCTGTTTGAATTCCATGTACTTCTCATTCCCACCAGCAAACCTTTCAAGAAACAGCTGAAAGGATACCTTGAATCTGGCAACGAGAACACCATGGCTGAGCCCAGAGCAGTCAGGTAGCCCTCACTGAGCAGATGAGGGTGTGTTTCACGAGAAGCCTTTTTTCATTTCACAAATAAAAGTTAATAAATCAGAAGCAGGCAGAGCCCAAGGGACATAAGCCCAGAGATTAGCTCAGAAATATCTTCACTCATCATTAACACCAGGCAGCACCAAATGACCTGATTTTCTTATTCAGCTAATGCTCGGGAGGCTCATTATGTTATTACAATCTGTCTGTGAACAATAAGTCATCCCATCAGTTTGTAGGACAACAAGGAATTCTCATCTGATTAACAGCCTGCTCCAGAGAAGGGTCATCTGTCTGTCTGCATCACTGAGCGTGGCCAGAAAACCTCTCTGCATCGGGTCACTGCTGGCTGCAAATCCCCATCCCTGGAGTGTCCAGGGAACACCTGGACGTGGCATTCAGTGCCCTGGGCTGGTGACAAGGTGGGGATCGGGCACAGCTTGGACTTGATGACCTTGGAGGTCTTTTCCAACCTCAGTGATTCTCTGATCACAGTAAAAACCAGCTGTGTCCCTGCACAAAGCAGGCTGCACCCCCAGACCTTGCAGTGCCAGGGGTACCTGACAGGAAGCTCCGCACTCGCTGGATGAGCTGCCGGACGCGCCGCACGTCCCCCTCGATCTGCGTCCTGGTCACCCCCAGCTGCTCCACCAGCCGCCGGGTGCTGCTCTGGATCTGACTCGCAGACAGCTCTGTCGACTTAATCTGCAAACAACAGCGACCTGATGGTGCCTTCTGCTTGTCCTACAGCCCTGCCTCAACTCCGAGTGAACTGGGCAAGGAAACGATGCTGTTCCCCGTTCTCACTGTGGCTGAGCTTCAAAGGACTGTGAATGTTAAAGTCTGAGGGTTGGATCTGCAAAGGACGCTCTCAAAAAGGGACAGCACCATTTAGCTTCTAAAAACACGTTTGAAATAGATTTTGAATTACTTTGAAACCTCACTTTCTCCTTGCAAGGCACAGAAAGAAGCTGCAAGAGCCCTAACACATGAACTCTCCCTGATTGCACCAAATGCTAGAGCAGACACACCTAAAGAATCCAAGAGTTTTCTATATTCCCACCCCTTCTGCCATACTGATACCAACCCAGGAGTGATAAGGGCTTCTTTGTGGTGTGTCCAGAGCCACTCATCTGCCTTCCGCTGGGCAGGCAGGACCCATGCACGAAGCAGGGAGCCTCCCACTCAAAAATTCCTGAAATTTCTGAAGCTGCCCGAGGGATCAAGCCTCAAACAGGGTTGGAGGTGGGGTATTCCTCACTCTTTCCTGTAGTAAGCAAAGGTCTAAGCAGGGGGACGGGCAGTGCCCACACTCACCAGCTGTGCCGTGTCCCGGAGCCGGGCGCTCAGGCTGCCGAACTCCTTGGCCGCTTGCCCGGCCACAGCCAGGGCCCCGCTGGCCAGCGGGAAGAGGCCGCGGCAGGGCCGGCCGGCCTCGCAGGCAGAGCTGTTGTCCCGAGGGCACAGCAGCCCCTGGCAGCGGGCAGGGGTGCACGGCTCCACTCGGGCCCCTCCGCACACCTGGGCAGGGAGAGAACAGCCGGAGTTGGGCAGCAGGAGACCCCTCGGTGCCCGTGGGGGGCAAACACAGCCCCACAGGGGCTGCAGACCCGGCCAGGGCAGCTGGGAACTGCTGAGCTCGAGCTGCAGGAGCTGCGTGGGCACTGGGAGGGAGCCCAGCGGGGCTGGCAGTGACATGGGTGGCACAGCCTAGAGCACTGCAGACGTGCCACTGTTGGAGAAGGGCAGCCAGAGCTGGATGCCCACACCTGAGCCAGCGACACCAGGTCAGCATCGCCTCACCAGCCCGAGCTGGAGCAGAAACAGGAGCAAAGCAGGAGCCAAAGCCCAGTGGCTCACGATGAGTAACAGCACATCTGCGTGGAGCAAACACCTCTGCAGAACCACCCATCCAACCTGCACTGTTTGCTTTGGGGAGACCTGGATAGGAAGCCCCTGGAGACCAGCAGCAGTTTGAACCGCACAGCGTCTGGCAGAGTCACCCCCAGCTCACCCTGCAGCAGGGGCACGTGCGCAGCCAGGGCCAGGCTGGTGGCTCGGAACGTGCTGGTGCCCCGAGCAGCAGAGAGGGGAGGCTGGTGGTCTCCACAGCAACCGACACCGAAATGGATCTCCATGGCAATAACAAAGCAGTGAAGGAGAAATAAGAGAAAGCTCATCCAGAAATTAAGTGGTTCTTGGAGATACGAGAACCGACACGAGAGAGCCCCCGGAGGGAAAAGCACACGGCTGGGAGGGGGTGGTGGGCAGTGCTTTGGGATCTGTGATCCCCGGGCAGGGGATGCTCAGCCAATTCTCCACCGATGGCCACGGCAGCAGCCGAGTCTGTCGGGACAGAGACTTTGTCCTGCCGTGCCGGACTGCCTGAGGAGATGCACGGCTGCAGGGCGAGACTTCTGCCTCCCGATCTCTGCAGGGCCCCCTTGACAACCAGACACACCCCGTGGGGAAGTTAAAAACCCACTTTGCATCTTCACCTGGTTGATGACGGGGGTGAGGTTGGGGGCTGAGGCCAGCTCGCCCTTCAGGGCCAGCAGCTCGGCCGTGGCCGCCGCCAGCCCCCGCTCCAGCCCCGCGGCGCTCCCGCGGCTCTCCCGCGCCTGGGCCAGCAGCCCCGGGGCACCGGCGGCCAGGCCGCCGGCACTGCTGGAGGTCTGGTGGGCAGAGCGGATGGTCTGGAAGGCTCCTGTGGGAATAAAGCCGGTAAATGGCACAAATGACTCACAAATGCAGCGCAGCCCCTCGGGGAGGCGCGGCTCTGCCCTGCAGCGGCTGCGTGCACAGGAGCGGGCTGCAGCCAGGGATTAGTCACTGAGGCATCACCAAAAACTCCTTTTAATTCCAAACACCTTCCAGCCATTCCTTCAGCGAGCTCGAGGTCTCCTGAAGGGCTGAACTCTGCGTTGGGGTTAAAAGGCTGAAACAAAATTGAAGGCAGCCAAGGCACACATGCTGATCCTGGGCTTTGGCGGGGCAGGAAGGATTTCAGAGCCTTTTTCCAGCTCCTGAGCAGCCCCAAAAATCCTCTCCAGCACAGGCTGGAAGGAGGGTGGCCAGGACACGGAGCTCTGAGCCCTGCACGGACAGAGGGGTGCAGGGCGAACTGTCCTGGTGCAGCCACTGGGCACAGCTGGCGCGTCCCGAGCTGAGTGTGTGCTGGGGCAGGGAGGGGACAGCAGGGAGGCACTGGGAGGGAAGGAGCTGCAGCGGGGATCTCATGGCAGCAGCCACCAGCAGCATCGCAGGGCTTAATTAGCTCTTCTCCTCCCAAGTGCCTGACAGCCGCCTGGCTCTCTTCCCCACCCTCCATCCCTTCCATCTGTGCACAACCTCCATTCTCTCAGCCGCCTCATGGATTCAGTGACACTCTCCCAGCAGGGCTATCCCCTTCCCCCCCTCCCTGGCAGCAGAGATTGTGCTGGTGGGGAACAGGAACACAAAATGAGCTCCCAGCCCCAAAACACCAGAGCAAATACCCCAGGAGTGTGAAAGCCCAGGTCATGGAGCAGAGGCTGCATGGGAAGCATCCCTCTCACTGGGACAGGAGATCTGTTTGCTGTTCTGAGGCTGACAGCAGGTTAAAAACTCCTTCTCATCCACCCAGCTGGGGGGAACCCCAGGCACAGTCATGCTGAGGTAAATTAATAACTGCAAATGAAGAGATGTTGCAGCTGCAGAGCTGTACCTGACAGGTCTGTGCTGCGGCTGGCTTCAAACTGGGTCTTCTTGCTCTGGTACTGGGAGTTGGTGGCAAACAAGCTGCTGTTGAGGGCTTCGAGCTCCCTCGAGAGGGAGGCGGTGTCATCCAGGAAACGAAGGTCGGGATTTATGCCTCGGACCTGCTCCCTGGCAGAGAAAAAGAACAAAGTGTGAATTAAGTAGAGAGCAAAGCACCTGCAGATGGAGAGCAGGGCTGAGAGAGCCATCTGTGCTGGGGCACTGCCAGCACCTGGCAAAGGGGCACTTCTGAGCCCAGGGATGGCCGAGGACACGCCAGGGCCTCGCAGGTTTGCAGAGAGAGGGGCTGGGCTGCAGCCCCCCACAGCAGGGCCCAGGAATGCTGGATGTGCCCCGAGAGTGCCACCACGCAGCCTGCCCACGCTGCTCCTGCCTCGGGGACACCGTGCACGGGACAGGCACACGTGGAAGCGCTGCTCTCCTGCATCCCCACTCACTTCGTGAGCAGAGCAAGCATCGCAGGGACAGCAACAAAGCAGAACCCGTGCAAGCAGCTCACAGAGAAACCCCAGCAGCTCCTGCTGGATCAGGGACGCGCCCCACGGGCAGCACCCGTCCCTCACCTGATGGCAGCGAGCGCGCTGCCCGCCTGGGCCAGGCTCTGCGGTGTCACAGCGGAGCGGCCGAGGATCCCCTGTGCCTGCTGCAGGTTCCCCTGCGCCTGCGAGAGGCGGGGGCCGAGCCGGGACCCCCCCGTGCCCGTGGGCAGCCGCGCCGTGGCGTTGGCCAGGCCGGCCTGGCGCAGGCGCAGGCGCTCGATGTCCCCGTCGTAGGTGCGGAAGCAGGGGTGGCACAGCTCGCAGCCGGGGTAGGAGCTGCAGTGGCCCCGCTGGCACTGGTCACAGCGGGGCCCGGTGACGCCGGCGCGGCAGAGGCACCGGCCCGTGGCCTGGTCACAGCCCCCCTCCTCCGTGCCCTGGAAGTTGCAGTCGCACTCTGGGACAGGAAAGGTGGAGAGAGAGAGAGAGAGAGAGAGGTGAAGCCCAACAGAAGGTGGTGCTGAATAACTTCATATCTATATAAGACCAGCCCTTAATTAGGGTTAATGAGATCCCAACCTGACATCCATCCCCCCCCACCGGCTCCTGCAGCAGCTGGGACAAAGGTGGCACGGGCAGAGGAATGGGAAGAGCCCCTGACCCTGCAGGGCCAGCCCAGGGTGGCCCAGGGACCACCCAAGGCTGCTGGGAGGGCACTGGTGGATACTGGAGATGAACTGGGAGGCTGCTCCAGAGAGGAACTTTCTCTTGCCAAACAGCACGGGAACAGGGGTGTCCGGACATGGGCCAGCTGCTCCTTTTCCCAGATAATCTGTGATTTCACACAGGAAACACCAAGCCACACCAAAAGGGAGGCTCCCTACCTGTGCACCCTCCCTGTGCATCTCTGTAGTGCCTGGGTGGGCACAGCTGCTGCCCCACGGCCGAGCACGTCTGTCCCGTGAAGCCGTCCCTGCACGGGCACTGTCCTGTGAACTGAGAGAGGAACACATCAGGGACATTGCTGGACACTCCCTCAGCTGCTCTTGACCACCAAAACCAGCACATGGACCATTTCCTCTGCTCAGTCTGTGCCCCGGGTATGCCCAAGGTGCCCATGCCAGGCTGCAGCTCAGGCACAGGACGCAAACAGGCTCCAAACAGCCCCAGCACCACAAGGAGGGTGTTCAGCCTTGTTTCAAAAACAAAGCAGTCGCCCACGAGCAGCTGCTTTGCCATCTCAGGTCTCCTCCCCACGCTGAGCTCGTTTGGAACCTATCTTAGGCTCTTAGAATTTGTCATGGTTTGGGGTTTTTTACATTTAACTTTAATTTTCCCAGTTGCCTCTTAAGCCTGAAGTGGCACACATGCTTTTCATTGACAAATGAGCATAATTAATTTCCCTCGCCTGTATGAAGATGTCTTATTAGGGCTTCCTTGATAAATATCAGGCTTCTTAAAGTGACTTAATCTTGCCTCAGTAATTACCACCTTCTTTCATTTTCCTGAATAATCTGTCATGGTGTTTTCTAGGAATTAGAAGAAGGAAAGTAAGAGTGGGATGCACTGGGGAACACACGGCTCTTTTTGTGAAGGTTCCCGTGGATGGAACAGGACAAAGGAGCCACCCAACAGGCGGGTTTGACGCTCTGGCAGGTGCCCAGTGAGGGGACACGCAGCCGTGGCACCCCGGTCTGTGCAGCTCAACCCCCAGGAGCCCCTCACAGCAGCGCGTGTGGAGTCGGGAAAGGAAAAAACGGAGCAAGCACAGGGAAGCGAAAAGGAAAGGCTGCCGAAGGAAGAGGCGGTGCCCCGAGGCTGCCCGGGGCGGGCTGGCGGTACCTGGTTGCACTGGGGGCCGCGGGAGCCGCGGGGGTGGCAGGCGCAGGCCCGGCAGCCCTGCCCGCTGCCCAGGCCCCAGTGCCCGGCCGCGCACTGCCCGCAGTCGCTGCCCGCCACGCCGGGCAGGCAGGAGCACCTCCCGCTCTCCTCGTCGCAGGGCTCGTCCTGCCGTGTCCCCAGGGCATTGCAGGCGCATCCTGGAACGCGGAGGGGTTGGGTTGCCTTGGGGTCGGCCCAGACGAGCGCAGAGCACCGGGCCAGCCTCCCGAAGGACCTCGCAGCCACCCGAAGGGGCTCTCCCGTCTCTCCCTTCCCACCCGAGCTCAAGAGATCTGCGCCTTGCTCTGACAGCCCCCCCAAATGCTGCAGCAGGAATTGGAGCCCAAGGGGTCTCAGCATCCTCCAGCCCAGGGGGGCACAGGCCTGCCCTGACCCCACAGCTGCCCTGTGCTGCCCCGCTCGCCACACGGCATCACCTCCTGCCTGCCCTGAGCCCCGGGGGCACTCGGATACAGCTGCACCCCCCAACCCCCACCTGCCCTGTGCTTTTTGCTAAACTTACACCTGAAACCACCCCCAGACTGAACAAGGAGCTCTTATAAACCTTTACAAAACAGGCCCTTGGCTTGAAAACCCCAAACCAAAGCTGGGCAGGACCTGGGTCCCTTTTTGGGGCCACGGAGGGGGCAGAGGTGAGGAGGGGGCACCCTGGGGGCAGGGGGAGTGTCCCAGGGGTACTCACTGCGGCACCCAGCGGGGTTGGCACCGGCCAGCTGGGCAAAGCCCGGCTTGCAGAGGTGGCAGCGGTCCCCCTGCACGTTGTCCTTGCAGACACAGCGCCCTGTCACCGGGTCACAGGCAGAGCCGGGCACGGTGCCGTCCGGGTCACACTCACAGGCTGCAAATGGACAAGAAATGTCCCAGCTGAGGGGTGAGGGGCTGGGGAAGGTGCTGCGGGGCTTTAGGGGTGTCACTCACGCAGACAGGCCTCGGGGTGGCTCAGCTCCTGCCGCTGGTTGCGGAAATAGTTGGTTTTGCAGCGCTCGCAGTTGTTGCCCTCGGTGTTGTGCTGGCAGTTGTCACACACCCCCCCGCTGGCCCCGCCACTGGCCCGGTACAGCTCGGGGTCGAAGTGGCACGAGGACGAGTGGCCATTGCAGTCGCATCCTAAAAAAATCCCGGACACAGCTCAGTTGGAGCCGGCACCGTGCAAACCCCTCCGGCAGCAGCGGCAGCGGCACTAGAGGGTGCCCAAGGCTCCTGTGTGACACAGGGACACCCGATGACAGCCCCACAGTGGCACCGGGGGGCTGGGCACTGGTGCAGCCCGTGAGTGGCAAAGGTGCCGAGACACCCGTGTCACCACCCACCCCACACAGGGTCCCAGGAAAGGGGCTCGGAGCTCCCGGCTGGGCAGGATTTGGGGCGGGGGAAGCACTGGCCGTACTCTGGCACTCGTGGGGGTCTCTGTCCTCAGCGGGTGCCCAGGGCCGGGCGTTGAACAGGGCAGCGCAGCGCTCGCAGTGGGGCCCGGCCGTGTTGTGCTGGCACACGCAGTGACCAGGGACCTGCTGCAGAGACAAGGGGTGACCCATCCTGGTGGCAGCGGCTCAGGACAGAGCCTCATCCTCCCAATGCCCCTCCAGCTCCTGCCTGTGCAGTGCACACCCACTGAAGAGCCTCCCACAGCCCATTTCTGGTAACCGTGGCCAAGGCATCCCTAGGAGCACTCCAGGCAGGCAGTGGAGCCATCCCACTGGTGTCCGGGCCGCTGGCACCCTGAGCTCACCGTGCCGTGCTGGTCCCCCGCAGGGGCGCAGCGCTCGGCGTGGCCATGGCAGAAGCAGCTCCCCAGCACCTGCATCTCTGTCACGGCGTAGAAGGTGCTGGGAGAGTGGTACCCCTGGCGTGGGATGTGGGGCAGCTCTGTGAAGTTGATCCGCAGGTTGGTGAAGGGCCCCAGCTCTGTTGGGGACAGGGGACGGGTGTGATGTGAGGGGCAGCAGGTGCCCAGCAGAAGCTCTTTGCAGTTGGTGGGGAGGGCTTGGAGCAAGGGAAGGAGGAACTGGCGCAAGGAGCAGCTGCTGAGCCGTCAGCAAAGACCAAATGCTGCTGCCTGACACTGTGGACGGGCAGCTCAGGGTCCCCCAGGGGTTACCCCAGCTCAGGGCTTCCCATCATGCAGGGAGAACCACGAGGAGCCTCGTTCCCCTCTCCCTTTCTCAGCTCTGAAGGAGGCCCATCACTTACTCTCGATGGCTTGGCTGTAAGAGGAGGTGATTGTAGACCCCAGGTCTTGGACACTGAATTTCACCTTAGAGTGGGAAAAAAAGCAGGTTAAAAAGCAGGAAACTCGAGCTGCTCTCTGCTCCTGCTCAGGGCACTGCGTGCTCCAGACCTGCCTCTGCACAACATCATTAAACACAGGGAAAGCCTTCGGAGCTGCAGAGGATTTTGTAGGAAAACCAACACAACACCTCATGTGTCACAGAGCAGCAAAGGATTTCCTGCCAGAGGAGCAGGAATCCCAAGGACTGCCCTCAGCAGTGCTGGGTGGCCACGGCCCCATCCCTCACCAGCCGTACAAGACTCCCAGGCCACCCACCCCAACCCCAGGGCCACAACGGGGGATCCCTGCCACAAACCCCAAATCCCTACCGTGCCCCCATGCACAGGGTGCCCCCGCAGCTCCTGGCACCGGGGGTCCTGCCAGCCCTCGGGGGAGCCGGGGGGCACGCGGGGGAAGGCGGCGGCGCAGTCGGAGGCCAGGTACTGCAGCACCTGCCACGTCCTGCCGGCGTCCATGGAGCGCTCGATCAGCATCGCTGCGGGCGGCGACTGCAGGCAGGGACAGACAACCACGGGCTGGCACCACGGGGTGATACCACAGCCCCGGCCAGGCCCTGCCCTGTCCCCCCTCCCTGCAGGCTGCTGGAGCAATCCCCATCCCCTGCAGGGTCCCTCACACCCAGGCCAGCCCTGCTGCAGCCAGCACGCACAACCTGCACCAAGGAGGCTTTTCAGCAGACATTCCTGGGATGGGGACCCACCACCCTGCCCCACCGCTCCCAAAGGAATGGAATTCCCAGTTCTCATGGGAACAGCCATAAAAAAACAGGGGAAAAGGACAGAGACCCTGGTGTGCTTCCTATCAGGAGCCTGAAGGGAGCTGTGCCCCAAGATCCCTACACCCACGGAGCCAGCAGGGCCCCTCCAGTGCCATCCACAGCCTCCTCGGGAGCAAAGGAGCTGCCCACAGACACCAACCCTGAAGTGCAGCACGACGCTGTCCAGCTGGAACGTCTGCTCCAGGTCCAGCTGCAGGGACACGCGCTCGACACCTGCGGGCACAGAGAGGCACCGTCACAGGGACGCACTGGGGTCGTGGGGAGAATAAACAGTCAGGCCAGTCATTTCCTTCTTTCCTCCCCATCCACAGAACTCAACGCCATTCCCTCCTCCCCTCGGGCAGGTTACTGCCAGGAGTTTGGGTCCCGGCTGACCCCTCACCGTTCTGGGACTGCCACCAGCGCGCGCGGCCGGCCGAGGACAGGACGTTCTCCACGCGGTGCCCGCTGTAGCTGTGGGGCAGCCTCGAGTCACACCTGCAGCATTTCATGCTCCACTGCAAAAGAAAGGACAGTGGGAGTGACCATCCCAGCATCTTTGGGGGAAGGGCCTCAGGGATGAGCAGGAAAGGCAGGGCGGGCTCATTAAGCACAAAGAGCATC
Organism: Struthidea cinerea; assembly: GCA_013397865.1. Lineage (NCBI taxonomy): Eukaryota > Metazoa > Chordata > Aves > Passeriformes > Corcoracidae > Struthidea > Struthidea cinerea. The sequence goes on from VZTI01004623.1 coordinate 1,117,048, forward strand.
AGCACAGCTCCTTTAGAGAGAGCTGAAGGACCATGACCAGTCAGACCGACAACACACAGGCCTCGAGTGCTCCCGTCCACACCTTGTTAAAAACCACAACTCAAGGTTTTATGGACTAAAAACTAAACCCAAAATGCTTTTGACTAACACAGATTTTTGGCAAACCATCAAAATTGCAGTTTTTTAAGCAACCCCCCTGGTTTCCACAATGCCAACACTTGATAGAAAGCCTTTTGCAGCTTTTCAGGATGGGTTTGCCCTTTCCACACAGCCGAGGGCTGTCTGGTGAACAGAAGGGCCTTTCTCTCCTATCCAAGGGCTCCGGGTGATGCTCGGCCACCGGGCTCTCCCCCGGGAGCAGAGCAGGAGCAAGCAGTGGGTGAGAAGCCAGGGGGTGGGAAGTCGAGTGGCTCAAAGTTCAGCCCTTCACTTGAGCAAGTAATCCAAGGAGTAAACAGAGATTTAGCACGGGGAATGTGGGGACGGGAGAAAACCATCCCCCGGGAGCAAACAAATACCCCAAATGTCGCTAACCAGGACACGCTCCCTGCAGCCACCACCAACCACCACCGCGGGGCTCTGGAGCAGCCCCAGACATGGGCAGAAGGCAGCAGGAAAGGGATTGAGCAAGAGCCGGGAGTGGGGAAGGGCTGGACAGCGGCCAAGGGGAGAGGCAGGCGCGGGGTGGGTGAGCAGGTTGGGCGAGGACCACCAGGTAACTGGGAGGGAGACACCCGGGCGAGGCCAAGGTGGGGAAGGGCAGGGCCCGGGGGGATGGTGAATTAGGAGATGGTGCCAGAGCCCACAGCAGCGTCCTGGGGGGGACACGGGGAGGCCCCGGATGGAGCTGTGGAGTGGAGCGAACGCCAGGGACTGCAGAGGCCACTGGGAGGGGAAAGATGCTGCTCAAGGCATGAAACGAAGGGCTCAGCACCTCCAGCCTGGTGGAAACAGGTTGTCCAAGGAAACTGTGGCTGCCCCATCCCTGGAATTGTCTGAGGCCAGGTTGGACAGGGCTTGGAGCAGCCTGGGATGGTGGAAGGTGTCCTGTGACAGGGCGCTGGAACTACATCATCTCCTCCAACGCAAACCTTCTGGGATTCTGAGCTGTCAGTGGCCTGAGCAGTAGAGGAGCCTCCCAAATGGAGCAGTGGGACACACGTGTCACAGTGACACATCCCAGAGCCTGAGGGATTAGGGAGCATCAAGCAGAGTTTGCCAGAGTTGGCAGGAGCAGGCCCTGACAGCTCAGAAAGGTCACCCTGTGTGCGAAGTGGGTCTGGGGGACTGGGTCTGGCAGGGGCACAGCTGGCACTGGGGAGGCAATGAGATCCCCTCTGCAAGGCTGGCAGGCACTGCGGTGGCTTTAGGTGACACCAGAGGCAATGGGCATTTTGGGAGCCCAGTGATGAGATCAGCTTTCAGGGACTGAGCAGGGACATCGGATGACAAGTGACAAGAAGCACTTTACAGCCACCTCCGTGCTAAAATCTTCCATGGGATGCTTGAAACAGAGGATCCAATTCCAACCCAGACCCCAAACAGGGCCCTTCCCAGGGCTGGGGGAGGGACAGGTCTGTGCTCCAGAGGGCAGCAGGAGGTGGCAGCCACTGGGCCACAGTGGCACCACAATTTCTGGTTTCCCCTTTAGAAATTAAGTTGTGGTTTACAAAAATTAATTTGTGGTTTCATTCCTAACACAGCCCAGACCTCACTCTGCTCTGTCCCAGGCCTGGGAACCCTTCCCCAGCTGGGCGCACAGTGAGATCCTCACTTGGAATCCATCTGTTTCCATAATATTTCCCACAATCTTTATGTTCTCTGTGTATCAATACCCCAGCACAGGAGCTGGCAAACTGCAATATTTATAACAATATCGCAAAGTAAGCAAACAAAGCACTGAAAATATATAATCATGCAATTTCCCTGGCTCTACCAGTGAGAATCACAAATAATTTAATCAGGACTAGGCAGAACTCATTTCAGATAATGGCCACGAGGAGCAAATTGTCAGGGAGCTGTAGGAACTATCCACAGAAATAATCTACTGAACAATTGCCAGCAGTGATTAAACTTCCCACCAGTTCTGACTGTGCTTAGCAAAGGAGAATGGAAGGCTTTCTGCAAGGGGAAAGGTTAATCTCGGCTAAATTATTCATTAGGAGTGACTCGTGCATACTTATGAGCTCATTCACACAGCCAGGGACACCGGTGCTCTCCAGCAGTGACAATGCAGCTGCAGCCGCACTTCAAACGTGGTGCTGAGTCAAAATGAAGCTTCAACTGTGTGAGACAAACCCTTCCCAGGCAGCCCAGGGCTGTGCTGGGTGCAAAAATCTCCTATTTTTTTTTCTTTTCTCAGTTTTTTAACTAAGACTAAAATTAATACTGGAAGCCAAATTCATTTCACGTCCTTGGAGTAAATTGTGAAACCCCCGTATTGCACAACAGCAGGATTTGCTCTCACCAACTGTGACTATGTGTCTCAAAGTTCCTTGGGACAGAGGCAATTACCAAAAATGACAGCCCGAAATGAGGAGAGATTTACCAGCACGTACCTTTTTCCAGCTCATTCCCTTTTTTTTTTTTTTTAACCAGGCTCAGCAGATCCCTGGGAGCTGGGCCAGGAACACACGAGGGCTGCAGCACTACGTGATAAATGGCAGCGAAGGTTTTGGGATCTACCCTGGGTCATCCACCCCGGGGCAGCGCTGGCTCTCCAGCACGTCCTCCCCTCCTGCCAGGCAGAGGAGAACTGGGCTGTGCTTGGGAAGGGGTGGGGGCTGAAAAGGCCATTTTGGGGAGGTAAAAGAGGTTGTGGGTCTGCAAGGAAATCACTTCTCGCCCTCTGTGCCTCCAAGCTACTCCAGAGTCACCTAAAATATGGGTTAAGGAGGTCCTGAGATTATGGGAAATTCATTGCAGACTTTTGAATCCACTATCCACTCACTACAGAAGGATAATTCACAACACAGTTGTGCGAGAGGGAAAGCTACTGTGCTCAGAATAGAGTCATGTCTCAGAAATAAATGGAAGGGTGGAAAAGTCCACAAAAAACAACTTGAAAATGCCCAAGCATGACACTTCTGCAGGTTTGTGCTGCTCTCCTCCTGCCCTGACTTGTGACCTGGCTCCTGAGCAGCCTCTCTGCTCCGCTGCTCATGCAGGGGCAGCAAAACTCCAACGATTTTAACCTGATGGCCCCTGCCCAAAGTAATTTAAGGAGCTCCTGCTGCCATTTTAACATGAGCAGAGAGCCCTTGACATCAAACCTCCTGGCACAGGGGCACAACCCAAAAGAAACTGCACTTATTTATCAGCAGAAAGGGAAGCTGAGCTGTGCAGCCACGGAACAGAGACTTTTCATCGCCGTGGAGACCTCGGGGGTCCCACGTCTGACCCGGCTGCGTGGCAGGGAGAGCGAGCACTGTGCCAGCCAGGCTCCTGGCACTCAGCCTCCCACCAGCGAGCTCTTGCACAACCAATATCCTATAGGGACAGCAATTACCATTCCAAGTTTATCTGGGAAAATTCTGGAAGGCAGTGGGAATTTATACACACAGAGATTAAGGGTTATGAAACAATAGGGTGGGCAGCAGCCATGAGTTACCTGGGGGACAAAGGCACCTGCAAAGCCAAGTTATGTAATTCCCTATCCCAGCCCGTTTTCTGCGGGACAGGTCTCTATTCCAGCACTGTTATCTGCAGGATGTGGCTGTGCCAGGCTCGTGGAGCAGGGCTTGTCATGCCTGTGAAGAAATCCATACATTTGCCATGGGAAAAGGCAGCAGAAGTTCCAATGGCTCTGCCATCACCGTTAAACTTCTCAGTGAGCAACTGGTATTCACTAAACTGGACTGGGATCCAGGTTTGGAACATAGATTATACCACAGAATCATGGAATTGAAAGGGAGCCACAGGGCTCACTGAGTTCAGCTCCTGGCCCTGCACAGGACACCCCAAAATCCCACCCTGGGCCTGAGATTCTCTTTGCCGTGACATCAGTGGCATTTTCTTGCCTGGCTGGTTGGAAATGACACTGAAAATGAGCTCCAAGGTTATGCTCAAAGCACAGAGAGAGGCCTCTGCCCCCCAGGCTGGTTTTACCCCAGATTCCAAGTGGACAGCAGAGATGGGGCAAAGACACGAGTTGGACAAAAACCCATGGATGGAGTTTAAGGAAATAAAGTTCCTTTCCCTTGCTTAAAAGCAAGCACGTGGGTGCCTGTTTTCCTCACCCCATCTGTTCTCACATCAGCTAAACTTCATCTAAAATCTGCCAGGATGACAGGCTGCAAACCCCAAACCGCACCAGCTTATCCCACACCCCACACGGGTCCTGCTGCCTCTGCAGCTCGGCTGCAAGGCAGTGACGAGATGTCTCCCAGCATGTGTCAGTCTGCAGCCCTGTGGCCAAAAAAATGAGATACAGAGGAGGGAAAAACAATGGGAATTAGGCTTTTTCTTCGGCAGGTAGGGGCACATCCCTGCAGCAAAGAGCAGGGTGTGCCCGAATGCCTGAGTGGGATAAGCACTGAGCAGCAGCCTCTGGTTGCTGCATTACCTTCAACCAGTCACGAACACACATTGTTCAGTGCAAACCCCCGACCTGAGGAAGAAAAGCCCAACACTAGAAGCCGTGCTTTGGTCCCATCCAACCACGGTTATTTCATGATTTTGTGGCTGCATTGTGCCTGTAAAGAGCTCGATGTGGGTGTGGAACGAAAGTCAGCTGAGAGGCACAGCTTTCCCTGCTCCAGCGTGCTGGGGTGGGCTCCGAGCTCCCTGAGTGACTCAGGCAGGTGGCCCGGCAGATGAAAGCACCAGCCAGCACCAGCACGGCTCCAGATCCGTCTGGCACGTCCCTCTTGGCAGACACTGGCCGGTATTTTTGGAAGCAGCCAAAGAGGAGTTGGTGCTGAGGCTCCAGAGATGCTGCAGAGCAGCCCTGCCAGGCAGCTGCCACCATCCATCAACAGCAGCGACTCCCTGTGCTGTGCCAGGAGCTCCAACGGGCTCACATCCCCCTCCCCTGACTCTCACAGGGATCGGGATCCTCTGGAACCTGTCCTCTCAGTCCCCCCGTGGATGGCTCCGTGTCACCACAACACAAGAGCTGACAAAGGTGACTTCCCACCCTTCACGTCCACCAAGTGCCCACAAAGATCAGGTGAGAGAAGACAGAAAATCTCATGCAAACAACATTTTAAATATCAAAAGTCTCCCAGGGCTGGAGGCTGAGAACTCACAGTCAGAGCCCAACCTGCTCCAGGAGGATGCAGGGAACAGCGGCACCACCAGCACAGGGACACAGCTCTGCTCCTGTCCTGCCTCCTGTCCTCTTCTCTGGCACAAGACCCCACAGGGGTGCTCAAGGTGTCTGTGAAAGCCCCTCCATGCCTCCCCTGGGCTGGAGGTACCGGTGGGAGCTGCTCTGTGCTGCTCATCACATTCATTTATATTTACATATATATAACATATATATTTACATATATTATAGATCTATATTTAAAGAAAGAGAAGTGTTGGCTGAGGCTTCAATCACACCTCAGTCCATCACAGTCTTTCACGCTGAGCCTTTCCTCAGCACCTCCCCGACTCCAAATCCAGCCTTGCTTATTTTCCTCTTCTATTTTCAGTTTCCCTCCCCGGCTGACTGCAGCAGCGCTCCCCAAGCACGGAGTGACTTCCAGGCCGGACCCTTGGCCTGCCTGCTTCCACCTCCCATCACTGCTCTGTTCACTGCCCTGTGCTATAAATGGCACTGCTGAGTGTTCTTGGATTTCACCGGGCTGAGCCCCCAGCCAGGGATGGAGCAATCAGGAGTGCAAAGTATAAAGGTTAGAGGGATCTGGAGCCGGGCAGACAATGGAGCAGAGGCTGAAGTTGATGAGTGACCACCAGAGTTGCAAAAGAGGGCCCTGGGGCCAGCAGGGAGCAGACGCAGCGCTGGCAGCCCCGGGCACTGCCGCAGTGACAGCAACCCCTCATCCCGTGCCCTCTGCTGAGGTTTCAAAACCACCTCCAGATTTGTACCTATTTGGCAACTAAACAAGAGCAAGGCTTGTAACCAAAAAAGGAGTCCTAGGAGTCTATAAATTAAACGAGCTTGCTTTTTATGGGATGGGAACAGGGAAATCGAGTTCAGTTTTGCTTAAATTAGGGAAGTAGAGAAAGGGAGGGAAAAATTAGGAAATGCTGAACCCATGGGGATTTCTCCCAAGTTAAGAGTTGGTATAATCAGACCTCCATCAGTAATTACAGCTGCAGAACAGAAATCAGGGAGTTTGCCATCAGTAACTCTGAATCTTTCATTTCAATAAAGGAAAGGAAGCAAAGACCTCATTTCCCAGAGCTAGAACTGGAGAATCCAACTCAACATAATGCTAATTGTTCCATATCCCCTTTAACCCTGGTACTTGTAAGGGACGAGGAACACAAAAACTGAATAGTTTGGGGACTTGTAGCCTGGAAGAGACCTCTGCAGCCTTGCTCCCTGCCTTCCTCCACAGCACATCATGAACCCACACTCCCTAATCCTGCACCCAGCAGATCATTCCTGCTCCAGGTGTAGCACAGCCAGCAGAGATGTCCAGGCTCCACTTCCAAGATTACAAATGATGCAGAGGATCACAATGATGCCCTTCAGAAAGAGCGCCCAAGGTCAGGCACAGGGGGTAACCAGCCCCTTCCAGCTGCCTTTAGGATGAGCAGCTTAATCAAGGTTTTGTCCATACTCACTTCCCAAGCACAAGGCCCCCAAGGCCCCTTTTTAAATAAAAGTCACTGCCAAAAATCAATGTTAAATGAAGATTTCAGAGGCATGTTTATGTGCAATTTTCCCCACCTATAAGCAGAAATTGGGAAGGAACAACTAATTAAGTCAGAGCAGAAATAATTGCTTCCATTTCCCCCGTCCATGGGCCACAGCAGCCACGGGAAGCAGCAGGGGTTTATTTGCATGGTGATCAAAAATCCTGGGAGCAGCAAAAGAGCTCCAAAAAAAGGGAATGGAGGAAATGCCTGACTGTGACTGTCAGCTCAGAAAAGAACCTGAGGGAGGAGAGATGCTGCAGCCAGCCCAGCATCCAGGAGGATTTGATGCTCTCACCCCTCTGGGCCAGGAGCTGCCCACTCCCTGAGCTCCGGGAGGAGTGGAAATCTCTCCAGCCCAGCCAGAACACCACTGGCTCCACAACAAATCCAGCCACAGCCACATCTTGGCCTTCAGTTGGCAGGGAAATTCAAACCAGGGGAAGGCTGACTCACTGGAGCTGGGTTTCAGAAAACACAGCCCCACTGGAGGGCTGCCACTTCCTTTCCTCTGGAGCATCTCTTCCAAGACCCTTTCTGCCTGTCCTGCACTGAACCCTTGGGGCTCCTCCCCAGGCAGCTACAGGGTTAACAGCAGCCACAGAAAGGCTTTAGGAGGTGCCCACATCACCCCTGCAGCTCTCAGCTCTGTGCTCGGGCAGATTTATCCTTTAACTCTCCCCCTGATTCCATGGCAGCTCTGGGAATCTGCAGCTGGATGCAGCATTACCCCCCCAGCAGGATCTCCTGCCCCCGCACCACCAGTGATTGAAAACAGTTGTTCACTTTAGCAGCTTTTCCAAGTCTGGGAAAGACCTGAAACATTTCCCTTTTTCACAAGTAAAACACGAGTTTAGTTTAGAACTAAAATGTCCAGGGATAGGAGGGTTTGGGATATTTTGCCCACAGTGCTTCATGCCAGAATTTTGCAGCCCATTCCCTGTCACTGCCTTCACGCTCAGCTCCTCATCCGTGAGGATGGCAGAGAAGGGCTCCAGGGGACACTGCAGGTGGTGCAATGACCCAGCATGGCTGGGAGGGGGACAAATCCCAGGATCCTGGAATGGTTTGGGTTGGAAAGGACCTTAAAACTCATCCCATTCCACCCCCTGCTGTGGGCAGGGACAACTCCCACTAGTCCAGCTCAGAGCCCCATGAAGCATGGACACATCTGTGCCAAAGGGTGGGAGGACAGGATGGATGAAGGGCAGGTCGGGGGTGAGCAGTGGCTGTACCTCTCCGTGGGGTGTGCAGTACGTCTCGGGCTTGCTGAGGCCGCAGGTGGAGGAGGCTCTCAGGTGAGCGGCTCGTCCCAGCAGCAGGTCCCCGGGGGGAGGGTAGCAGGCTCCCTGGGAACAGGCTCTCTGCGCTCCCAGGAGCTGTGGGGCAGCTGGAACAGGGAAAAGGGATCAGGGCTGGTGTCAGGGAGGCACAGGCACCAGCCAGCATCACAGAACAGGCATGCACCAAACCAGCCACGAGGCCACGCTTGGGACAGCCTACCCCATGTGCTAACAAAGAGAAGGGTGCTTCACCCCGAGTCACCTTTATTTTTAGTAATGGTGCTTTGTACTAAGAGTTACTTGCAAAACCCTTCTTTGCCCTGGCCTCAGGCTTTGGGCTGCAGGGATGCTCAGTGCCCTGCCCATCGAACTGACCAGCCCTGGTGGTTTCCCCTGCTCCCAGAGCCAGCCCTGCAGCTCAGGGCAGAGAGCAGCAGCCTCCTGCCAACCCCCAGCACTACAGCAAACCCAGGCTCTCTGCTGCTGCCCATCCAGAGCTCCCATCAGCAGCGCTGCTATTTAGTCGGCGGGACCCCTGCTCTTTTGGGAGCACTGCACGTGAGCCTTACCCAGCAGGACAAACGCTGCCCATGGCCACAGCTGGCAGCGAGGCTCCATTCGGCCACGGACACACCTAGGGAAGAGTTTGCAGCGTGAGCGAAAAGGAGCAGAAAATGTCAGTTCAAAAGCTCAGTCCAGGTCTGCCACCCTCCTTCTCACTTTACAGAGAGACACTTTTAATTGATCTACACAGAATAACATAGGGGGAAAGTTAAGAATAATGAAGAGGAAAATCAGCTGCTCAAACTGAATTTGCCTGTGATGCAACGAGCCCCTGCCCCAGCCCCATGATCGCAGCGTGGCGGGAGCGGCGCTGGTGCCAGCCGGGAAGGGGGGGCTGGAAGGGATGGAGTGTGCACGCACACCCCCGTACAGCCCCCACCACCCCTTCCCCAGCACTCTGTGCTCTCTGTGCTCCAGCCCCACCCTCGCCCTGCACTTCCAGAGTCAATTCCAGATCCAAACTCGTCGCGTGATGGCCCAAAATCTCATTCCAGGAAAAGGAGAAACCCATAGAAACCTCCTGTGAATGGCTCCTGCAGGGAAAGGAACCCCGTGGGGCAGCCCAGGGGAGGAAATGCCGCCAGCGCACTCCCGCAGCAGCCGGAAACCTCACCTGTCCTCTCCCCTGCGGGAGCACGGCCACGGTCCCTGCGGTGTCCCCGTGTCCCCCCCGGCAGCCGCCAGAGCCCTCTGAGCGCCGGGTGCTCCTCGCAGGCTTTTAACGCGCAGCTGCCTCACCTGGAGAGAAGGTGCCTGTGGGTGCAGTGATGATAAAGGAGTGATTCAGGGATCCCCAGACATCCACACCCTGTTACCGCATAACTCATGACAGCTCCAGACGGGCACAGCGCACGCACGAATCACCCGGGCAGGGTGAGGGCAGCGGCAGCTGCTCCGTGGGCACCCAGCGCGGGGGAGCCCAGCTGGGGTTCACCTAACCCACCCGGGGCCGCAGTGGAGCCTGGACCCGGCCCCTCGGAGCTGCTGCTGGGCTCAGCATCGGCCGCTGCACCCCAGTGCTCGCCCACCCTCCCGGGCAGGGTTTGCGCGTTGTGTTTGGCATCGGCTGACAGGGCAGTGCCACTATCAGCACCTCAGCTCGATCATTCAAAGCCCGATTCGGGATGCCCACGTGAGCTACAGTCACACCCTCTGTATTCTCATACCGGACTGCAGCCCAAGCGGGGGGACAGACAGATCCCCCTCGTGCCCGCGGTGCTGGAATTCCTCCAGACACAAAATTGCCCAGGATGAGCTCTGCAAAACGCACTCCTGTGAACCCAGCAGCTGTGAAAAGCCAGAGAGACGCATTTTCTGAGACGTGGTCCTTGTTTGGGTACTAGCCGCATGCCCGGCTGATGAGGAGCCCTTGCACCGAGCCTTTTCCATTTACTTCACTGAAATAACCCCAAAGCCACCGCCTCTCCCGCACTGGTGAGGGGCTCAGGACCCGTCGGATGACTGCAGGTCTCTCCTCCTGTTGCTCTGCTGTTGGTGTCACCCACCTCCCATCCCCAGGCTGAGCGACACAGGCGCGCCAAGGACCAGCAGCTCGGAGCAAGGGTACACACAGAGCTGGAAAAAAAATACTGTCCCTAAGGCTACAGTGTGTGAAAGCCGGGCTGAGCTTCCTCCGGCTGAGCTGTGCCACACCTGGGCGTGCCTGCCCGGCTCCTGCTCAGCAATGCGGTAACGCCGCATTCCTCCTCCCCAGCCTCCGCCCCGGCCCGGCTGGCAGCAAAGGGAAGCGAGAAGAAACCCTGGAATGTTTTAAAGAGAGAGGCAGGGATGAGACGTGCCCCGAGCTGCCGACACGGCCTCTGCACGCTGGGGATGAGTGAACCCCGCACAGTGAAACCCCTCGGTGTAACCTCGTGTGTGTGAAGTGCTCCCACCGACCCCAGGCTTGCCAGAGCAAGGTGAAACATCACCTGCAATTCCAGGCTCCACAAGTTCAAACAAGAACAAAACCGAGGAAAAGGCTCATTTACAGAATATCAACTGCAGACCAATAAAAACGGGAAAGGAAAAAACCAGCTGTGAACGGGTGGGTGCTCAGGGGCAGCTGGGCGACAGGGGATCCCTGCAAGCCCTGGGCCCTGATGGGAGTAAGGAGCTGAGGCTGGAACGGCTCCAGGCTGCCTTGTCCAGTGTTGTCCTGGGTAGCAGGGAGGGAATATGTTGCAGATGGAGGCAGTAGTAAAAATGCACCACAGCAAATAAAATGTAAGCATTGGAGCAATCTGGGATCAGTGGGACAGACCAGGGGGATGCTCACAGGGCTTAAGTTCCTCTCCAGCTCAGCCTGTGCTAACCTGTGCCAGGCTGTGCCTACAGCCCTCAGAGGGCTGGGCAAGACATTCCCTGGAAAACAAATATTATTAACTCCTGCAGGAAGTCGTGCTCTGAGTCATGGGACATCCCCTGCCCCGACGAGGCTGTAGGGGACATTACTCTGCAGAAAGCATCTTCTCCAGGACCAGACCAGCAGCAGCTCCCGAGGAGCTCCTGTTCCCCACCAGTCGTGGAGCTGCTGCCTCCTCAGAACTGGGTGAACTCAGGCCTGAACACACTCAGGCGTTGCAGCCAAAGGGGGAAAGGATGTGACTCCTGCATGAGTGGCTTTGTTTTACTTCCTCCAGGCTGACATTACTTTCTGTTCAGGTCAGAGGCACACGAGTACTTTACTCCCTTGGGAGCTTTCCAAGGACACTGTCTGAGTTCAGCAGCTTTGGATTCTGCTGCTGTGACACCACTCAGTCAGCGCTGGCCAGGCAGGAATGTTTGTGTTCAGGTAGTTTTTAACTTCTCTCTCTTGAAATGCAAAACCTCCGTTCAGGAAAAGGACGCTGCTTGAGGATGGTTTTATGGTTCAAGCATACAAAACCTGAACAATACTTAATGCTGCTGTTACATTTTTCATTGAAGGATTAACAAATGTCTGAAGCACAATTCTTGAAAGCACATTTGCTGCATGAGCAGCTGCTTTACAACGGAAAAAACCAGGCAGAGGGATAATTTGCTTACGCTGAGCAGGATCTTGGCACAGGGGAGGGCAGACTCCGGACTCCCAGCCCCCTCCAGCCCCCGACTTCCCAGAGCTGGGATGTAACCTCCCATCCCTGGGCAGGCACAGCCTGTGTGAGTCCTGTCAGGTGCCTGCAATCTTCGTGGGAAAATCCTGGAAGAGTCAGGGGACACGGAGCTGGAAGCCCTGAAGCTGCTTGGGAAGAGGAAAACTTGGGAAGGTTTTGTCAGGGGTAAGAAATTATGTCTCATGTTGTAACTTTTTGATAACCCAGTTGCAAGATTACCGATACCAGTAATAAAACAGGTTTTCCTCTACCTAATCTTTTCATTTCCCATTTTAATTCAAACCTGACCAGCAAACCACCTCCTTATTCCAGCAGAGATGATATAAATCACTGGCTCTGCTAATTACCATGATCGCCTTCAAAAGCATTTCAGGAATTCCTGACAAAACTCCAATTCGTGTTCTGAAAACCTGCTCTGAAAGCAAATAAAACTTTGAACCGAAACGCCACTGACCCACTTTAGGTTTAAATTCCAATAACTCTGGGAGCTGGCTCCAAAGGGCAGCAACCCTGTGACCCCAGCCTCCCTCTGTAGCCCCGCAGCCCCTGCCCGGTGCCAGCTGTGGGCACAGCTGGGACATGGCCCGAGCGGCCATGGAGGGGCCAGTTCTGCCCAGCACAGAGCTCAGCACGTGCTCCACCCCCAGCCCAGCGCTGGAGCAGAGCAGTTTTCCCAAATCCCTTCAGGATCTGCCCTTAAATTGGTTTTCCTTTTTCCCCCCCAGCTCCTTCCCCCGCCCCACGGAGTTCCCTGTGCCCTGACCCACGATGGCAATCCCCCAGTAGCCCCAGTATCCCCTGTGGAGCAGGAGGGGCTGGGCTGCACAGCCTCCTCAGGGACACGGGGCAGAGCTGGCAGGGCACAGGCTGGGACTGCGCCCGCTTCCCACCGGGACCTTGATAAAATTATCCCTGCAGGGGAACAGAGTTATTTTTGTCATGTCCCTGTTTTCTAAACGGGAAAATATTCCATTAGGAAAGCGTCCAGCTCCCCTCTGGAGGGTTTTGGCTTTTCTAGGTGGTGGAATGGAGGGGTCTCTACACCCCTGGCACCAGCCAGCAACCCTGCCTCCCCCTGCAACATCCAGGGCAGAAGTTGTTATGGGGAATTTTAAGACCCCCGCTTTAAGCCACAGATTCTCCTTGTGTGAGACTGACAGGAAGGACGCACTGTTTGCTGCTCCTGGCTGCCAGCTGTGCCTCCCCCAGTGCTGCAACTGGAACAAGGGCCTGGCTGTGCAGGGGTTCGAGTTGCCCAGCTAAAACTCACAGTCTGGGCTCACCTTTGCTCCCTCCCTGGCTGGGCTGTGGGGTGAGCACAGCCCATGGAGCTCACACTCGCCACAGACAAAGTCCAGCAGTGCCCGACCCTTGTCCGCTCAGGGCCGTGTGGGAGATAAGGCAACACCTCTGTCCAGTTCTCGTGCTCCTGCCAAGCCCCCTGAGGGGAGGCTGTGCCACACTCGAGGACATGGCACCAAGAGGCAAGTGTTTGGTCTCAAGATCCCTTCCATGACCCTGCAAAGCCCAGAGCCACAGCCCGGGCTGGTGGGAAGGGGCTTCCAGTGGCCATCGAGGCCAAGGTGCCACTCAGGGTGGGACTGGACTCGTGACCAGGTCAGGGTGGGCCCCCAGACTCAGAGTGCTTGCACAAAAGCACTGAGCTCATTCTGTTTGAATGTCTTCTCCAATGTAAATAATATGAAGTGAAGAAAAATAAAATTTGGATTCAGAATTTGTGTTGAGACGAGAACACAGGCTGGCTGGAAGCCAGGTGCAAAACTGCACAAAACAGGGCAACATCGGGTACCCAGCAGCAAGGTCCCGGCGGCTGTGCCTCTGTGACCTGTCCAGGGCAGCAGTCGCTCCTCAGACACCGCAGTGACCAGGTCACCACGGCCCGGCCACGTGGCCAGAGCTGTCTTCACTCTGTGCCTTCACTCTGGGCCCACCCCAGAGGCACAGCCAGGCCCTTGGAACCAAACCTGCATTGTTTTATTCACTTTCAATAGCACAGATCTTTAGCATGGCTTGTGGGCTTTAGGCTTTCATTTCCTTTTTCTGTCCTTATTCCCTCGAGAGTTTCAGGGTGACACCATCGACAGCAGCTTGTGCCCGAGCAGATCAGCTGCCCTGGGAATTTCTTGGAGCTTCCTATGGAGGTGTTCTGGCAGGAGGGGCAGCTCCATTTCCCTCCCAGCCCCTTTCAGGGCAGTTCTCCTCCTCCCCCGAGCCTCCAGCACACACCCTCGGCGTGCTCAGCGCCTGCCGGGGCCGCGGTGCCAGCACGGAGCTGTGCCAGTCCCGGGACAGCTGAAACCGGAGCCGAGCCACCTGGAACCCTCCTCCCCCGGGCTGGGAGCGCTCCTCGCTCCCCCGCTCCCCCAGCACCGCCAATGTTATCCCGCGCAGAGCCAGCCGTGCCAGGAGGAGACTGAAATTCGGGGCAGACACCCCGATGCAGCAGAGGCTGCAGCTCAGCATCACCTGCGCCCTCCTCCAGAGCAATTCTAAGCAGATTTCCGTGAGCTGGCGGCTCCGGGCGGCTGTGGAGCATCATCCCCTGAGCTGTCGCACATCCCAGCTTCCCCTCCCTGCCAGATTTAGGTTAAGCCTCGGCTGCTGACTTCGCTTTGGAAGTTCAGACAGAGCTCTTCCCCCCGATGACGTTAAACTTGTGCAGTTCCCCCAGCCACAAAGCCTGGTTTAATCAAAGTTCCAATTAAACCTGACAACATCCACATGCAGACTCTCATAAATAAGATTTAGAACAGCTAAAATTAGTCTAATTTACTGTTAATCATTAATCGTTTTATCCACACTTAATTCAATTTAAATGTCCACACAACGAGCTCGCACAGACTTTGTTACTGAAATCTAAACCAAAATTGAATTAAATATTGTTAAATTAGATCAACACGATCTGAGTGCTGCTATGAGAAGTGTTTGCCAGAGATGATTATCAGATGATTGGTTAATGCTCAAAATTATCCCAAGCTCTGTATTATCCCAAAAGCTCCAGCACTTTGGGAATGCATGGACATCTCCATCAGTATTTAATGAACAAAAATACCCTTCCCAGCCCTCAGGAAAAGACTTGCAAATATAAGGTTCAGCAGGCAACAAAAACGCTGCCTGAAAAACCCCAAACCAACCAAAAATCCCTTTTTTAGGTGAAACGTCACAATTCCGACACTTCACAGTGACCTTTGTGTCAGGGACCGGGTGCAGCTCAGACGCTGCTGGGGTTGAGCAGGACCGGGGCAGCCCCCGCCTCTCCCTGCGTGCTGGGAAGGGTCGGCACAATGACCCCCAAAGAGCCGGCGCTGACCTTGAACTTCTCCTGTCTGGCCGCTGTCTCCTCCAGCTATCTTTTCTCCAGTGCTCACTTTTCTGAGTGTCGCAGAAGAGAAAAAACACAGCCCGAACGCAGGAATCAGCTGCAACCTCGGCTGCCAAGTTGGCAGAGAAGATAAGGACCTTTTATTTAAAGTAAAAAACGCCAGACGCTGAGGAGGGATAGACAAGTCTTTAGCAACTTTTACAGCCAGTCTTGCAATACAATTTCCTAAGCAGACTCAAAACTTGCAAAAAAACCCCAAGTTTTCACCAGAAGCGTTTCCTTGGAGCGCTCTGCTGCTGCGGGGGCAGGGGGAGCCTCAGCCTCCCCGGGACGTGCGGGATGTGACGAGCGGGGCTGACTCACTGCCCCGCACAGCCCACGGCACAGCTCAGCCAGGAAGGGGAAGAACCCCACAAATTCAAGGACCGTGTCCCTTTTTGGGGCGGGTCAGCAGTGCCCACACTCTCGTGGGCAGGGAACCGAGCGGTGTGTGGGGCATCAACACATGGGGAGGAGGAGGGGGAAGAAGGGAGGACATCCCTCACCCGGAGGATCGCAGGGGCAGGAAGGGCAAACACAGCACCAGCCACTCCCGTCACAAGTTATTTACGTCACTGAGAGGTTTCCCCTGCGTGGGCTGAGACAAAACCCAGCTCAGGAGCATCACACCCACGTTCCCTGTGCCTCAGGCCCTGTCTTCCATGTGCTGGGAGCAGGAAGTAAGGGATTCTTCTTCCCTCCCTGGTTTGAGGACAAACCCCCTTCTTCTCCAGATGCTTTGGGGGCTGCCTGACCACCCCTTGGGCTGCACCTCACCAGAGGATTCAACCTCCCTCCTTTACAGACTCCTTTGAAGGCTCCCTCTGAGCTTCACCTCTTTCCACATGCGCCAGTCTTTCTCTAAAATTGTCGCTATTGCATCAACTTGTATTTTAATTGCTATACACTGCCCTGGCAGAGCAATTCCCATCATCTCAGCTGTATGGATCAGACAAGAAATCTGTCCCAGAGTCCATCATCTGCTAGAAATCAAAAGCTGTAAATCCCAGCAACTTCTTGTGCCTTTAGCAGCTCTCTGAGCTCAGCAGCTGCTGAGATGGGTATGGAATAGCCAGGATTCAGAGCAGTGTCTGTGCTCTGATGGACCCTGCAGTGGCAGCAGGTGATGGTGGTGGTGATGATGCAATCATTCTTGCATCATCAGTAATGCCGGGGGTTACTGGTGCAACACTCCCTGGCTGCAATCCAGGCAAGCAGAGCGGCAGCACGGCCCCCTGCTTTACCCAGGACGGAAACAGCACCGTCCTGCAGGTGACACAGGGGTGACACAAGGGGGGGACGGACATTCAGCATCAAGTGCAGGAAAAGCGAAGAGCGGGCCTTAACAACTTGATGTAACTTCCTCCAGCTTTGGAGTTTCCAGCTGTTCTCTCGCTGCGGGAAATCAGGGCTGTCACACACTGCAGCATCACCTGCTAACGGCTCCCTTGCCCTGAGCCACCTGTAGAAACCTTTCACAAACACCGCCACACCTTGGCCTGGGTGACACCGGACCTGTGCCTCCCCGGGGCATTTTCTCACCCACTTCACCGCGACAATGGGCAGCAAGGCAGGGACATTTTGCTGAATTGGCCGCGCACAGCCCCAAGCCCTGGATCCGGACGTTGCCCTATTTTGGGAGCTACGGATACAGACCCTCTCCCTCCGTCCCTCCCAGGCACTCAGTAAAGCTTCTATTAACATATTAAATGTTTATGGCAGAAGCAGGTACAGAACTGCACAGTAGGACAGGCATCAGATCTCTGGTTCGAGAATTAGACTTCGAGACAATTTTGGGGGGTTTTTGGAGCGGTAAAAATACAGGTTTTTGAAGAGAAAAAGGAAAAATGGAAGGAGGGATGAGAAAACACAAGGAGAAATGGAAGGAGGAAGAAACAGAATGAGGAATGGAAGGAGAAATGGAAGGAGGAGATAAAAAAGAAGAAAAAAAATTTAAAAGGGGAGGGGGAAGGGTTAAAAAAAGAAAATAATAAGAAGGGAGGTTTTTTCCCATCTGGCCGGATTAGGGGCAGGAGCTGCCAAGCGGCGGGGGGGCCAGGCTGGCCCGAGCTCCGGGCCCCGCGCCCGGCCCGGCTCCCGCCCCCCCGGCGATAATAAAAGGCGGCGGCGGCGGCTCCGGGCAGCAGCTGCAGCGGAGCGGCCGCGACAGCGACAGCACAGCCCGGCCCCGCAGCGACACCGCAGCGCTCACCGCACAGCCCGGCCCCGCAGCAACACCGCCGGTGAGGGGTGCGAGGGGACGGGGGTGCGATGGGGGATGCAGTGGGGTGGGACGCGATGGGATGGGGACGCTGTGCAGAACGCGTGGGAGCAGCGGAGTCCCCCTCTCACCGCAGCCCGGCTGGGGAGGGGCTGCTCTGAACCGGGCACCGCGGGGACAGGGTGGATGCGTTTTCCTGAAGCGAACCTTCAGCAAAAATCCCCGATCCCCATTTAAAGCACAGCCGGGGGTCTGCGGGGAGCTCGGGCAGCCCGGAGAGCTCTGCCACCACAGCAGCTGGATTTAACTCACGTCCGTCTCTCTTCTCTTCCAGAACTGACATCTAAACCTGCTGCTGCAAAGCTAAAATGGAAACCATGCAAGAGCTGATCCCCTTCGCCAAAGAAATGCTCAGCCAGAAGCCCAACAGGAAGATGGTCAAGCTGTACATGCTGGGCAGCGTGCTGGCGTTCTTTGGGGTGGTCATCGGGCTGGTGGAGACCGTGTGCAGCCCCTTCAGCTCCGAGGGCAGGATGGAGGAGGAGGACAAGAAGCAGCCCGCGGCGCCCCGGGAGCAGCGGGTGCCGCAGACGCGGGAGGGGTTGGTGCTGGACAAGGGCAAGGAGCCGCCGGCGCTGCACAGGGCCCTGGTGACCCGGCACCACGCGTCCTAGGCCGGCCCCGCCGCTCAGACCGCACAGAGACTCCGCTGCCCCGCCCGCCCAGGTGGTTCCAGCACGAAGAGAAGGCTTGGCTGAAGGAGACCGCATGTGTGAGACTCGCCAGAAGTGAAGGGTTATATTTGCTGCTGTGCAGCAGTGGGAAAAAATACCTTTTGTTGGTATGAACCTGTGCACGACGCACAGCATGGTTTCTTATTTTTCTTACGGACGCATTTTACACCATTTTGCAAGAGCAATAAATATTTTATATGGTACCAGTGCTCTCTCTTGCTGCATTTATTTTCACAGCCTTCTCGTGTTGATTTGCAAAGAGGTTTTGCTCATGCCTCTGGCTCCTTTTGAGGGGCAGTGGGGAGACCCAGGGGACAGTGGAGGAGGGGGCTGCCCCTCCCCATAAGGCCCCAGTGAGGCTGCTCTGGGGGTCTGTTCTGTCCGTCCCTCTGGCAGCTGCTCCTTCCCAGAAGGGGCCAGCTGGGGAGGAGGTGGCATTTGTGCAATGGGTGCCACATGCCCCGAGCTGGAGGTGGGGTTGTACTTCAGGGGTTATCTGGGTTCAGTGGCACAGATTTGTGTCTCTGCCACGGCCACGTGTGCACCGAACTGGTTTAAAACAAATAAAAACCCAATTCTTGCCCCGGCAATCCTCCAACAGGCTCCAGCTGCTGCACAGCTAAAAACCTTAAAACCAAAACCCTTCTACCTTTCCTGGGATCCTTCTCAAAGCCGCCACAGACACCTAATTGTGTAGAGTAATATTGGCTTCCAGTGTCACAGATGGAAAAACACGGAGATGGCACAGTCAGGCTGGAGGGTGTGGAAACCGTTCCAAGCTTCAGGCTCTACTCAGAGTGCTGCCAGAATCATTAGAGGACTTTCACCTATTTAAAAATTGTTCTGGGGCTTAGCAAGAATCTGTTGCATGTGGGACTGTGTCACGTCAGTCAAATAAAGTCTCCAGGCAGCCACAGCTGAGTGAACCCGACCACACTTGGGAGGGGAGGGCAGGGAAACAGGCCCTGCCAGTCCTGACCAGGGCAGAAAATCCTCTTTATCTGCTCAAAGACACACCAGCAGGGCAGGGGGAGTAGCAGGATCCACACTTTGCACAGAAACTGGGAGATGCACCAGCCATGTGCCACTGTCCAGCTAAAAGCAAAACAATTGAGCCAAACACTGGACCATGGAAAATGAAAAACCCCTGCCAGACCCCGGTGCCCAACGCACAGCTCCTCCCAGAGCTGCACAAGGTCAGATCAGAACCTGAAAATGTCAGAATACAGCTGAAGTTCGCAATTTCATTTTCGTAATACCCACGATTCATTTTGTTGACAATTATTTCTGTTACCAAAACAGAGTGGAGAAAGAATCCTACCCAGTATATGCACAAAAACCCTGCTCAAGCTTTCAATCAAATTTAAAGTACCTTTTCCTCACTTAAAAGTATAGTTTAATTTAAATGGCCTTTGAGAAGTACTTCATTTACTCTGTAACCACCCCTTTGGTCTCTGGCAAGGCTGAACAATCCAACCCCTCACTGGTACCAATGGAAGTTCCATGGGAAAACACGATAGTTCAGGCCTGAAGGGAGCCATCAGCTGAGGAGTATCCACTGTCCTCCCCACGCCCTGCCAATTCCAGCTTTTAAAGAGGTTTTACATTTCCAGCAGGGCCTCAGGGACAGGGAAGGCTGACCTGGAATTCCCTGTGGCACGCTTGGTGCACGGACAGAGCAGGGAGCTGGGTGCCCGTGGCTGTATCAGGGATGGAAGCGTCCCCAGGTCGGGTCTGTCCTGCATCGCCGTCAGGCAGAGCCCAGCACTCACAGATGAAAGCGCGGTGAGAGTCACAGCCCTGCCCGGGGACCTGGGAACTGTTCACCACCCCTCAGTGCTCCTCTGCAAGTGCCCGGTGTCTCATCCTGCCCCGTGGGAAAGGGGGAGGGGGACTCCTGAGTCCCGAGGTGACCGGGGGGCTCCAGGTGAGCCCA
The DNA here is from genome assembly GCA_013397865.1 of Struthidea cinerea. NCBI lineage: Eukaryota > Metazoa > Chordata > Aves > Passeriformes > Corcoracidae > Struthidea > Struthidea cinerea. The sequence continues at coordinate 1,137,076 of VZTI01004623.1, forward strand.
CCCAGGCTGGCCCCCCACCACTCCCGGGCATGGACCCCAGGTCTGCCTGCCCTGCTGCCCAACCTCCTCCTCCCAGTGCTCCAGTCCCAGGTGATGAGCTTAAAGCAAAGAGGGCTGTGAACAGTCAGAATAGCTGCTGCTAAGACACTAACGGGATTAGACAGCCAAAGCCCAGCCCTGCTCTGGCAGCCACCGTGGGGAATCGTGTCCTGCAGAGGACGAGCTCCTGCCCTGCCTCCCGACTGCTGCAGGCTCGGGGTGGGAACCAGACACACATCCCACCCCCAGGCCAGCCCTGGGTGCTGCCACTTCCCCAGGGGATTGCAGGGACTTGAGACAGCGCTGGCTCTCTTCGGAGGGGGGAATTACAGGAGTATTAATCACTGATTTTACCACAACGACCACATAAAGTCTTACTTAAACCACACAATAAATCCGGTGTGCACGAGGCCTGGTAACCCCTTTGACACCACTCCAGCAGCGACCAGTGGCCAACTGGCCCAATGCAGCAGAGTAAAAGGCTTCAGCAAAACTTGCTCATCTTCCACCCCCAGCACAGCCTCCAGCCCAGCCTGTTCCCCAGCCCCACCACAGCTGCACCCCAGCACCAACCCGCAGCACAGCCTGGCCGAAGCAACGCCACGGACACAGCAAACGGCATCCCCAGAGCACCACAGCCCCCGGGCGAATTGCAGAGACAAAGTTTAATTATAAACACTGGGATAGAGCAGAGAGAAACCAGATGGGATAAGGCACACAGACAGGACCAGGGAGGACACCTCGGGCAAGCTGCTGGGGAGAGGCAGAGAGCATTTCAGGCTGAGTTAAACCCAAGTCCTGAGGGACCAAACTCCTGGGGAGAGCCACACGTTGCCCCAGGGCTGAGTTACGTTGCTGGGTTTGCATGAGGTTGATTTCTGTTGTTCTCAGACTTGTCTGAATCGGGTTTATTCCAGCCTGTAAACGTGACACTTTCCCGGTACATTAAATCCTCAGGAAAAGTGCAGCTGGCACAAAAACCTGGTGAGTCTTTGTCTGTGCCCATCTCTTCAAAGTTCTGGTTTTAGCCCGGGGCTGTCATCCCGCCCCTCGTCCCATGGAGCTGAAGGCCACTCGGAGCACAGCTCAACACTCCAAAGGCAGGAGCTGAATGTCTTCAGAGAGTCCTCACTTGCTATTTGCAGTGTGGACACTGGATATTCCAGGAGCTGCCAGGCTAAATTTAGGGGTGCAGATAACCGTATCAGCCTCAGCCACCCAGCTCCAAGGGCACTGGGAACATGGACAGAGGCCAAGGCTCAGGGCAGCCACAGTTCCAACAATGAAATAGCAAGGCAGCAATTCCCAATTTGGTCACACAGGGAAAAAACACAAATTTAGGGTTTGGAAATGACTTAAACATCACAGTATTTTCTCTAAACCAGCAGCATGTAGAAATATGATGTCAAGCCAAACCAAACCCATCCTACAATCCTCTCATCTCCCATGGGACTGGGAGTGCATTTTTCCAGTGACAGCGATGGGGTTCTGCAGGACGTGCAAGTAGAAAAGCAGAGCTGAGGGCAGCCCTTAATATCATGATGGCTCTGCCTATAAAGAAAAGAATTAGAGCTGTGTTCATGGGAAAGGGCACTGGGACAGCTGGGTAGGAGAAATAATATTTTAATGTCTATGAGATAAAGGAAAGCAAGAGGGGAAAGAAAAAAAAGGAAAATCCTGTGCATTCGACCAAGATTTGATACTGGTTTGAAAAAAGTCAAATATCACTCAAAAAAAGGATAAAAAAAGCAGCGGTATCCAAATTCCTGCCAAGGGTTTTTGAGTCTTTGAGCTGCCTGCACAAACCTGCCCGAGCCTCAGCCGTGCCCTGGAACGTGCTCCCTCCTCCAGGGGCTCTCCAAGCTCCCCTGTCCTAGGCTGCTGTCAGGACAAGTTTCCTCCCCGGACTCGTTTCGTCCCCGCCAGCTCCGGGCAGCACCGAGCGCAGAAAGCCCCGAGCAGAGCGGGCAGCACGGCGGGAGCATCCCCCGGGAAAGCACAGCTCCAACAGACGGGGCACAGGAGGGACCTGCAGCAGGGGAGGGGAATCCACCCAGGATCGCCCCAGTGAGGCGTTTCAGGAGCAGCAGGGCTCCCTCGCACCGGCACAGGGCTGGGCGCAGCTCTGGGCTCTGCCCCTGCCGAGGCTGGACCGGCTGCGATCACCAAACCCTTCCCCGTCAGCCCTTTCCTGCCCCCCTCTCCCTGCCCTCGCTCCCCGCCCCCAGGAAAAAGCTAAAAACAAGTTCTTAAGTTGCACAGAGGAAAACAAGGCCAGAAAAAGCCGCGAGTGGGAGTGAGGAGCAGCAGCACCCTGGCAGGGATGGGAGGCCGGCAGCAAACCCTGCGGGCAGCGCAGTGCGGCCAGAGCCGGCAGCGCCCACCACAGCCCCGGCCCCGCATCCCCCCCGCACACCAAACAGCACTGAAACTGCTTTTACAGGAAAACCGGGATCAGTTTTGCCCAAAATATTCCATGTCGCAGTCCTTTATTATCAGCCACTTTGCAAAACCCCAACCCAACCCCACAATTCTCGTTGCCACCAGCAAGGCAGGCGCAGCCTCGGCTCTGGGACCCCCCAGTGCCTCCGTGCCCACATCCCCTGGTGCCACCACGGAGCAAAGAGCTCAGTCCCTTCCCGTCACGCTTGCAGACAGTGCACAAAGGGTGGTGGTTATTGTTTTACTAATGACAGTAACAAACTAAAACATCTTGAAAAGAGCCTCTCTCCCTGCCGCAGGAGACATCTGACATCTGGTTAACTACCTCATTTTCTTCCCTTTTCCATAGCCAAGGAATGAAATGGTTGCCCCATGATCATGACCCAAGTTCAAAGCAAAGGGAGGCAGGAAAAGCAGAGTGACTGCACTGGTGTTATCTGACCGAGTGTGGGCTGAGTGCTTCTTATCAGAGGGAAAGTCGAGACTGGAGCAGAAAGGCAGAAAAGGAAAAAAATCATCCATAAAACAGCAGCAAGGCCAGAGAGCAACACTGCCCTAGCAGGCACACCACTGAATTAAAGCACCTGTATTTTAAAGATGTCATACAAGGGGAAAAAACATCAAACAATTCTGTCTGGTTCTGAGTCTTCTGGGCAGAGTGCTGTGCCCCCAGAAATCAGACCACGGAGCAGCTGCTGCCCTGCAGATGAGGCTCCTGTCCCACAAACGCAGCTTTTGTCCCAGCAGAGAAGGCCGAGGCTCTGGCAGGGCAGTTCCAGGAGCTCCCACAGCATATCCCCATCACTGGTACTGTGGGATGGAGATCCCAGCCCCACACCAAAGCTGGGACACGGTTTATCCCTATGGCACAAGATCCACGGCATCGAATTTGCTGCTGAGGCTCGGGGAGCTACAGGGTGTTGTGGGGCTTCCTCAAGATTATACTCATTTAAAAGCCAGAACAAAGCTCTTGCAAAACCCCAAGCAGGAACCATGGCAGCGAGGCCAATTTCTCTGCAGAAAACACATCCAGTGTTTCCCTGCAAACCTCCCCGTGCCCAGACTGCCCCTTGGGGCCAAGGTGGCTGCACCCCACAGATGGGTTCAGCTCAGCCCCTGCTCCCTCATCTGCTCGCAGATGAATAAAAGTGAGATAAAAAACTCAGCCCTGCCTCAGCAGAGCATTTCTGGGGCTGTTTGGGGTGCAATGTGCTGCTGAGTCCCTGCTGCCAGCACCCCCGTGGCAGGAGCTGCTTTGGGGCACAGAGCAGCCACACCCTGGGGAGCACAGGAAGGGCTCTGGGTGTCCCCAGTGCCGGAGCCAGGTCACATCCATGCCCAGGGTCCGCAGGAACGAAGGACAATGTTTAACCACCTGCACTGGGCTCCCTCTGATATTCTCCAAGTGAAACTTGATGCTGCTCAGCAAAGACACACCTCTTCGAGGGTGTTGTGCAAAATTCTGCATTTTAACGTAGGACAGGAAATATGAAAAGAGCCGGGCAGAACCCAAACAGCTCTGCTGGCCAGGCCGAGCAGCGGGGAGCAAACCAGAGGCTTTGCTTGGCTTATCCATCCACCCACCCGTGCTTTTCCAGGGCTTTGGAAGCTGCAGCTCCTCCTCTAACAGGTTTTTAAAGGGTCACATTGCTGCTTCCCTCAGGAGCAGCTCTGCAGAGGCTTTTTTGTTCCTTCCTTCTCTCTCATGCTTTATTTCCTGGCTCCACAGTGGGATGGGTCTGTTGCAAAAGATTCTCATTCCCTTTCTGGGATTGGTTTTGGCCTTCTGGTTCTATTCTGCGAGGGACACTTTCAAACCGGGTAAGTATCCAAAGTGAATCTGTCTTTAAGGAAAAAACTACGAAAAGCCACATTTGGGTGTTTTGCATAGAAACCGGACAGAGCTCGGACCAAGCCACATCTGAGCCTTTGTGTGGTGGCAGATACTGGGAAGTTGCTTTAGCAAAGATCTGAAACCAAACTGAGCAAGGACTCTGCAGAAAAACCTCCTGAGGGAGCAGGTGAGGCAGGGGCCGAGAGGGACAGGGCACCGAGCACTCCATTTTCCTGGGTGTAGGAAAGGAGCTAATAAACGTGGCTTGTAAGTGTTAGAGTTTACGTTTGGAGCATGCACTTACTGGACCGTTTTTATTACAGAATAGCTGGGGCGTTGATAAATTGTGCCCTGGCTCGTGGAAAAAGCTGCTGGAAGAATCAAGCGCTGTCCCTGTGTCCCTGCATTCCACGGGGAGCTGCAGTGGCTCCGCAGCTTTTTCCATGAGATGGGAGAGCCCTGCTGGTGCCGGGTGCTTTGCGCTCGCAGGCTCGTTTACCTTCCAATTAGCTGCTGATTCTGAACGGCACTCAGGGATTTTTTTTTTTTTTTTTTTTTTTTT
>VZTI01004623.1:1141984-1161681 GCA_013397865.1 Struthidea cinerea
TTTTTAGTTTTAAGGGTTTTTCTAATAGCATTTGGATAACTTAAAGGGCTGTGCCTCGGTCTACAGAGATGCTGCGAGGGAAGCGGGTGATCGTGACGGGAGCCAGCACCGGGATTGGGGAGCAGATCGCCTATCACCTGGCACGGATGGGATCCCACATCCTCATCACGGCACGCACAGAGGCCAAGCTGCAGCACGTAAATGGCAACCTGGGCACTCTCACGTGGTCGTGGCAGGGCTCACACAGACACGGGGAGGTCACCTCCCACCACAGCCACAGGAACACCCACGGCACAGATCCCAGCTAGGCATGGTGACAGTCACAGGTCCCACCCGGGCACGGTGACAGCCACCCCTGTGCTCTGGGAGCTCCTGCACGCGCAGCAATCCCCTCCTGCAGACGCAGCACCCCGCGCTCCACGTTACAGTGTCTGAGCTGATGTACACACGTCCCACACACCCTCATTCCACTGCAGTGCTAGGCAGGCTCCTGCTGCCCTGCACACGTGCGACCGCAGCTCAGGCTGCACGGAGAAGGAGCCAGACTGCCTCGGGTAATGCACTCACCCAAGGAATCATTTTCTAGGCTCTCTTTGAAGCTCACAAGGCTCCAAACACACTCCCAAAACTCCAAACCGCTGGTTTAAGGTGGGGACAGATCACAGGGAGCTCAGACACCCACTCTGGAGAGCACGGCGGGCTCCCCGGGCAGGCAGAGGCGCTGCTGACCCGCGCTGTCGTGCAGGTGGTGCAGCGGTGCCTGGAGCTGGGAGCAGCCTCGGCGCGGTTCGTCAGCGGCACCATGGAGGACACGGCCTTCGCCCAGCACGTGGTGAGGGAGGCACAGACCTCACTGGGTACGTCTGCAGCCTGCTCTGCACAGTGCCGGCATCTCCCCCCGGCCCTGCTTTTTGCCACATGCAGAAACAATTGGGAGAGATGGGGCAAGACGGGAAAAATTCTCCCCTAATTCTGCCCTTTGCAGCCCCGCTCCTCTGCCCGCACTGCTGCCTCTCAAACTGAGCTGCGCTCTCGATTTCAGCTCTGTGGCCTCCTGACATCCTCTTGCAATATCACAGCCCTGGATTTCATCAGCCCAGTGCCAGGATCCGCAGGATCCGGCAGCCCCAGCCATTGCAGCCAGGGGTCATGGCTGCGGAAATGCACCAGTTCAGCTCCGCGTGGAGCACTCCCTCTCCCTCCCCGGCCCACAGACAATTCAGGGGTGATCTCCCTTGGGCCATGGTATTTGTGTTTTGAACTAAAAAAATATATCACAACAAAATATTTACTGGCAGCCACCATCCGGGCTGTATCCCCACTCCAGAGATAACAGGCCACAGCTCTGACACAAAAACCCAATTTCCTTGGATTACACTAATTCTGCTCCCAGGAAATGTTGTTTTGCTGGTTGCAGCCCTCTTCCCCCCAGCACTAATGCCCATTTTTCTACTTCCAGGAGGCCTTGACATGCTGATCCTTAACCATGTCGGTGCATCCTACTTTGGCTTTTTTGACGGGGACGTTGAGCACGTACGAAAGCTCCTGGAAATCAACTTCCTCAGCTACGTGGCCATGACCACGTCAGCCCTGCCTATGCTGAAGGAGAGTGAGGGCAGCATTGTGGTGGTTTCATCCATGGCAGGTGAGTGGGGAGCGTCACCTGGCTGGTGCCATGGGACTCACTCAAAAGGCACCTGGGCTGATTGTCAGAAGGAGCACGCGGAGACACCAGGCATCCTAAAGCAGCCATAACTGCCTAACACTCAGAAACCCCACCAAAACCAGCCCCAACACCCAAATCCAGATCGGTTTGGGATTCTCTTGATGGAATTTGTTTTCTGATCAATCCAATTACCCCACTTTGCTTTTTGACCAGTGCTGCAATAAAACCCCACAGCTGCTATGTTGGTCAGTGTTCTGGTGAGCAGCTCAGTGTCCAGGGACAAGAGTTTCAACTTTGCTCCATCTCTCCCCACTGAGGGTTTTGTGGTTCCTGTGGGGTGCCCATGACCTGAGCAGAGATGTGAGCCATGGCTTTGGCCTCGAGAGCTGGAAGCCAACAAGAATATTTGTAATGCTGCTGTTCAGGTGCCAGGATGACACTTCACTGACTGTAAACTCCCTTTGGGTAAAATACTTTCTCTGATGAAGGGCAAAAGAGAGGCTCAGGCAGAGCAGCCTCCTGTGCTAACACAGAACTTCGCTCTGTCCAGGTAAAGTCGGGTTTCCCTTTACCGTCCCCTACTCTGCGACTAAGTTTGCCCTGGATGGATTTTTCAGCTCCCTGAGGCAGGAATTCACCATTCAGAGCATTAATGTTTCCATCACGCTCTGCATCCTCGGCTTCATCGATACCGGTAAGAGCAGTGCTGTTCTACCCCTACTCAGGGGCTGAGCATCCCCATCCCGGCTCCTCCTGCCCCTCCACCGCCCTGCCAGCGCCTCAGCCGCAGTGCCTCTGGGGGGTCCCACCTCTCTGCCACCAAAAAGCAGCCTCAAAAGTCATTTATTTCCCCACGCCACATAAAACCGGGCCGCTGCACAGCCCAACATCCCCTCGGGTGCCCACTCTCCCCTCATCCCCCCCGTGCGCCCCCGGGGGTCCCCTGTCTCCCCTCGTCCCCCGGGGGCGCCCGGCGCTGATGCGGCCCCCAGAGCGCGCAGTGCGCGCTGCCGCGGAGGTGCTGCGGGAGCGGCCGGCGCCGCGGGACGAGTGCGCGCTGGAGATCCTCAAGGGCGCGGCGCTGCGCCGGAGGGAGCTCTACTACCGCTACAGCTCCACGCGGCTGCCGCTGCTGCTGCGGGACTGCGCCGCCGAGCTCCTCGACTACCTGGTGCGGAGCCGCTACCGCCTGCCCGCGCCCCCCGGCGCCCCCCGCCCTGCGCACTGAGCCGCGGCCGCCGCCTCTCCCCGTGCCGGCACCGCCGCCGGCCGGTTCGCGGAGCGCTGGCGGCACCCGCAGGGACAAAGCGGGGCCCGCAGCGGCGGCTCCGTGCCCTGCTCGCCCCGCCCGGCCGCGGAAAACTGATTGTTAAGCCACCTGTTAAATAAAGTGTACGAGCCGGACAGCTTTGCGTGTGCTGGGGGTGGGAGTTTATCGCCTTTCTCAGCTGTTCATGGGCACAGCTCCACTGGACACTGCCACGGATCCAGGAGCAGCCGCAGCTTCTCCGGGCACCCTGTGCCAGGGCCTCCTCACCCTCAGAGAGAAGGGTTTCTTCCTAATTTCTCTTCTCCTTAGCCCAAGATCACCTACACAAACCAGCACACACAGAGTGGGCTCTGCCCTTTAAGCTTTCAGAAAATTACTCTCAAGCCCATTTGCCATCTGCCCAGCAGATGCTGAGCAGTACCACAACACTGCAAAAGCTGAAGATCTTTCTTTTTTATCCACTTGCCTCTTCTACTGCCTTTTGCAATCCATGGATTCCTCAACAGGGATTTTTTTAGGGGTAGGAGCCACCCAACAAACTGTCAGTATAATGCCCATGGTGATATCCCAGAGGATAAACCAGAATCATCAGGAATGGTTGGAAAATGGAACCTTTGCCAGCCCTGTTCTCTCCAGATATTGATATGAACCTGTACAACAGAGATCGTGCTGATCAGTAAATGCCTGTGGCAGCCAGCAAGGAAGAGAAGGGTTGCTCCTGGTTTAGATGAGGAGTGGGGAGAGAGGGATGTGCACTCATCCCGTGGATGTCTGTTCTGAGGGGACACTGCTGTCCCAGCCCCGAGGGCAGCCACCGAACCACGCACCCACCGCTCTGTGGAGCTGGAAGCTGTTCCCTGCCTCCCTTCAGCACTCTCAAAAAGCACACCTGACACTCCTGGCAGGCCAAAGGTACAAAGGGACAACCTAAAGTCCAAAGCCACGCTCTTCATTAGGTTAATGTTTGCTAAATCACTGGCAGGGCAAAGAAAGGTTCCAACAGATACCAGCAAACTTGTGTGAGATAAGAACCAGCTCAAAACTTCCCAACCTCATTTGCAACCTCCAGCCACCTTCACCTCCCTGTGGGGCTCACCTCATTCCTGCCTGTACCTCTGCAAAGGGATGGGATTGCTCCTGAAGGTTTTCATCCCTTTGTTGGGAGCAGCACTGGCCTTTTATTTTTATTCAGCATCTGAGAACTTCAATGAAGGTAAGTTCTGGGAAAAAACAGCTCTACAACTGCAGCAAGGCTGCTGCCAGAGGGGCAGCGTGTGCCATGCACAGGCACCTGGAAGGGCCTGTCAGAGCAGGAGGGCTGGGAGGGCAGACAGCCCCTGGGCAAGGGGTCAGAGCACAGGAAAAGCTCATGGAATTACACTGGCTCTGTTGGGACACCATGTCTGACCTCTGTCAATGACTTATTCAGGAAACAAGCAGTTTTCCCACTTGAAACATTTAATCCTTTTATTGGTCAACTCTCTCTGCTCCCAGGCCAGGCACAGAGCTTGAGCCTCACATGTGCTCCCCACCAAACTGGGATTAGGGATCAGACTCCAGCAGGCTGTGACAAGGGTGGCAGGGACAGAGAGGAGCCACAGGGACAGGGACGAGCCACGGTGCCCACGCGCAGAGGGACAGCGAGGGCTGTGCCAGCTCTGAGCTCCGCGCCCTCCTCTGCAGAGATGCTCCGGGGGAAGCGCGTGATCGTGACGGGAGCCAGCAGCGGCATCGGGGAGCAGATGGCCTATCACCTGGCACGGATGGAGGCCCACCTGCTGCTCACCGCACGGACAGAGGCCAAGCTACAGAAAGTAAATGGCAAGCAGGGCACGCTGGGCTGGATGCGGATATTTACCCCAGGCTGGGCACACGGAGACGCCTGGTACCCTACAGATCCACACCCCAGGGCTTCCCCAGCACGAGCCCTATCTGGCTGAAGACAGGAACAGCCTGGGATGGGGGGTTCCCTGCAGAGGAGTCCATCCAACCCCGTTCTGTCCCCCCAGGTTGTGAAGAGATGCCTGGAGCTCGGTGCTGCCTCTGCCCACTACGTCAGCGGCTCCATGGACAGCCCCACCCTGCCCAAGGAGCTGCTGAGGGAGGCTGAGAACACCTGGGGTAGGTGCTGTGGAGCTGCCCCTCCTCACCCCACAGCACGTCCCAGCCACCACGAGGCTGCCTGGTCTGGAGATGATGGTTGCTAGTGGCAAACCTGCTCTGCCCCCAGGTGGCCTGGACATGCTCATCCTGAACCACATCGGCCAGAGCGGCTTCACCTACTTCAACGGGGATGTGGGGCAAGTCCGAAAGCTCGTGGAGATCAACTTCGTGAGCTACGTGGCCTTGGCCACAGCTGCCCTGCCCATGCTGAAGGAGAGCGAGGGCAGCATCGTCGTGGTTTCATCCATAGCAGGTGAGCTCACAGGGGCCAAGGTCCCCCTGCCCACAGCCCCTCCTCTGCCTGCCAGGGATCCCTGCTGAGACACTTCCTCAAAAGGCAGAACAAGGACGACAAGGCAGAGAGCTGGACTCAGGGCTGGCACATGATTTAGATCTTGAGTGAACAATTCAAGTCCTCTGGGAGATTTATATTTTGTCTGTGTAGCCTGGTGCCTGCCCAGCACCTGAACCCCAGCACTGTGCCTCTGCTCCAGGTAGAGTTGGCGGCCCGTTTACTGCTCCCTATTCCGCAACCAAGTTCGCCTTAGATGGATTTTTCAGCTCCTTGAGACAGGAACTCATCATAGACAAGGTCAATGTTTCCATCACACTCTGCATCCTGGGCTACATCAACACAGGTAAGCTCAGCCCCACTGGGAACCCGGGAGAGGTCCTGTGGCCGCTCAAGAGGTGGAAAGGAAAGGGAAGGGCATCCCATAATTGTTATTTTCACTGTTCTAAGCCTTGTTAAATAGTTCCGATCCCCAGAGTTTGTTGGTTTGAGGATGCCCCGACACCCTGAGTGAGCTGGTGGTGCCTGTGGCAGTGCCCCCACCTGACACGTCCCTGTCCCCCTCCCTTGCAGAGAGCGCCGTGCGCGCCGTCTCGCACGTTATCCCGGACACGCCGGCCCCAAAGGAGGAGTGCGCCCTGGAGATCATCCGAGGGGGAGCCCTGCGCTGGCGGGAGGTGCGCTACCCGCCCTGGGCAGTGAGCAGCATGCTCCTCATCCGCAGCTTGGCCCCAGAATTCCTCGACTCCATCATCCGGAGCAGCTACCATGTGGAAAATGTCAGGAGAACATAACACAGAGCCTGGAACTGTGCTGGGACACCTGGGACCAAGCATGAGGGATCTGGCTGTTAACCCAGCTGCTTGGGTGCCCCTTTCCACACCACTGGGGCATCCCTGTGCTGACTCTCTGGGACAGGACACTCCAGGAGTCTGTAACATAGCACAAAAATGTCATTTTTAGTAATGGACTCTTGTAAAAGGCTTTTTCCAACCAGGAGGCCCTTCAGAAGCCCTGCAGCAGCATCTGCTGCCAGTGTCTTGCTCACCGGCAGGATTCCTGCTCAACCTGCAGAAACTGTTCCCTCTGGAAAGCCACCAAGGCAGCTAAGCTGAGCCCTGGCCCAGAACCAGGGTTTGGGCCAAGCAGCACAAACCACCCAAAGCCACAAGAGAGTCTCTGAATCTGGAGATTTTTTGTCACACATCCCTTCCATGCCGGTCTTTGTAAAAATAAATCCAATGTTACTTTGAGATCTTTGCTTTTCCGGGTGTTCCTTCTCCAGGTGCACAAGCAGGGAGCCCTTATCAGGCCATGGAGCCCTTATCAGTGCCCAGCTGGCTAAACTGACCTCCTCCCGATTTGCATTAACGAAGCTTTCACTTCTCTAAAGACCTTAACGAATTTCTGCCATTCCTGACCTCTCCTCAGCTGCCAAAACACCGTCTTTTTCCTCTTTCCAATCTGCAAGAAGCCTTACAATAATAGCATTACTGTACTTCCCTAAGTCTGGATTTCTCTGCCCCAAAGCCGCTCGGGGAAACTCCGTCACGGAGTGCCACGAGCAGTTCCATGAGCCAGCGCTCAGCCTCTGTGTGTCAGACCAGCAAGGGGAGATGCCCCAAGAGATAACTGCTGGCTCTGCTCAGAGCCAGGCTGGGCACTCTGGGCTCCCAAGATAAGCCCAGTCCCGCAGTGAGCCAGGCCCGTGTCCCGCAGCCGGGCTGCGAGCACAGACAGGAACCGGGGCTCGGCCGCAGCTGCAACGTTTCCTGTTTTACAGAGAAAAGGAGAGCGAGAGCACAGGATGAGGTGGTTGGCATGAAGAGGGCAGCTGGGGCGTGTTCCTGCCTGATGACACCCGGCTCCTGCACAGCACTCGAGGGTAGGATGGGACCCCCGGGACCAGGTAAGTGCCAGAGCACCCACAGAACCAGGCTGGTGGCACGGGAGGGGAGCAGAGGCTGAAGGCAGCACCAGGCATCTTTTTCCTCCCCACTTTCAGCCTACACAACTTGCACCGGGATACTGTAACATGAACCGGCAAGAAGCACAGTTTTTTTCTGGTCTCCCTTGAAGAAGGAAGTGTAACGGCTTGGAAAGCAAAGATAAAGGACATGTTGAATTAGCGAGGATAATTTGGGGTAACAGAAGGAGGAAATAGAGCATTAGCTTGTCAAGAAGGCCTCAACAGTTTGCTCAGCTCAGGGTGAGTAATGGACTGTGTTTCTTTAAGCTTTACCCTGCTTTTGAGTGCATTTTTGGTGAACTGAGGCTTTTACAGCCCTGGGACAGGCTGGGCAACCCAAAGGCAGCACAGGTGGGAGGGTGGCTGAGCTTTTCCTGATGGGAAGAGATGGATGAGTGGACACTGGGCAGGACATGCAACCAGGCCTTTTCTAAAAGACAGCAAAATGAGTTGAAAAACACTCAGCATTTGGAGCAGTGTCCTGGCAGGGGCTTGTGGGCACCCTCCCTACTCAGGGCAACAGCTGACCACCCCAAAAACACTGCTCTCCTTCAAAGGAGGCCCCTACAGTAAAAGATATCACCAGGAATGAGCTTTGGGCACCCCACAGCTACTACAAGGACAGGAAAAAGAATTACAAGAGCAGATTTTAATAGAAACTAAAAAGCGTAGAAGTCTTACACGCGTAGATGGGACTCCAGAACCACTGGATACCCCACAACCATTAAATCCTAGAAACGGCGGGTTTTCACTCAGCCTGTGTTCTGCCCCGGTTCCACAGGGCAGCGGCCCCGAGGGGACGAGCCCCCCATGCCCCGGCCCCGGCGGGCACGGCCGCAGCGGCGGCGCCCGGGCGAGAGCTACGAGGAGAAGAGCGAGCGGCGGCAGGAGGCGAGGGAAGCGCTGCTGCGGAGCAGCAATGTCCCCCCCTGCCGCCGGCCGCCCCGGCCGCCAGCGCACAGCCCCCGGCAAAGGGAGTTCCTCAGGAGAAGGAACCTGGCGAGCGAGGCCGAGGGGACCCTGCCGGGACAGGAGCCCGAGGCACGAAACCCCCCGGACCCCTCCTCACGGGTGGAGCCCAGACGGAGCATCCTGCCCCAGGTAACGCCTGCCCTGCAGCACAGCTCGGGGCTCAGCCTGCTCCAGCCACCACTAAAGCATCAGGATCCAAGTCAAAACACAGCCAGAATGGAGATCGCACAGACAAAATTGTGCATTTCCCTACAAACTGCAGAGTCAGGCGTGGGGACGCGGCCACCCCCCTCCCTGCCTACTCCTGGACCACGTAGAGATTTTCCTGCCATTCCTCCAAGTACAACCCCACATTTTTGCTGCCAGGCTGCAGTTTTGCAGTTGCACAAATTATTTTTACCCTTGGTAAGTGAGCTCCAACCACCTGGCTTCCCCTCCATCGCCTTCGCTGTGAGCGGAGAGGGTGGAGGAGTCGGGAGACTCCCTGGTAGTCATCACCCACCCTGTGCTGCACAGTGACCCAGAGGGCTCCCTGCCTTCAAGAACACCTTTGGAGAGGTGCAAAATGCCCCAGGCAGAGCCAAACAGATCTCCTGGTAAATGTATATCTGCGTAAAATTCCCTGGTACAGCGAGTTCACCCTTGGGGGTTCACAAACCTGTGCGAGCAGAGAGAGCTGAGCACGAGGTGATTTACACAGACACGCCCTGGAGCTCCCTGTGCAGCACCCGAGTGTGCAGAGCGAGCCCCCACCTCCTGCTGCCACTTGGTTGGGCAGCTTTAGCCCCGGGAGTCTGGGACAAGCATTGGCACGCACGCATTGGCTTCGCAGAGGCCCCAGCCCGGGGGGAGCCGGTGCAGAACTGGCACCTCTGCTCCGAGATGGCAGCAGAGACCCACCCCAGGGCCCAGCTCCCGGCCACCTCGTCCCGTTCCGGGGTTGTCATTCCCCCATCCCAACAGTCAGCAGGCTTTTCCCCCGCATTCCCACAAAGCTCTGGAGCTGCGGCAGCCAAAGCAGCAGATTCCCGTGGATTTGCCACAGTTCCTCGGCATCTCCTTGCTGCTCCTCATCCAGCCCCTCCCTGCAGGTGCAGCCCCTGCCCTCAGCCTGTTTTGGGGAGACACTGACTGCAGCTGCCCTCTCATTCCAGCACCCGAGGAGCTGCCCCACACTCCCCCCTGCACAGTCCCTGCTGCACCTCAGCATCCCCCAGGGACGAGGGGACTCCGTCATCACCCAAGGTACGTGAGGGGTGCTCAGATCTCCCAACACAATATTCCCTTCCCACCTTCATGTCCCCATGGAGCCGTTTGGGATGAGCTGGCAGCTCCCCAGCCAGCATCCCCACTCCTGTGCTGCTTTACCATCCCAGTCTGAGGTTTCCCTGCAGACTGCAGGAACCAGGAGTATTTTTCCTGGAGAAGGATAAACCAGCCCACAGCTTGGCCACCAGTGCAGCCCCAAGGCTGCCCTGTTGCTGTCCCATGATCATCCAGTGCTCTGGGGAGTGACTTCAGTGCAGGGGAACTTCCATTCTGCTTCTCTGTCCATCAGAGCAGGGCATTTCTTTGCCTCTTGTGCCCACTGAGCTGTCACTGGACACTATTTAAACTGGGAGCAACGGGAGCCATCTGGAAGCAGAGATGGGCGCCCTCATGAAAAACATCCTCAGACAGGGGATCATTCACATCCTCTCACTTTGCTTCCACAGGAACCCAGACCCTCCCAAACCCCAGCACGGCAGTGAAAGACTCGAGCCAGCAGACAGAGTAAGCAGCTCCTGCCCTCCCTCCCTCCCTGGGAATTCCCACGGGGCCCCAAAGCGCTCCCCCCCAAAAAGGCACCAGGTTTGCTGCACAGACACTCACAGCTCAGCTTGGGTGGGGGTCCAGGGCCAGGGATGGCTGCAGAACCTCCCTGACACCTCAGTAACACACTTTGTTTTTCATTTCAGTTGGGGAATAGCAGTTTTAAATAAGGTAAGCAAAGCACAGGTAATGACCAGCCTAGAACTTCTGAAAGTTAAACTGCGGTGGAAATATTTCCACTTCCCTGGAAAAACTAACCCAATGGACCCCAGCAGGCTCTCCTTCTCCACCCAAATATAGGCTGTTAATACTGTGTTAAACTTCTATTTCAAAATATTTAGATTTTTGTAGCAAGTTCATGAAATGTTTATAAACTGAAACAATCCTTTTTTAAACATTTGCCCTTTCCCTTTCAGGAAATGGTGCAGCTCTCCAACTACCTGAAGGTAGGTACCAAATAGTGCTCAGCACCCACCAGGACAGCTGGTTTTCATCAAGAAGAATACTTTTAAAATTAGTATTAATATTGCTAAATGAAGGGGTGTTACACGCCCAATTTTAATATGGCGAAAAAGCCAACAGACCTCAAAGACCTGGAGCCCCCCAAGCAGGGCAAGCCCAGCCCCAGGCTAGGGGGGTTCTGGGCTGTCCCCCCCAGCTCTGGGTCCCACTGACCATGTCCCCCTTGCCCACAGGAGGCCCTGCACCGCGAGCTGCTGCTCAAGCAGAAGATGGTGATTTTGCAGGAGCTTTTCTCCACGCTGCTCCAGGCATCAGAGAAATCCTGGCAGGTACCAGGGAGCTGCAGAACCCCTCATCCCCTCCCTGCCCCATTGTCACCTCTCTGCTTAGGGAGGGTGGGACAAACTCAGGAGTTAAGGGGGCACTTGGCCTGAATTTTTCCCTTTTGTGCTTCAAGAGTCTCTTGCAAAATGTACTTTGCTTTCAGATCAACAGCAAGTCTAAAAATCTGTATTCTCCCATAAGGTTTGGGGTGTTTTTATGGCTTGCCTTTCCCACTGTTTCTTAAATAAAAGCAAACAGCAGTGAGTGGGGAAAAAATAACAGGGTTATCCTCCCTGTTCCTTTTGGGGATGTATTCTGGGCCCCAAACACAGGTCAGAGCCCCAACACCAAGGCTGCTGGTGCTGCATTGTGGCCTGGCATCAAACTGTCTCCCCACAGCTCAAAAAAAAATCCTCTGGGCACCCTGAGCCAGGGTGATTTTTTATCCTGTGAGGACACAAAATTAGGGCGATGCATTTTACAAAATATATGAAGATTTCCTAAGGGATTATTAAATGAAATATTAATTTGTGCCATTTAAAAAAAAAGTAGTTAGAAAGCTCTGTTGGGGTAGAAAAGCAAGTGATTGGGCGAGGGGGCACAAAAACTTGTGTTAGACATCCTGTGGTCAGAAACTTCCGCCTTCGCTCGCTCCTTCAATATAATGTGAGCAGGAAAAAACACCCAGCCACACTCGCAGGAAGTGGCCACGAAACCTCAGGTTACAAACAGGTGGGTGCTCCTTGCTGCTCGCTGCCCCTGCTGCAGGAGAGACTTTGCTGCTGCTTCTTGCACTCCGCTTTTCATCAGCCTAAAAATCTGCTGGGTGCTGGAGCTGATGGGGTGAACAGGCAGATGCTGCTGCTTGGAGGGGATTCCAGGAGATAGGTGGGGCTGGGGGGCTTCTCCAGGGGGTGCTGGCAAAGGGAGGGAGGGATGGAAGGAGCCTTCCCCATAACGCTGTGCCATGGAAAGTGAGGGTAGGCTGCCACTTTCCAGCCTCAGGTGAGACACCAAATGTTTGTTGTAGCAGCTTTTTAACCCTTTCTAATAGTTTGGGTTTCAAAGATGAGCCGTTGAATACATATGAGTGCGTGGTTCTCGGAATGGCCACAGAGTCATTTTTGAGGTGCTGTTCATGTGTGGTTGTGGCGTGATGGGGCAAGTGAACGCTCCTCAGGAAGATGGGGGTGTCAGACTGAAAGGACAAAGCATTTGGGCCCTTCCCCCTCCCACAATTTCACTTTGAGGTTAGAGGGGCCTTCCTACCCCGGCTCTGTGCCTTAAATCCCCTACCAGTTGTAAAAGCTGCGTAGTTGATTCAGAAATGCTGCCAGGTGAAGGATGATGCTAAGTGAGTCTCCATTAGGATTAAGGTCCCTTCCAACCCAAACCCTTCCATGATTTCTGCTCCGAAGCACAGGAAGGGCCTGATTGCCTTGTCCATGGCACAGCCACATCTGTGCACAGCAGCTGGAGCTGCTAATAACTGAGGAGGAGAACTGAGGAAAAAAAACAGGCAGAATATTGCACATCTAAAATTGCTTTTCAAAATTCCACCTACTTACTAAGAGAGCCTTTAGTTCTTCACACCAACAACTGAAGTGGGAAGATTTAGTCTTTGGGACTGTAAACGTGCTTTTGTGCAAATTTAAACAGTGCCGAGACACCAGGGATTCAGGTTCTGCTTGGGTCTGTCAGCTATTCCTGTAACATCAGGGAGTTTCTTTTCAGAGTCGTGACTTCAAACAGCAGTGGGCAGAGAGGATATTGGTGTTCTCAGTATTGGTGGTGGAAAAACAGCCTACGTGAACTCTTTGCTAGAAACGGTATCTCAATTTGCACGCAGTCTGCTTTCACAAAGCCTGAGCAGCCTGACTAACACTGAGAGGAGATGATGATAATGAGCAAAATTAATCATCACCGGTGCCCTCGATCCCCCTGCCCGACTGCAGATGTTGTAATGCAGACCCAGCCTATTTTCCAAGGAAAACAGCAAGACAAGACCATTCCAGCAGCTGGAGCTTGAGGCAGGGAGGGAGCACAAGCAGAGAACAGGGGTATCTGTGGGGACAGGCAGCAGCTGCGCTTCTGCAAAACCCAGCCAGAACAACCCAAAATCCCCTCGCTCTTGTCATGTCACTGCCAGCACCTGCACCCAGTAACCAGAGAAACTGCCTCAGGACAGGTTTTCAGTCCTTAAAAGTTTTACTTCCCCCATATCCCATTTCTTCTGAGACTGGGAAGGTTTACTTGAGCTCTCAGCACTGAAGAGACTTTGATTTGATTACAGATGAAGGGAGAAAACTAATCAAAACACAACCTAACAAAACACTGGGGGCACACTGTGCAGTTCACAATTTCACATCTCACTTCAATTTCTTTTTCCCCAGGGTCAGCTGAATGAAGACAAACTGAGGTGTAAACTACGGGTGCTGGAAAATCAGTTGCAGGCCTGCACCCAGGTAATGTCTGATTCACTGACAAACAGGTGAAGAAAGGCAGGAAAACCAAAACCAAACCTTGTAATTGGGTCGAGTCTCAGTTTCTACATCAATCTGATTAGATACCTATCCAAAAAGGACTTTAACGCTTTGCTGAAGCAATGCTTCACAGCACATTAGCAGTAGCATTTACACACTCTGGGTTTGTTAATATTCGGGTTTAGCAAGGTCAGGAATCTGACAGATAAGCATTTCAAGCTCTTTATTTCTTTCTTTAAAGAGTTACTCAAAGGAGTGTGTGAAGAAGATCCTGATAGAGATGGAGGACCAGAAGCAGACCTATGAGCAGAAGGCAAAAGAGGCTCTTCAGAAGATGCTGGAGGACAAACTCCAAACAGAGCAGCAGCTGCAAAACTCTCAGGTGAGCAACAGATTTTACACCTGGCTTGGCTTAATTTAGTCCAGCTGTGACAAAGAAAACCCACACGTCAGGGAAAGGCAATGACAGGCTTACCATTAGCAGCAAAGATAAAAAAATACGACGTTTTAGCTACTCAGCAAAGCCCAAAGCAGCTTTAATGCAACCTGTGCTCATTGCACGAGCTGTACATCAAGTTACAGACAGCTCACAGCAGGGGAAATGTACTCGGGTTTGTCAGCTTGAATTGCAATCCCTTCCCCTCCACGCCTTTCCCTGCTCTGCACGCACACACCAGGGCACGACGTCCCCAGAGCTGCTCGTTTATATGAAAATAGCTTTCCCCCAAGAGGCAGCAAATTGCTTTGACCCACATGATAACTGGTATTTGCAGAACAGCAAGTGAGTTGTATCCCAAGTACCACCAGGCCTCTCCAGCCTGCTGGCAGCACAGGAACGTGTTCCAGAGGGAACACTGCCCATGTTGGCTCTGTCCATCAGATGGCATCAGCCCCACGCAGGTTTTTGTATCCTGGTGCTGGGGGAGCCAGCGCTGCCCAGCACAGCCCAGCTGGTGTCACCAGGGCAGCCCGGCCCGATCCCACGGGGCCCTGGGTCACAGCCACCCCGGGTCCCTGCTCTCCTCCCCAGAGAAGCCTGGCAGAGACACGAGAGGACCTTGCCCTCTGGAAGGAGCACGACACCGCCCTCAAAGCCGAACTGACCAAGGTGACCACAGCATACACTGAGCTCAAAAACAGCTTCCAGGCTTTACAGAGTGAGCTCCAGGTACGTCGGTTCCCTGCAGAAACAGCTTCCTCTGGAATTCGGGATTTTGCTGATGCTAGGGTGCCCAGAGCAGCTGTGGCTGCCCCATCCCTGGAAGCGTCCAAGGCCAGCTTGGACAGGGCTTGGAGCAACCTGGGACAGCAGAAGGTGGTCTGGGGGCAGGACGAGATGAGCTCTGATGTCCTCCCAAGCCCAACCAGCCTGTGACTGTCTCTCCCCTCGGCCAGCAAGCGGACGCGCAGAAGGAGCGGCTGAGCCGGGAGCTGCAGGTCCTGCGGGAGGAGCACACGGAGCTGCTGCAGAGAGCCAGCGCCCTGCGCAGCGACAACGACCGCCAGGCCGGCCACATCCGCCACATCCAAGGTACCTGGCACACGGGGCAGCGCGGGCCGTGGCCTCCAGAAAAGCGGAAGGGACAAGGAAAATACTCCTAAACCCACGGTGCTTAGAGCTGCATGCACACGAGACTCACTTCCAACGCTGCACACCTCAGCTTGCCACAAAAGCTTCTGATTTCCAGAGTCCTCCAAAAGTTGTTTCCAATTAGATTAAGGAGTTTAGAGAAGTCAAGTGACTTTGCTAGAGGAAAGGATAGAATGGGAGACCTGAAAAGAAATAAAAATCTAAGATGTGTCCTCAGCTTCAATCAGGACTTTGCACCCTTGCCAGAGCATCAAACACTGCAGCCCCAGCGCTGGGTGATGATGGGTATTACAGAGGAGCTGATGGTGTCCTAAAGCACCAGTTCAGACAGGCAAGGAAACTCACACACGTTATTTTAAACTCATACGTGGCTATTTTAAAGCATAATTAAGGAAGAGAAAGTGGGTTGCAGTTCTAATCTCATAACAGGTCTTGCACAAACACCTTTAAAATAAACCATAAATGACTTGAACGCAAGGCACACAAGACAAAGCTGCCAAAAAAGGGCAATGAACAGCTAAAAATCACATCCCTTCAGAGAAGAAGGTCCAGTGCAGCCTACAACGTCTGCTCGACTCTGCACATGTGGAAAGCAGAAAAGTACCACCCTTGCAAAAAGATACTGATTTACACCAACCTTGATTTCCTTCCATCTTTATTTCAGATAAATTGCAAAAAGAACAAGAGCAGAAGGTAACACTGGAGGCAACAATCAGCCATTTGCAGAGTAAGTAACACAAAGATACACAAAGTAAGAGACCTTCTTTAGTGCTGTGGACAATAATGTGGCTTTTTATGTTCCCAGATTTGATCCACAACCAGAACAACCAACAGAAGAGCCAGGAGGTGACAGTGCAAAGGAAAGGTCAGCAAACTTTGTAACCCCCACATAGCACCCCCTGGACACAGGAACACTAGCCCTGACTCTAGGAAAAGCCTACATTGGTTTAGAATGAATGGTTATTTTACAGCTACACAGAATGAGTTGTTCAGCTAGCTAACGTTAAAACAAATGTATTTATGATGGCAAAGACTTTAAAAAATAAATGGATTTCACTGCAAATTCTACTTCAGTGATGCCATATTTTTTCCAAAAAAACCACATTCCAGCTTGTAATTGCAATTACAGCTGTACTTGACAAAAAGAAAGCAATGAAAAAGGCATTTTGACTCTCCCTCCCCTCTATTTCTGGCAACTGCTTAGAAATATTGCTCTGAAGATGATGAACTTGTAGCTACCGCAGAGACAGGCCTGCGATAACAAACTCAGCTCCTGTGTCTTCTGCTTTGTGCATAGCACACAAATATCCTTAAACTGTGCTGAGCAAACAAGAGCTAAAGCCAACCCAGAGCCTGGAGCTGTTTCTCATTAGAAGCCTGACTCTTTTCTAGACCAGGTTTTCACCACACAGACCCCACCTCTCACTCCTGCCAAGGAAAAACAAAACTCTCTGTTAGAGCACCCTGAGGAGGAAGGAACAGAAAGTCTGAAGGATGAGATGCAGAAAAGGACATCCCAGCTCACAGCAAAGGAGGACGAGGTGAGGAAGTCCCTCAGTTGTTGCTGGTGCGAGAGCTCCAGCAGAAACACCAAAGCTCCTGCAAGTAACCCAGGCTTGGGGTCTCCTGTAAGGATTACCTCCCCTACATTTTTACCCTGGTACCACTCTTGTCTAACCCCCAATGAAGCACCTACACACAAGGACAGGGTGCCGGGAGCCTTGGCTGCAGGAGCAGAGCTCTCCCCATGCAAACCCACTCCTGCTCTCACAGGCAGGAGAGCCTCGACAGCCTCCCAGGGAAAAGCCAAAGCCACGCTTTAAGAATCAAGCCCCTGAACATTAAGGAAGAAGAGGAGGAAAAGAAAACACTTGCAATAATAGCAACAATAAAAAGAACAGGAAGGGTCTGCTAACAGAAGCAATGCCCTTACAACTAGGCTGCAAAAAACCCAACCAACCAAAGTTTTACAGCCTTTTACACATACTTTGCCATCAAACCAGGCTTCTGCCAACCAACAGCACCTCAATTCTTATAGCAGTGTTCAGCCAGCAACAACTTATTAAAAAGGACTCATAAAAGTAATTCATAACTTACTGTAACAGAGATGAGAAGCACACAGGAGGAGAGCTTGTCACACTAATCCACACCAGGTAGCACCCAGCAGCTCCCGGGAGGGATTTATAAAGCACAATCGCAGCAAGAGGGAACACCTGGGGAGGACAAGACACCCCCCAGCTGCCCCCACTTTGGCTCCTGAAGCCTCTGGGCACAGGCAGCTCCTTCCACAGCTGCTGCCAATGCTCTGCTCATCAGAATGTCAGGGAGAACTTGTTCCATCTGGCTGTTCAGGAAAAGGGGCCATCCCTGAGTTTTGGGGTTGTGCAGCACAACCAAGGTGCCTGTCTCATGTGTCCCATGTCTCAGAGGGTTTAAAGAACTGTCAGGAATTGCTGTCAGGATCAGTGAAATGGAGAAGGAATTTCAGATTGAGGGGCAAACCCTGACAGGAGTCTGCATTCCACATCTTCCTGACCTGCACACTCCTGTGGTCATAAAAATCACTATCCCCCCCGTGATGTGAACGTTGGCAGCAAAGCCAGGCAGGCGGTGGGATGGTGGCAGCCCGGGCACTGCCCCAGCCCCACGCTGCCAGTAACGCTGAGCTGGTTTCTGTCCCGCAGGTTCATGAGGACACTCGGGCAGCAGAGCTGGGCCGTGTCCGTGCCCGTGGGCAGGTGAAGCGCTGCGGCCGCTGCAGCAGCCCGGCCACTCTGGGTGTGTCCAGACCCGAGGGGGCCCCTCCTGCTAAGAGCCCCTTGCTGTGCTTGCAGTGCTCGGAGCTGCGCTCGGAGCTGGAGGCGCTGAGCGAGGAGTACCAGTCCTGCCTGACCCGGCTGCGCCAGTGCCGGGACGAGCTCAACCGCTCGCACGGCAGCCAGGCACAGGTGGGAACTCCTGTCCCGGCCCCCAGCGCTGCACAGCGGCCTGGGACAGATCCCCCCCTCCTTTGTGCGGTGCAGAGAGATGAATGACATCTTTGCTAGGGCTGAGATGAGAAGTGTCATCCCCCAGCACATTCCTAGTAACACATGCTTCTCCTGGCAGAGACAGCGCGGTCACTGGATCCCTCTCCTGGTGGCAGTGGCAGCAGTGGCCATCGCCACCTTCCTCGCGAGTTACAGGCTGTGAAGGAGCTCCTTAATGACTGACCTCACTGCAGGAACTGACCTCTGCTTCACCAAAAGCAACTCGACCTCCCCGCACCTTCTCCTGTTTCACACGTGCACATTCGGTTCATATCCTGGAGTGGTCTCACTCCAGACGACCCCCAATAAACACGGGGACATCACCCCTTCCCTCGGCTGCTGTGGTTACTCTGTTCCTGCTGAAGGTTGCACTGCCCAGCCCCCCAGGCACTGGGGGACAAAGCCCCTGTGGCCACCGCTGCCGTGGCTCGCACAGGGCAAGAGGGACAGGGCATCCCCCGCCCT
This sequence comes from Struthidea cinerea, assembly GCA_013397865.1. NCBI lineage: Eukaryota > Metazoa > Chordata > Aves > Passeriformes > Corcoracidae > Struthidea > Struthidea cinerea. Next base: position 1,160,483 of record VZTI01004623.1, read on the forward strand.
TGGGATCCAGCCTGCCTGGGTTTTATGGCCCCCAAATTCTCTTCCTGCTTTTATTGCCTCCCTAAATGGGAGGTCCTCGATCCTGGGCCATCTCTACTCTTACCTGACAAATAAATCCAGCTCACGGGGGCTCTTTAGCACAGTCCCCTCGTGTCCTGAGCAATTTTCCCACCTCACACCCACCAGGCCCTGCTCTATCCCACTCCTCCAGCATCTCTTGTGGCCGAGCATCCCCACAGCCACACCTGCTTCCCTTTCACTTCCAGCACCACATGAATTCACCGGAGACAGGGGTTTAAAGTCCCTTTTGAAGCTGCACTGTGCAGATTTTACAGCAGCACTTGCCCCTCACTCACGTACAGGCTCAGATACAACACAGTGCAGGACACCACCTCGCGTGGGAAGTAAAGATACATGAAGTATACATGCAGTAAATACACATGGAGCCTACAGTAAACTTCACTAATTCAAAGCACTGTGGTATTCAAATATTTTATTAATCTTCAGCTGCCCACTGCAAATAAATACACACTGACTTTGCAGGGTGCGATGTGCAGGCAGGGCCAAGGCAGCAGAGTGGCTTGGAGCACACACATCCACACACTGATCTTTAAAGTACATGTATTTGGTTTTGCCACCAGCCTGCGGTGACTGTCACAATTCAGCCTTCAGTGCTCAAGGACCAAGAGAGGTGCAGGGGACAACGCACACAGGGAACTGGATCTTCTGCCTTGGTCCCTGATGCAGTGAGGAAGGCTAAAAAGTTATGAGTATGCTCGTGTTTTACAAGGCAACTGCTGGAAGAGACACGACCTCGCTCGAAATGCAGAGATCTACAAAATCATTCTGAGCACTGAAAGCCTCCTTGAGCTCCTCGCACCAGGCGTCCAGCACCTCCCTGAGCTCCGCGCAGAGGCTCTCCGGGACGCTGAAGGAGTAGATCTGGACCCTGAGCCCATCCTTTATCCGGGGGCAGGAGGCCTGCGCCGTGAACACCCTCAGCGGGGTCAGGGCCAGGCAGTTCTCGGCGCCCTCGGCGCTGGCGAAGGTGTACACGGCGGGGTAGCCCAGCAGCACCCCGGCCACGGTGCACAGGTTCCAATCGCTGGGGACGACCTCGCTGGCGGTCACCGGCTCGGCGCTGGCGGCCTCGGCGTCCCGCAGGTGGCCCAGGAGGTCGGCGAGGTGGCCGTGGACGG
>VZTI01004623.1:1169998-1195218 GCA_013397865.1 Struthidea cinerea
CCGCCCCGCCCCGCCCCCGCGGGGGGACCGCACACAGACCCCGCAGATCCCCCCAGACCCCGCACCGGGACCCGGGACGAGCGGAGCGCCCGCACCCCCGGCCTTCTGCCGCGGCCCTTTTCCTGTCAAATGGAATATTTAGGAAACTTCCAAACGGGATTTTTTTTCCCCTTGTAAATGGAGTGTTTAGGAAAGGAAGTTTGCTTTTAAACGGGATATCTTTGCCTTTTAAATGGAATATTTTGTGAAGAAAACATAAAGTTCCTGGGCTTTTTCGCAGTTCAAAGCATATTCAGCTGAGTCATAGAATCGCGGCATAATTAAGGCTGGAAAAGACCTCTAAGATCATCGAGTCCAAACATTAACCCAGCACTGCCAGGCCCACCACTAAACCGTGTCCCTTAGCACCACATCCACACGGTTTTGTACACTTCCAGAGACGGTGACTCTGCTGCTTCCCTGGGCAGCCTGTTCCAGTGCTTGTCCACCTTTTCAGTGAAGAAATTCTCCCAAATATCCAATCTAAACCTCCCCTAGCACAATTTAAGTACATTTCTTTTTGTCATAAATCCATGCATATGGATCCATATCTGGTCAATGATAGCACAGGATGAAGTCAAACCCTGAAGTCAGCTCTGATTAAAGCCACAGGCACACACTTTTTTCTCTGAAAAGCATAAAAATGCCCCTCTTCCCTGCCTCCATCCCCACTCTGGGGTCACACCTACCCCTGGGAAGGGGCTCAGCAGCTTCTCCCTGGTCCCGCCGCAGTCTCCTGCCCTCCAGCCTCGCGTCTTATTTATTTTCCCCGTAGGTGGAGAGCCGTGACTCAGTGGTGAATCTTGGTTTCAAGGATCATACAATACTTCACCATTCAGTTTCAATTAACCAGAAAAAAATTGGGAATTTCCCTTCTCCTTCTCATCATGAGCACTATGGAAAATGCTGAACCCTGACTTTGGGAAGGCTGACTTACACCCACAGCTCAGTCCTGAGCCAAGAGTTTGGAGCTAGACCAGACCTCTGCGTGGAGATCTTCACACACAGACAAAACAATTCCACATTTTTCTGGGGAAGTTTGCCTTGCCAGATGCCAAGTGCAAGGTAGATATTTCAGGCTTCATTCAGCATGGAATTCCACTCAGAGGAAATATTTAGCAGGAATTTGTCGGCACATAAGAAAATCTTTCTGGCAATAACCAGAAGATACCCCGGGGTCAGTGCTCTCTGTGTTGGGTGACACTGCAGTGGACGGGTTTCGTTAGTGGTACCTGACCATCTCTGATGTGTAAATCAAGGGACAGCTGCTCCTGCAATGAAACACCCTTGTTGTTATTCCTGCTGTATAAAAACATGCAGTGGTAGGACAATTTTGGGAGCAACTGGGCAGAGACACAGGGAGATATTGGGCTGAACTCCAGGCCAAGCTCTGAAGGACCTTTGATCTCTCCTCAGATGGGTCAGCACAAAAGCTGCCGTTCATCCTCCCCGCATTCCTGCTGTCCACGCCCCTGTCCCGCCTGGCGACAACAGGGAAATTTAAGGATGCTTTGGGTTGGCTTTGTTGGTGGTGGATGCTCGGGGAGCTGCGGAAGGAGCCACCAGCAGTGCTGCTGCTCACGCTCTTGCTGCCTTGGCTGTCTGTGGCAGTGCTGGGAGCTGCCTGGGTGGCGTTTTGCCCTTCCTGGGCGCACTGGAAGGACACTCGAGATGCCCAACCCGCAAGTCAGGGCTGGGGGATTTAAAAAATGGAGCAATGTGGCAAAACAGCTGGCTGAGGACTGCTCCAGCTTGGGAGCTCCAGCTTGGGAGACAGTCTCCCTGAAGCTGATCCCCTCTGGCAGGCAGCTGTGCCTGCCAGCACCCTGCTGCCTCTGCCACAGCCACTGCTGCCTTCCCAGCACCGACACAGATGCCAAACAAATGAGTCTTCCCAGCCCTCTGCAGGGTTTGGTGGTTTTTTTTTTTCCTCTTGAGTTTCTACCAGCCTGTGCTGAAGCGTGTGGCAGCACGTTGGGGTAGGCAGCTGACGGGAAGTAGGCTGTCTTTTTCCATGCTCTTGGCAGGGAAACGCCGCAGCTTTGGAGCTGTAGAGGTGATAATCCTGGGATAACTCATTAGGCAGGACGTGCAATCAGATGTTACCTGTTTGTAACTGATCATCCGAAGTGTTCGCTCTGACACAGCTCACAGAGCACTGATCCTGCTCCCTCAGGCAGATGAACAGCACCAGCCTCTTCACTGCAGTGTTTTCTAGAAATGACTCTTTTTATTTTACTTCTCTCTGCTTATATTTACCTCTATCTGCATCATTTTTTTTGAATCAAAGTAAGAAATAATTTGGCTGATAAACTGTGCCTTGTAAAGTGCCATCCTGCTGGCTGAGAGACAGCAGCTCTCTCAGTGCAGTCTGCAGAGCACACAGAGGACATGCAGAGGAATTTTCATACCAGGAGCTAGGGGATTCACTTTATTTCAGTGCCGAATTAATATCACTATTTTATCAACACGATTGTATGTCATGATACCTGCAATAGCAGCAGCTGGGCTTTGTACTCCAGGTCTCTTGCAGCCCTTTGTTCCTGGCTGGAGAAGATTGCAGTCATCAAAACAAAGAGGAACCATTTTCTCTCCTGGGAACAGAGCACCAAGTTCCCATAAGGCAAAACAAAATTATGCAATGAGTCAAGACAATGTCCTGGGCATGTGGAGTCTTGCTGTGCGCTCTCAGCACTCACATTCCAGCAGGCAGCTCCGTGCAGGAGAGCAGCACAAAATGGTGGAGAGGCTTCACCCCAGCACATCCCAAACTCCCCTGCTGTGCTGCAGGAAAAAGGAATGGATCCTCCCCACCCCTGTCCTGGCAGCACCTCTGTGGCCTGGGGCTGTTTGTGACCCCAGGAGAACTCCTGGCCTCACCAGGCAAGATAATTCCAAAAATTATATAAAATAATTTATAAACATGACTGTGGCTATCAAAGACTTCTTTCCAGGAGCTCTATGAAGAGGAAAACAGCGGGGGATGGACTTACTGTTATTTTTCTGATGAGCCAGCCCTTGAGCTGCTCTGCTGTGGACGAGGCATCTCCAAGTCAGGGGCTGAAATTCAGCTGAAGCATTTCCAAAAGGAAGGGTTGAGTTCATTAACTGTGTTGCATTCTTCTAGGCACGAGGATAGACAAGAATATTATTATATAGAAATGCTTTAATTGAAATAGAACAGTCTTAAGTTTTCTGGCCCTTCCCATCCATCTCCAGGCTTCTGCTGTGTTGTCCTCTCTTTGCTCTTCTTTTAAATGAAACCACACCTTGCCTGGGTATCCTTACATGTAGCAGTGTAAGGTTGTGTTAGACTCCTGCAAATCTCTGTATGTTCATATATGTATATATTTTATATAGATGCACACAGTGCCACTGCTGGGTTACTGCAGGTGTGAGTGGATTCAGAGCAAACCCCACTGTTACAGTGCTGCATGAATTGCTCTACTGTTCTGCAATATCAAATTCAAATTTCAGCCTGGTTCTTAGCCAGTATTCTTCCATGAGAGAGGCTCTTCTTACCTAACCAACACCAAAAAGTGTTCCAAAAAAGTGAGCAGCTTAAATCCATCTGGACCTTGGCATTAGGATAGGAGAATCTATTGTTTTCTATTAATGCTGCTCCAATCCTCTTAATGAAGATATCAGGGTGGCTTGGGCACATTTATAGCTCAGGTCATTCTTTCCAGCTGACACAGATTGGGTTCAGAGCAACCGGTTTGGTGTGGAGAAAAGCTGGTGGCTCCTGCAGGAAAAGGAAAGGGCTCTGTGTGTGTGGAGAGGAGGGGTTGAGCCGTGGCTGTGAGCGGTGCTGAACAGAAGGAGCCCAGGGAAGAGCCACACTTGGTGTCTGTAATCAAAGCAGTAAATGAGGGCCGGGGGAAGGGTAGGCGGGAGGAGAATTCCCATGGACACAAGGAGGGGAAGGGAATAAGAAGAATATGCTCTAAAAAATATGGAAATAATTCTTTTTAGCTTAAAGCTTTGAGACGGAGATGTGACAGTAAGAGGAATGTGTGTGTTTATACCTAGGTGCCTCCGCTAATTCTCTCAACCATTTTGTAGAGCACAGCTACAGCAGGCATTCAGTTAATTTAATGCATTAGCAGGTTTCCTTATGGAAGTGTTTCTTTTCTCAAGATTTCCTCTCTGTGATTGTTTTTTCCTATGCACCACCTCACTGAAGCACTGAGCAACCCCCACAGGCAGGTAATATAAGCCAGCCTTGCAAAGATAAACGTTCCTTCCCCTATAATCCCTTTTTTCCCCTGGAAGACTGCAGGACAGAGTGGGGCTGTGTGTTGTGTGCAAAGGGAACCTCTGTTCCCAGATTCTTTGACATGGAGGTACTAAAGTGTAGAAAGACACTGAGCCCCTGGAGTTTGCTTCTAAATAGGGCACAGCTCAGAACATCTGAAGGTCTCTGGGGCTCATGGGTGGGAATCTCCTAATGATCTTTAGTTATTTTTATCCGTGCCCAGTGCTCAGTGCTCCGGGGCAGAGGAGCCACTCTCAGATGTCCCGGGGAGCACACGGAGCTGCAGCACCGGGAGCTGGGCAGGGGAGGAGGAACGAGAAACTAAAACACAGAAAAGAGAAGGTGACACAGCAAGACACAGCATTAACATCAGACAGAGGCACGAGACAGCAAGAAGAAAAAGAACAAAGGACTTTGGCAGGGCTTTTCTTCTTTTCCTTCTGTTTTTAATCCTGCTTTCTGGGGGGAAATGGGACAGCGGTTCACCAATGCTGAAGAGGAGCAAGGAGAGATTGATGTTGCAGAGCTGCAGGAATGGTATAAGAAGTTTGTGGTGGAATGTCCCAGTGGGACCCTCTTCATGCACGAGTTCAAGAGATTCTTCGGGGTCCAGGACAACCAGGAAGCAGCAGAGTATGTGGAGAACATGTTCAGGGCTTTTGACAAGAATGGGGTAAGTGCTGAGAAGGTTTTACAGGTATTTGTGTAACAATTTCCATATCTGTCTCCTGCAGTGGGGAGGCGTTTGGGTTGTGCCCACCCTTCATGGGACTGAGGCGGGGGCGCGAGGGACCCCTGAGGGCAGGAGAAGGAGCACAGGCTGGTCTGGATTTATCTCCTCAAATCTCTACCTAAATTAAGGTCAGAATGTCCCCTGAAGGGACTACGGCTGAGTCAAAAGGTTGGCACTTAGGCAGCCAGGCTTTGAGACTGTTGTTGTAAGACCCTCAAAGAGCCAAGGCTCCCACATGGCAGAAACATCCCCCCTCTCTTGAGACAGGGGGGAAATGACAGTGCAGGAAAGTCCTACTCAGGCTTGTTCTGTGTTGGAAGAAGTGTCTGCATCAAGTATGAGCAGGTGCTTTGTAATAAAATACTGATTTTAGCTTTGCTTTCCAGAAGCAAAGGAATGCTGAACAATTCAGGCATTCTGGTCTTGATTCCCTTTGCCGTATTTGTCATGGGACACCTGGGAAAAGTGGGTTTTCTGGTTTAGTCACAGTTCCTGCATACCCTGCACTGCTGCCACGGGCAGCCTGGGATGCTTTGGGTTCTCAAAGAGTGGAACTCAGCTGCCTTGGGTGAGCAACGCTGGCCAAACGGTTCAGTTATTTTTTTCCTGAAGCTCTTGATCACATTCCAAGTGTGGGGATGTTTGTTCCTTGTATCCATACAGGAAAGGGGGACTCAGGTTGTTAATCTCTGATCAACTCATCTCCCTTAAGCTCCCTCTGAAAACAGCAGCAAAATCATATTGAAGTGGCAGCAAAAGTCAGTTTGTGAGAAAGGATTAAAAAAGGCCATGGAAGGTGTGGGCAGGTCAGGCTTGCCTCAGAATTCCAAGTTGTAAAAACCCAAATTCCTGGAAAAAATGAAAGGTTCGGGTTCCAAATTCTCTTATGAAAGCTGTGCAGAAAAGGTAGCAGAGCAAACTGTGCATAAAAGATGAAGTCCCATTCCTAATTTACAGGAGTTTCCCTGACAGGACAGAGAATCTGGCTTTAAGGGCTGCTGGTGCATGGCAGGATGGGGGAGGAGGTGCACAGGGTGTGGCTGTGCCTGCTGCTGCTCCTGAACTGCTCCAAACCTTCTTTACAGCGCCAAAGACCTGTCCCGTGCATTATCCTTTTGGCAGTTTTAACACGGGTTTTCTGGAACCTGTAAAGCAGTTTTCTATCAACTTTCTACACAGCTAATGTCATCCAGCTGCTGCTTTTCTGTTGCCACAGGATAACACCATTGATTTTCTGGAATACGTAGCTGCCTTGAATCTTGTTTTACGAGGAAAACTGGAACACAAGCTGAGGTGGACGTTCAAAGTGTATGACAAGGATGGGAATGGCTGCATAGATAAACCTGAGCTGCTGGAAATTGTTGAGGTAAGTGGGCATTGCCCAATCACTTTTTTAAGCAATCCCTGCTCTTTGGCAATGTTATGATGTGTACGGGGTTTGTGATAATCAGGTTTCAGGGCAGCGTGGATGGTGATGAAGTGAAAATGCCCAACCTTGGTGAAAGGGTTTGGAGCCTGCTGGGGTGTCAGAGGGCTCTGCTGTACCCACTGTGAGCAGCCTGGCCCTGCTGCTGCCCAGGAATGCAGCCTCTGGGTTCTGGAGATCCTGGGGCTCTGCTCTGCCTTTGTGTTCAACCTCTCATCACCAAGGTTCCCCGTGCTGGCCTGGGGAGGAGGGTTTCACCCTGTGCCCTTCCTGGGGCTGTGTCCTGGCTAGGTGGTTGGTGAGAGGCACCAATTAGTACCGAAATTCCTTTGTACTGGTGCCTTTCTGGGTTTCTGCTGTGTCCTGCCTTGGATGTAACCAGTGATGGTGTGGAGGTGTGAGAAGAGGCCTCTCGGTGATTCCATGGTTTGGTTGGCAAGGTGGGAGCTGGTGTCTTCTGCCAAGTGATGGAACAAGGGGAAATCAGCTCAAGTTGCACCAGGGGAGTTTTAGATGATTGATAGGAAAAATTTCTTCACTGGAAGTGTTGTCCAGCTGTGACACAGGAATCACCATCCCTGCAGGGATATAAAAGCTGTGTAGTTGTGACACTTGGGGCAGGGGTTAGGGGTGGCCTTGGCAGTGCTGGGGGAACAGTTGGATTGGATGATCCTAAAGGTTTTTTCCAACCTGAAGGATGCTGTGGGGCTGAGCAGACAGCCAGGCACCGGTACCTAAGCTCTTACCTGAGGTGTAATATCTCGGTGGCTGTGCTGCAGCACCACAGGGGCTGTTCCCCTGCATAGCAGCGCCTGGCAGGGTGATAACCACTGCTTATCACCCATCTGAGCATCTCGGGGCAGTGCAGTGCCAGGAATTGCCCCTGTGGATGGCAGGGCCTCCGGCTGGGGAGGGTGAGCAGCTGGTCACCTGCAGCAGCTGGTGTGGCAGCCGGGCAGCCTGTCTGGGCCACGATCTGTTATAGTTTTGAGGTCAGCCAAGAATTGTCCAGAACTGTGAGGCCACTGCTAATCCTCTCTCTGGGAAGACTTTAGACAAAACCCTTCAGCCTAAGCAGTAAAGGTAACGATGGACAGGTGGTGCCACGGGAGGAGTAGATAAAATCTGACCCTTTCCCATGGCAAAGGGGAGCAGAAACTGGGGGTCAAAATCTGTGCTAATGCCGGCTTGATCTGCGGCCTGGACACAGCTTCCCCAGAGAGGGCTGGGTTAGTCCAGACGTGCCCGGCTTTGGACGTTAGGAAAAAATCACTGTAAAGGCTTATGATTTTTCCCATCCGTGAAACTCTTGCTTTGTTCTTTGCAAAGGAACCCTGAGGTCTGACCAATATGTGTAAGGGAAACAGGAGGGCAGCAGCTTCACAGAGCAAATGAGGTAATTAACGTGCAGTCAGGGTAGGCATTAGGTCAGGGGTTCCATTCCAGATCTGAGGCTGTTGAGGGGCAGATCTTTCCAGAAAGGTTAAACCCACAGCCTTTGAAAAGTGAACTCTGTTACCATCACAGTGCTGGGATGGTAACAGAGTTCACTGCTTTTCATTTTCCAGTCCCTTTCCTAATTTGTGAACTCCTTTCAGTCCATCTACAGGCTGAAGAGGGTGTGTTGGTCGGACGTGGAGGACAGGACCCCGCTGCTGACACCAGAGGAGGTGGTGGACAGGATATTTCAGCTGGTGGACGAGAACGGGGATGGTGAGTGATGGATGGCACAGATTGCATTCCTGCCTGATGAGAGCTCACCTGTGCTGGGCTGGCTGCCTCTGATCGCGGCTGCCCAGAGATCACTCGGCTCTGTTGTGTTACTCACCGTGCACACGCTGGGTTTGGTTCTGCCCTGTTCCACAGTCAAAAGTGACTTGGTGCAGCAGGGTGAAATCTTTTCCATTGTCATTTTAATGTAAAATACCAAGGAGTCACTGCTCTGTCTGGATTTTGATGTCACTCAGATCCCATCCTCTGACAGCCCCCAGCAGCCAGAGGTCGGGTCCCAGTCCCAGCACAAAGAGCCGAGCAAAGACACTGGTTCCAGTCAAACTGGGGCTGGCAGGACCTGACTGGCACCGGTCCTGGAGGAGCCCGGGTGAGCCCCTGCAGCATCTGGAGTCTCCTGTTGGATGGGGCAGGTGGGAATGCGCTGGGTCACAGCCCCTGGTTTGTCTTTAGCTGCCTGGCCTGGCAGAGGTGGGGAAATTAAGTAAGGTCGCGTCTGATTAGCATTTTATCTGACACATGGCTGGAATTGCTTCCTGCCTCCTCCTTCTCTCTTATCTCTGTGTTCTGACTGCCCATCTCGTGTCCCCCTCCTCACCCACAGGGCAGTTGTCTCTTGATGAGTTCATTGATGGAGCCAGGAGGGACAAGTGGGTGATGAAGATGTTGCAAATGGATGTGAACCCTGGGGGATGGATCACTGAGCAGAGGAGGAAGAGCGCTTTGTTCTGAGAAAATTCGGGTTTGGCCCAGCTGAAAACCTGATGCTGACTCCCAAGTGTGACCCTTCCTCTAGCCTGGTAGTGACTTTCCTTCTTAATTCGATCTCAGCATGCAAATGAAAACCTGAGTGGTTTAAGGAGCCGTATCTCGATGTAAAACCCACGTGCTGAGCACCGCTGGTACCCAGGGACTATTTCTGGCCCATGAATAAGTCTTTCTGTGTACACAATACCGTGTTTGTCAGCTCTGGTTTTTGGTTACACCCCAAGGAACAAACTTTTTGTGGCTTCCTGCAGCAGATCCTGAGCAGGGTTTGGGGCTGGTGACAGATAGGACCGGGAGGTGAGGAAAGGAGCCAGCGGTGCTGTCTCCAGAGCAGACTGGTGCTGGCATCGCTCACTCCTGCAGAGTTACAGCAGCTCACACCCACACAGCTGCTCTGGCAGGTTCAGGGTGTCCCGGTGTGTGCATTGTAGCCTTTACTGCTGCTCAGGTCCGATTCCCGAGGACCAACACTCAACTACCGAAAATGAGAATTGGATCAGAGCAGTGGCCAGGGCAGCACACAGAGCTGAGGGAACAGCGTGAGGGCTGGGCAGGAGGAGCAGCGACTCCTTCCCCTCTCTCCTGGGGACAGAGTCTGCTCCTTCTGCCTGCTCAGAGGCCTGAGGGGCTGATGGATGCTGATTCCAAACACTGACATTTCACAGCCCCGTTTAGAGGACAGAACGGCACAGGTGTGACTCAGCTCCTTTTGAGCCCCTGGTTCTTATGGAATCATCGCTCTGGAACAGCTTTTCCTGCTCTGGGAACAGTGATGAGCTCAGCGAGCTCCAGGATTTTCCTTGCAGTGGGAGAAGTTTAGTATGGAAGCAGAGATGAGGGAAGAGCAGAGTTTTGCTTGGCAGTGTCTCTGCAACGAGAGGACTTGTGCTGCTCCATTGGCAGGACCACGGAATCAGAAATCATGGATGGTTTGGGTTGGAAGGAACCTTAAAACTCCTCCAGTTCCAAACCCCCTGCAATGAGCAGGGATGCCACATCAGGTTGCTCCAAGCCCTGTCCAAACTGGCCTTGAAAAGAATGGAAAAAGTGACAAAAATTCCAGTACAGTGGTTTTACACTGGACTTAGTTTAGCCCCAGACCACAGATATAAAATTTACAGCAGTCTGAGCTCTGCTGTTCTGACCCATGTTTCTACATAGATGTATGTGGAAAATGAATTTGGGTTGAATCAATATTTTGGTTCAACTTTATCGGATGTATTGGTTCATTTACTAGAAAAAAACTCCCCAGGAAAATAACATGAGTTTGTCTGTTTCGTTTTAATTTTCCCACAGGATCAGTGGGCCAGGTCATACCAATGAAAAGATTTACAGACCCTTTTCTGTGGCCTTTAATTAGGACTGTAAGAACTCCCATTAGCTGATTAGTTTGCTGGTTTGTGGTCTTGTCAGTTTACCCAGAGCTTAAATTCCATGAAGAAGTGTTCAGGATAAGACAAAATCAATGCTTGAGTTCAGATCATGCACATTTCCACTTTGAAGTAGCCTTTGTATGAGTTCTCTGTAAATACAGACCAGTTTGTGGTGCGCTGACTTATCAGAGCTGATTAGACTCGCGCTTTATGCTGCTCTGAGGCAGTTGGTCAAAGCTCTCTCTAGTCAATAGTTTATCAGCCAAAGATCTGAAAGAAAAATCTGACTTCTGACTTGAGAGCCTGGATGAAAAAATTAACTTTTATTGATTTTCCAGCTTGTGAAAAAATGTTTTCATTGGAGGATACAAATCTCGAATTCCTTACATTTCAGCATCTCAACCAAGGTAACACGCTCTGCTTCTTGCACAGTTCTAGAGAGGCTCTTTAGTTCCTAGAGTTGCATTTTGCTGGTTTACTGAAATGCTCCAAATTCTCCAGTTCTGCTCACCTGGTCAGCCCAGGCTCTGCAGGGGCTGTCTGGAGACCCCCAGGCCAGCAGCTCCCCTGGTGAGCACTTGTACAGATGTTGGTAGAAATTTTGTAAAACAGGAATTGAATAAAGAAATATTTATTAAAAACCTCTGTTTTGTAGTATTTATTTGTTAATTAGGTGAAGATCTGTGCAAGCACCTGAGTATCTGACTGAAACTGCAGCCTGTGAGATTGATATATTGAATTTAGGGGAGGAGCTGCTGGAGCAGCTGGGTAAGACAGAGATAAGGCAGAGAGGCAGAGTAGGGAAGGAGCCTCTTCTGTTTAACTTCCATGTGATGACAGCAAAAACCATGGGAGTATAATTTAAAAAATAACGTTTCTCAATGGAACTTGAAATAGGTGCTTAAAGTAAAGTGAGCTGACTGCTGCCATCAGATGCTCCTATTTTAACCCTTCCAGGACTGAAACAGGACTCTTGAGGGCTCAGGAGCTGGATGGTTCCATGTCCCGTGGCCTGCGCAGATGTGGGATGGAGGTGCAGGGGATGTGTTTGTGTCAGAGCTGGCATAACCCAATGGAAAATTGTTCCTCTTATCAATTGTAATCTTTTGTCACGAAATCAAAGGTGCTTTGGCCTTAGTGCTATTTTTAAATCCCTGGGTATAAACACCCTGGTGTCCTCCCAAACTCCATTCAACATTCACATCAAGCCCTGATGTCAGGCATTTTGCATAATCCGTTTTCCAGACTTAGGCCCAGCTTGAATTGGATTTGACTGATTGGATTTCTTTCTGCTCTAAATTGGGAAACAGGATGGCTTGGAAAAGGCAAATGCCATGTGACTTTTCCGGGCTGCCATCTGCTCCTGGGTTTGATGCCCCTGCAGTTGGGCAGGACTGAAGGTGGAATGATCAGGTTGGAAAGCTGGAGCTGAGGCTGTTGTTGAAGGGAAGAGGGAGCAGGAGCCGAGGAGGCATCACATCCTAAAATCCTCTGGGAGATGCATCCCTGGAGAAGGCGCAGAGCAGCAGCAATGAAAGGCTGAGGAGGAAGGAGCATCCTCGCACCCGGCTCTGTGCTCAGCCGTGCTCGGTGTGCAGCTGAGCTTTGGGCAGGGGCGGCTGCCCCGGGGCTCGGGGCTGCCCGGGGTAGGGTTTGTGTCCAGGTCACTCCCGAAGCACCCGTGGCCAGGTTCCCTTTGAAAATCTCCTGTGGGAAGCCAGAGTGACCTCCTCAGCCCCGTGCAGGTCACTGCAGGGACTGGCTGTGGTCTCAGTGGTTTTCTTACAGTGCCTGTGCTCAGCTGTGCCATGGCAACATTCCTTTCTTCCCTTTCCTCCCTTTCCTCCTTTATTTTCCTTCCTTTCTTTCCTGCCTGCCTTCGTGCCTGCCTTTCCTTCCTTTCTTTCCTTTTCTTTCTTTCCTTACTGTCCTTCCTTTTCCTTTCCTTGCTATACTTCCTTCTCCTTCCCTTCCTCTTCTTTCTCTTCTTTCTTTTCTTCAAAGTTAAGTGCACCTCAGAAGTTTAGAAAGTGTCTCAAGGGCATCACCCTTAAAGATCCTGCATTTAGGGGAGGTTCTGGGATCTGAGGAGTGCTGCGGGAACGCCGGAGCTGCTGCAGAGCAGCCGAAACCCGCGGAAAAGGGGCTTGGGAAGCGTCTGGCCGAGAGCCGGGTTTGTGGCACTTGTCTGCCTCTCGGGCACGCCCGGGGAGGTTTTTGCCGGCACCCGTCTGTGGGATCCCCTCGGGTTTGGGGCCCGGGGGCCGATCCCGGCGCGTTCCCGCTGTTCCCGGCGGGGCCGGCAGAGAGCGCTGCGGGACGGGCGGACACGGCGGGAGCGCGGGGGGACAAAAAGGGACCCAAAAACCGGGATGGGGCCGGGATGGGACCGGGATGGGGACGGGGATGGGAGAGGGATGGGGACGGGGATGGGACAGGGATGGGACAGGGATGGGGCCGGGATGGGACAGGGATGGGAACGGGGATGGGACGGGGATGGGGCCGGGATGGGACAGGGATGGGACGAGGATGGGGACCGGGATGGGACAGGGGCGACAGGAAGCGGGGACTGGGATGGGATATCAGCGAGAATCACCCATCAGGGGATCAGGCTGAGGGCAGCTCCCAAAAATTCCCCCCATGCTCAGCAGAGCCTGTGCTGCCTCCCAGCTCCGGGGTGTTGGCACAGGGGTGAGCAACGTGCCCGGGGCACCTCAGCAGCCACCACGATTTTGAAATAAATTAATTATGCGTGAGTTAAGGCCGAGAGACTCATAGTATTAGTTTTTAATTATTTCATATCTGCTCTGTTAGAGGCTGAAAAAACATCCTTTGGAGAGAGATGCTGAGGTTTGAAAGGTGCTGTTGGCCTGCGGGCAGTTCTGAGACAGCCCTCTTAGAACAGCTTTGGCTTTATAAATAGAAACCTGGCTGGTCAAAGCTGCTTCTTGCTGCTCCCAGGGTGCAGAGGAGAGGCATCTCTGCCCAGGGAGGGTGCTCATAAAGCCCACGCTGAGCTCAGCTCCCTCCTCGTGCTGGGGCAAAGCCAAAGGGCTCTGAGTTTTGTGCTGGTCATTTGTGGGGGAGTTGGTTTTGCTGCAAGAAGGAGGGTTACACTCTGAATAAACAGCTCAGCCCACCTCTAATGAGGGGTTGCAGCTGCTCCCTCTTGCTGTGCCGTGAGTGGACAAGTTGGCCATCCAGGGCTCCTGTCCAGGGTGGTTTGTGAGCCTGAGAACAACCCCAGAGCAGCTGTTTCTGTACTTGTGTGAGCCACTTAATCTGTCCTGCTGGGAAGAGAAGGATTGATTGGAAGAGAGAAGAAGCACGACCTGTAATAATATTGTAAAACATCTTTATTGGTTCACTGTAGGACTGGAAGTACAAAAGCTTCCAGGTAAAACTCTGTCAAATGAAAAAGATGCACAGGAAAAATGGTCAGAAAGTTGCTTGTGAATTGCAAACACCCGGTGCTAAATAAAACTCTCAGCTGGGCAAGAAATCCTTCCTGGTGTGCTGTGTTGCCTCACCACGCCTGGGGCTGCTCCGGTCGGTGAGGAACAGGAACCTCCCCTGCAGGAGCAGCCCCGGCTCGGCTCGGGGATGGTTTGGGGCGAGGCTGCTGCTCCCGCAGCCGCCCTTGTGCGTGTCGGGGTCCCGGGCAGCCCCGGCTCGGGGCACGAGGCCGCTCTGCCCCGGGCTCCAGGGAGGGCTGCCTGGGCTGGACTCCGCGGGGGACTGGCCGCGATCCCACCCTGGAGGTGCTGGGCCCCGGGGACTGCTCAGGGATCCGCGGGGACCGCGGGCGCTCACAGCTGAGCCTCGCCCCTCTCTAGCAGCTCCCCCCTTCAAAACCCACACAGACGTGGGAGTCAGAACCTCCTGGTGCTCGTTACCAAGGTGGTGAAAGGGGCAGGAATAGTCCTACAGCGCTCCTCCCTCTCGGTTACTGCACTGCTGATCCTGCTGTCTGGAAGCACTTCCTTCCTTCCAGATGTTTCAGGGAGAAACATTCCCGTACACTGCAGGGGGTTGTTTAAAAAAGGCACCTTTCGATGTTTTTAATGCTTTTGAACAGAGAAAAGCCACTGCATTCACCCCTCCCCTTTTTCTAGCTCATAAATGTTTTAACTCACATTATCACTAATCACTGCTGACCAAATAAGAACAAGTGCAGGAAGGAGTGACCAAAACCAGTGATCGCTTGCTCTGGAAATACAAATGGAAGGAGATCTGCTTTTCCAGGACCCCTCTCACTGGGGCCAAGTCCTGGGCAGCCCGGGGGTTGGACCCCCCTGAGGGGCTGTTGGCCACGGCCTCAGTGGGAATTTTGGGGTGCTCTCGGTGCGTTCTTGACCTGCACAGCCTTGTGCTGCTCCCCTACCTGGGGGGCCCCAGCTGTCCCCCCTCTGAGCTCAGCAGCAGCATCCAGAGGCCCCAAGGCCATCCCAGATCCATGTGAGATGAGCCCAGCTCTGCACCCCCTCCTTGCAGAGGCCTCTCCTCTCGCTGCCCGGGCAGATCCCAGTCCCAGTGTCTGTCAGTGGGAGCTCCCAGCTCCACAGCCCGATCCGAGGTGACGGTGCCAGGGGGGAGGCGAAGGGAAAGCGTCCTGGGAGCTACTGGGCAGCCTGGGCGTCCTGCTCCCCCTCGTGTGGGTTCTTGCCGTCGTTCTGGATCATCCGCACGATGTGTGTCAGGTCCAGGCTGCGCGTGAGGATGTCCAGAAGCATCTCATCCTTCTGCACGCCCTCCATGAACTCCTCCAGGGACAGCTCGCCTGCAGAGCGCGGTCACAAAGCTCTGTCAAACCCCGCAGCCGCCCCCAGGATGGGTACAGACCCTGAAACGGGGGTCTCAGCGCTGCGCATTGCACCCCAAAGGCCACCACAGATCCCCACCCAGGAGGGGCAGTGGGCGGTGTCCCCTCGGGCAGCCCAGAGGGGACGGGGAGCTCAACCTTCACAGGGAGCTCCCCCTCTGCCAGCTCTCCCTGTCCTGGTGTTTTGGGACATCCAGCAGCAGGAATTGCTCTGACAGCCTGGAGGGCAGGTAAGGGGGAAGGCAGGAGCAGTGGCACTGCCCAGGGAAGGTCCTCACCATCTCCATTTATATCGATTTTGTTAAACACCATGTCTGTGAACTCCTCCGCCGTCATGGTCTCGTTGCAGCGGTTGATGGATCGAATGGCCTGGAGGGAGCGAGGGGCACAGGGAGTTACTGAGTGCTCTGCAGGTCTGTGTGTCCATCACAACAAGTGGCCAAATGACCAGACATGAAAGGCCAAACTCTTTTTCAGGGCTAAAACTTGTTCTCAGGCAGTTAGGCTTTGAAAGGAATTAGTCCTGTCTAAAAAGCTGGAGATTAAAATCACCTAAAAAGGCGATCAATGCTTTACAAGATTTAGGGGGCATGCTGGCATAAACCAGGAGCCGTTCACCTCTGAAAACTCTTAGATTAAATTCAAGTGCTTATGTCAGCCCCAGTTTCAGTGAACAGCATTAGCAACCCACCAGGAGAGGACAAGGGGCTGCTGGGTGTCCAAGGGGGTGTGGGAGGCAGGTCCAGCCAGGGAGGTGCCCGCGGGGAGCGCTGGCAGAGGACAGGCAGCAGGTTTGGGCAGTGTCTGCTAATCTAGCATGGAATTCACCGGGTTGGAAGCTCCTGTCACAGCCTCCCTGTCTCCCTGCACCCAGTGCCCTTCTGTGGCAGGAATGGGAAAGCTGAGCCCACTCACTTTGATGATGTTCAGCAGCTCAGCCCGGTCGATGCAGCCGTTCCCGTCCACATCGTAGAGCTTGAAATACCACCTCAGCTTCTGATCCACCTTCCCCTTCAGCACCAGGCTCAGAGCTGCCACATATTCCATAAAATCTATGTAGCCATCCTAAAAGCAGAAGTTTAGAAGCTCCTGAAGTTTAGATGAACCCTGATACGTTACCCAACCTCACCCTGCCTGCACACGCCTACAGCTCCTTCCTCCTGCAAGGGGGTCTCATTTCCAGGAGAGGAGTAAAATCAGGAGTCACCCCAGCACGCTGCTGACATCTCAGGCTGGGAAGGTGTTTCTCTGTCCCTCTGCCATTTCTGTACCTGCTCCACGTTTGGTCACGTCCAAAGCACAAACACTTTTATCTTTGACTTTCCTGCCGGGTGTTTGCCCACCCAGCTCACACCATGGTGTTTGAGACGTCCAGCTGGACCCAGGGTGGTGGCACCACTGCAAAGCTGCTGGGATGAGCTCACAGGCCACCAAACTGCCCCCAGACACTGCCCATGATGCTCACAGCTTCCAGAAGGTTGCTGAAATGCCTCCTGCCCACCACAGAGCGTTCCCATGGAACTTTGAAGGGAAATGGTTCTTGCTGTGGCTTGTGGCAGTTCCCTGGAAGTGCTGAAAAGCCGTGTGGATGTGGCACTGGGGACACGGCTCAGTGGTGAACCCGGCAGAGCTGGCTTAGCAGCTGCATTCAATGATCTTAGAGGCCCTTTCCAGCCTTAATGATTCCGTGATTCCCGCTACAAACCAGGGGCAGAGCATAAGCCAGGATTTTGTCAGTGAACAAAGCCACGGCCCTGCGGGGCCGGGGCCGGTTCCAGAGGAGATCATCTGCTTTATCCCACTGCTGCAGGAGCCAGATTAGGTATAAATAGCTACTAAGCCCCTTTCCCAGCAGGATTTCCTGTGCATCAATTCCTTTTCAGGAGTGCATTCAAGTACAGGGCAGTGAGCAAGGTAAAGGCCAAGGCACAAACCAAACGCCTGAAGGATTTAGGGCCTGATTTGCATTTTTGTCAATGGGATTAATGCCACTAAACCCTTTGGGTTGCCATAAAATAAATTCCTCATCTCGAAGGAGGTGCAATTTCACATCATTTGCAAGTAGAGGAGGATGCTGTTTCCTGTTGGAGACACAGCATCCATCTGCTTCCCTGGCACAGCTCCTGAGCTGGGGGAGCCGCGTTCCCAAATACCTGCTCTGGGACTGCCCCGTCCCGGGGGTCCGGCACAAAGCCTCTCCACAGGGAGCCCGAGCCCCTCATCCCATGGCACAGAGCACACGGAATAAAATCAATCCCACTGCGATCCATTTACAGTTCAAACAACGCAAACAGCCCCGATCTGTTCTGCGGACGGTGGCTCGTGCTGGGGACTCGCTGTCCCTGCGTGAACGCGGCCCTTGTCCTCACTGGGTCCTCACTGTCACAACATCCAATGTTTAAGGATTAAAGGGCACTTCATTTTAAAGGGATCAAAGACTGCCAGATAAAACCCCACTGTTTTAAAAGGAAAATATCAGTTCTGGGAGAAGTCTCTGTGTTCTCGCAGAGCAGGCAGTGGGTGAAGAGTTTTTGCTGGCATTTTTCACGTTCCAGAACTGATTCTACAATTTATGAGGCCACAGTAAATCAGGCTGTACATACTCAGAACAGTTTCTCTCTCACACCCACCCAGCCCCAGCACACGGGATCCCAGGGCGCAGACACGGCCGATCCCTGCGTAGCCGAGTGGGAAGGACAATATTTACCTTATTAAAGTCAAACGTCTCAAACATTTGCTCAACGTATTTGTTCGCTGCCGGACTCAGGTTTTTCAAGCCAAAAAACTGTTTGAACTCATAGAGGGTGAGCTGGCCAGAAGGACATTCCGTCATGAACTTCTTGTACCACTGGTGGCACTCGGTGGTGCTCAGCTCCTCCACGGTTTTCCCGTCCATGTTCCCCATCTCCACACCGAGTGCTGGTCCCTTTGCAGCTGAAAATGGAGGGTTTGTGAAATTTAGGAAAAAAATCTCACAATTCTGCTTCTTGCCTTCGAAGCCCAGACGTCCCCAGCACTGCAGGGCAGGGGTCAGAGCATCAGGAAAACCCAAAGTGCCTGATGCTGTGCGGATTCCGTGGTGGTGATGGACACAGGAGACTTGTCTTCCCGGGAAAACCCAAAAGCACAAAACCCTCTTCGGACAGGAAGGTGACATTTAAGTACCCAGCAAATCCCTCCCCAGCCAATGAGGCTCGGGGGGGTGGTGGGCTCCTGCCAGGCATTAAGAGGTCAGGGTTAAAATAGAAAAGACGTAAAATGGGGAAGTCTTGCAGATTACAGGCCCAGCGGGAGATTAGGAGGGTGGAATTTTCTCTGTGATGAGTTAATCTCTTAATCCACTTCATTTATCAGTTTGGGGGGGGGGCTGGTGTCACATGAGCAACAACTTTTGAACCAAAACCAGAGTAAGAAGAAAGAGAGAAAATGACACTGAATGCGCTGTGCTGTTACTGCTTTTTGCTTTCTCTTCACCTCACTCTGCCAGAGGATTCCAGAGGGTCTCTAGAGCCTGGAATTCAAGGAGGGGGAAGTGCCACTTCAGTCCTGGAAGAGATGCACCAGGAGGGTAAATTTGGTGTGAGGAGTCAAATATAGAAACATAATTGCTTTGAATGGTAAAGGTTTAAGTGCTTTAATTGCAGGCAGCAGGAATGGGAAGGGCCCTCTCCCCCCAGCTGCAGGGTCCCGTGTCCAGTCTTGGTCCTGCTAATTGAGTGGTTTTTCCTCAAAATTGTCCCACACTCTGCTCATCCCAGGAGTGTGTCCTGGCTGCTGTGTTACAAACTCAGCTCACACCAGTGGAGTTAAATGCAGCTTCCATTTTCACTGACAATGGGTAACCATGAAAAATTCTCCATGTAAATACAACCAAATCCAATGCTGTTTTCACTTTGACACGCAGCATTCTGAGAAGGCCTCAGGAATAAAATATCCTCAGAAAGCATCATGGGCCAGATCCTGAGCTAGAAATGAATGGATGGGACTCCTGGGTCTCTCCCACAGAGAGTTTATCCATAACGCACAGTTTATATCTAACAGCTGTAGTTACCTAACAAGTAAAAGAGCCCAGTGTTGCTTCTGCACCAAAGTAAATTAGGAATAACTCTACTTTAAAAAGCAGCATTACACAATTGTAAAACACTTACGGAAAAGGTATTAAGCTGAGGAACACTAATTGGATGTGCTAATTCTGTGCTCGCCGCCAGGTCCCTCTTGTGCAAGGTGAACCTTCAGTGATGCCCTGAGCTTCAGCCCAGCCTGTGCTGAGGCCAGAGGAGCTGGGCTGGGTGGCCACTCACTCAGTGCCCTGTGCTGTGACGCCCAGTGCAGAGGGCAGTAAATGGCAGGACAAGTTGGACAAGGTTTTTAGAGCAAAATCCACACTGCATATTTTTCTGGGGAGCAGTGGCACAGCCTCCCCACCCATCCCTCGGCCCAGCGCTCGCTGCTGCTCACACACTGATGGGACGGTGAAGTCACCCCAGCTGCTGTTTCAGTGCTTTATTGCCTGGGCTGCGCTGCTCTCAGCTATGGTTTTCGGCCATGCATGGATCTCCACTTCATGACGTTTGCGTTCTCCACGTCGATCTTCCTCCGGCAGTGGTCGGTGCCCTCCTGGAAGCGGGCCCCGCAGAACGGCTTCTGCATGGTGCAGAAGGGGGCCAGGGAGTTGGAGTGCTCCGGGCGGTAGAAGACGAAGTCGAAGGAGCTGAGGGGACGGCCCCCGGGGTGGGCAACAAACGGGACAAAGCAAGAGCCCAGAGGAGGAGCTGGAGGCGGTCGGTTCCTCGGCATAGGAGGTGTGTTGGTGACCTCTGGCATTGCTTTGGCCTTCTCCATTCCCTTGGGTCTTGTGTGGTCTTTGCCAGGGGCTTGTGGTGTTTTAGCCACCTGTGGAGCAAAAGATCCAGAAAAATGTGCGGCAATTGCCCCCCACCCATCACCATCCCCACCAGGAGAGCCTGGGAAGCTCCTGCAAGGGCAGTGAGGGCAGTGTAAGTGCTGAGGAGTCAGGGCGTTACACATCCTTAGCCAAAAATCTGAGGTGGTGCTGCTTAAAGAGAAAGGGAGTTTAAACTCAAATGATGTTCTGGAAATATGAAAGCGACTTTAAACAAATGCTGAGAAATACAAATGATAAGACACAAAGGACTTGCTTGTCTCTTGACTCTCAGCTACAACAGTGATAAATGCCAGCAACACACGCTCCTGGTAAAGCTGTCACCAAAGCACAGGCATGGCAAACCTGCCTTGAAAATGCTGCAACACAATCTGACCCAGGAGGACATAGCAGTGATGGCAGAGCCTGGCACTGTCCTTTAGAGCAGCAGCTCAGCAGCTCTGGGTGCCTCTGCGGGGACCCCACACCACCCTGAGCTTCCTCCTGCTCCGGGAATTGCTCTCAATGGATCTCCAAGTGGGTTTTCCCCCCAGCAATGTGATGGCCCCGCGCAGGGCACAAGGACCAGGGAAAGAGCCCGTTCGGCCTGAGCATTTGCAAGAACCCTTTGCAGAGGAGGGGGGTGGACATGAGCCCCAGGACACGCGTGGGGTGACCTGTGACCCGCGGCTGCTGCAGGGCTGTGCTTGACTGCAGAGATATTTCTGCTGCTGTTACCTAAGCATGACTCAGTTATCTTGTTTTCACTGACGACACCTCTGTGCGAATGGAAACTGGCTCTTCCCTCAGCAATTAGCCACTCTACTCCTGGCTGTCCTAAATAAACACTTTGCTTATTTTTAACCTTGTAAAGAGGTTTCCTGCTTTCCATGACGTACTTGGTGCTATTTCTGTTCCCTGGCTCCTAAACCTATTAGGAGGGGAATGCCCACAAATTGTTTAGAAATCTCCTTAAAGCCTTTGAGGGGAATCACCAGATCCCTACAGGTTCACCATCTCTTTTTGTCACTCATTTCCCCAGGGGCAGCCTGGAAGGCTGGACCTCAGCACACAGGGGTTATTTCAGCAGTTGCTGCTGCAAGAAAACCTCAGTCCAGTTTTCCCCAGGGGACAAAATAATGGGATTTTGACTCCTGAAAAGCAGATTTTATACTACCACTGCCGTTTCAGTGAGGTTTGTGCACCCCTGCTCTGGACTTAGATTGTTCAGAAACTGCTGTTTTCACACACATGTGAAATGGCTCCCAGCCATTCTCACTTTGGAAGAGGCAAGTACGCACACGACTGTGCTGCTGCCTCTGCACCCACCCAGCAGGAGCACTAAAGTCATTAATCCCCTGTATTTGGGGCGTGGAGGGGAGGCTGGAGCTACCTTGGCAACCCAATTGCTAAGTCATGTAGATGCCTTCAAGATGAGCAAGGCTCGCTGGGCGCTGGAGCCCCGACAGTCATTCCAGTGACGGGCAGAGACCGAGCCAGGGCGTGCTGAGCTCTGGGCTCTGCTCCTGCCGTGGGGCTTGGCTGCCCCCGCTTCCTGCTCGTCCTCTGGGGCACCTGAAGGTTTGCAGGAACATCCTCCCTGCCCGGGTGAATGCACCTGCTTGCGTGATCCCTGCCATGGAGGGGAAGCACCAGCTTAAGGTCCCGGTGCTATTTGTGGCACTGCCAGCGCTCCGTGCCTGAATGAAGAGTCCCATGTAATCCTATTGCACCCATTCCTACGTAGAGAGATCCCTAATCCCTCCCAAACTGTCTGATGTCTGTCAGAGCAAATCCCACAGGTGGGTCAGAGGGAAAGGCTGGTTCAGTGGTCAGGGAAGCAGGAAGGGCTCAGTGGTGCTCCCCGGGCAGGACTTCCCTGGGCAGCTCCGGAGCCCGGCCGCCAGCGCTGCCCATCCTGTCCCTGCTCAGGGACTGTCCCCACGCCGGCAGCTCCTCGCCTGTCCCCCTGGAGCCATCCCAGGAGCCATCCCAGGAGCCATCCCAGGACTACCACGTGTGGTTTTCTCTGAGCTCTCGGCAGCACGGGGGCAAAGCCGGCTGACGGCAGCCGCGGGATTTGCGCAGCAGGGATGGGATGAAGCATCACGCTGACATCACTGGGACCTTGTCGTGCTGGTCACTCTCAGGGCAAGGATCTTCAGCCCACAGGAAGGGGACATGGTGAGACATGTCCCTCCTGCCAAGCTGTGAGCCTGGGACACCCACCTGTGAGGTTTTCTCGGTGATGGAGGCCCTGGAGCGTGGGTCTGTCGGGGGTGGAGGCAGGAGGCAGCCCTGCCGGCGTGGGCAGGGCTGGTTGTCAGGGCCATCGGGGTCACTGTGAGCACAGGGGCCGTTGTGACCACGGGGTGTCACAGGGTGCTGGATGTCACAGGGGCGGCTGGGCTGAGCAGGGCAGAAGGTGCAGAGGAGCACAGGGGCTCAGCCATGGGGACCAGGATTTACCCTCCCCTGCTGCCTGGAGCACGGCCGGGCTCTGCAGGATGCTCTGCTGGCCCTGCCACCCCCAGCTGCAGCGTGGGCCCCCTGTCCCCACTGGCACGAGCTGGTTCTCTGTCCGTGGGAGCCGTTTGCTGCTCTGCAGCCGCACCCGAGGGTTTCTCTTCCCTCCTCGGGTCCGGCCGGAGCTGCCCTCACTGTGCAAACCCTTCTCACACCTGCGAGTGCAGCAGGAACGATCCACATCTGAGGGTGCAGCTCCTCCCCTGATGCAAAAGCAGATTGTTCTGGGGTGTTTACCCGTATTGGGATCAAAGGCAGCCTCACACTGCGGTGTGTTACATCACAGCAGTGCTCACATGGCGATTTCTATGCCATAAAATCTGCTGGAGATCTTCCAAGTGCTTTCCTGAGCTTTGTGCCCAGCCCAGCCCACCAGTCCCTTTAGCTGTGTGGCCTCAATCACTCGGGACTGACAGTTGTCCTTCCTTAAAAATACAGCCAAGCCCCAAACCTGGCAACTTTCCTGTTTCTTTGGAGTTTGCACTTCACAGAAGTCACCGTGCCCAGCAGCACACCCAGCCTGCTCCTCGTGCTGCTCCTGAGCTTTGCCTGCCCTGCTGAGGAGAGGTCTGTGCTTTGCTGGGAGGTGGAAGGTAAAGAACGAACATCTTTCATCTGGAACAAACAAATGGGAGTGTGCACAGGAGCCCTGGCAGAATTGTTGAGCAGCTGGTGTTCAGTGGGATAATAAATTGACCTCAAAATCCCTTCATGTTGTGAGGGTGATGTTCTCCTGTGCTCACCACCCAGGGTGAGGCAGGAGCACTGCTGGTGGGGTGGCAGGGGCAGGGCTGTGGCACCCCCAGCCCCGGGGCTCAGGAACTGCTCGGAGCAGTGTCAGGGAGCTGAATCACCCCTCCTGCTCCCGCAGAGCAGCGCTGCAGCCCCGCAGCCCCTTTGAAGTCTCCTTCCTGTAATGAGATTTTGTGGGACACCTTTATGCACGAGTCCAGGCTCTGTCATTCCACAGGATTTTATTGGCTTCACTTCTTAAAATAGTTCCTCTTCTCCTTCCCTTTTCCATGACTGTCTCTCTCTGTGTCCTGTTCATTTGTTCACTCAAGGACTGTGGATATCAGCGAGCACTTTCGTCTTACCTGTCTTGTAGAGATACTGTGTCCTTTGTCTTTCCAGCAGGGAGTGGGTCTTTCATTCCACCTGATTTCTGCTTTTGAGAGGTGCCAGGGAATTTTCTTTACATGCCACAGGTTGGACTCTGATCTCAGAGGTCTTTTCCAACCGAACTGATCCTGTGATCCTGTGATCCTGCCTGAAGCTCGGCAGGATGGTTTCCCACGCGGAGCTGGCTGCAGCTCTGCTGTTTCCCAGTTTCCATCCCGTCTCCGCTCTTCCCCGCAGGCAGGACAATCCCTTCTCCTGCCACCCCGCTAAAGCCGGTCCCTGCTGAGTGCCAGGGCGGGTATCTGTCTGCAGCGGCGTTTCCGTCTCACAAACAGCACTTAAGATAACTGTCAGGAGAGTCCCACTAATTGCAGGCCTTGTGCAGGGCACGAAGCCACCCCTTCGGCGGCAGCCGCTGCTCCGGGAGCGGATTCGGGAGCCGGGAGCGGGCTGCCCGCTGCAGCCAGGGAAAGGCATCCGACCAGCGGGATGGAGCTGCGGCCCAGGTGAAATGCCCTGGAAAACGCTTTAAATCATTACAGCTCCTCTCCCACAACCACGGGCTTGAATTTTAACATTTTAATTCTAGTTTTCCTTTGCCATTTCCCCTTCATAATTCACTTTATTTAAGTGCTACCTCACAATCCGTGCAACGATTAGACTTCCCTTCTTGAATATCATAACAGTGGTCATTTTTCATTCCTCAAGGGGATTTAATGTGTTGCTCTAATTTGTACTTTAAAGCAAAAAAAAAAAAAGCTTTTCACAAGAAAAGCATCATTTCAAAGTAATTAAATAAGTGATATTTATCACTAAAAAAAGAACTTTATATTGTTTTCACTCTCAAAATGTGGTAGAGATAGAAAGAGATATAAGACCTTAACCTGAAGCTGGGAGCTGTTTCAGAGTTAATGTTTTGACGACTATTTGGGGTTTAAAGTTCTCCAGAATTCCCTGCATTTATTAGTAGCCAATGTTACTGATTAACTCTCAATTTTTACTTGCATGGCACAAAAAATCGTTAGCAGTGCTAGAAACTTGCTTTTGTACCTGAAACTAGAAATGGTTTGGGGTCAAGTCCCACTGGCTTTAGGGTTTTGCATCAAAAGCACTCAGACCTTCAGAGCACCCCGGTCTCTCCGGGTGTTTCTGGCCTTGCCGGGGAAGCCGGGGCTCAGCAGAAGGTGAATGGACAGAGAAACAAAGGAGAGAGAGAAAGATCAAACCCCTCGAGGGTTCGGACCGAGGGAACGGCCGGAGCTGGGTCAGGAGGTCTGGGGTGGGTATTACGGAAAGGTTCCTCATCCAGAGGGTGGCTGGGCACTGGACCAGGCTCTGCAGAGCGCAAGGAGCGCTTGGACAAAGGTCTCAGGCACAGGGTGGGATTTGGGGGTGTCCGTGCAGGGCCAGCAGCCGCGCTGTGACGATCCCCGCGTGTCCCCTGCGGCTCAGGCCACTCGGCGACTCCCAAACCCGAACGCTCCGGCTGCGGCTGCCGTGATCACACTGCGGGGCACCTGGCGGGGGCGGGGCCGGGGGT
>VZTI01004623.1:1203844-1216207 GCA_013397865.1 Struthidea cinerea
GGTCCCTCCACCCCCCGAAATGCTGCCACCACCGCCGCCACCGCCTCCCGAGATTGTGCCACCGCCTCCTGCCGTGGCAGCCCCGCCGCCTCCCACCTCTGCCCTGTCCTCCCCCGGCACTCCGGCTCCTCCAGACTTCATCCCGCCAGCCCCGCCGGGTGCCCGGGACCCCGCACCCTTCGCCCCCGGCATCTCCAAGTGGAAGTCGGAGACGGTGCTGAACACGAGGCAGGCGGACGCCGAGGGGCCGCTCTGCCCTGCCGAGGCTGGGGCGCCCGCAGCCCCCAGCCCCAAGGAGAGCCTGCAGCCCAAGCCCGAGCCCCACCTCACCTTCCCCAGGTCGTTCAAGGTGCCGCCGCCGGCACCGGCGCGCTCCTCATCCATCCCGGTGCAGGAGGGCCAGCCCGGCCGGCAGGAGCCCGTCCCCAGGCAGCCGCACGCCCGGCCTCCCCTCCCGCCCTGCTTCACCATCAGACCCGCGGCCAAGGCGCGGCTGGGAGAAGCCGAGCAGAGAAATTCTGGGCTCAGACAGGGCATTGGGAAGCCAGCTGTACCCCCTCTACTGAGCCCCAAGCCGGGCCCAGGGCTCAGCCAAGGGGCAAATGCCACCGGCCGCCGGTCCCCGCTGCCGGGCTCCGAGGGGGAGAAGATTCCCCAGCTGAAAACAGCCGGGAGAGACTCCCCTCCAAAATCTGAACCTCTCACTGCGAACGACCTGGATCTCCCTCCTCCGGACTACCCGACCTGTGAGGATGACTGGAAGGATGCCAACAACCTGAACAGGCTGCGGGACGAGCTCTCGGCCCTGCTGCGCTCCCCGCGCCGGGAGGAGAGGCCGCTGGAGAAGCTGGGTGCTCCCCAGCCCGTGGACAGCAGTACCGGCCGTGCCGGCAGCCGTGAGCCAGGGCTCAGCGAGCCCCAACTCGCCAGGAAGGACGCGGGGTTATCCAAGGGAGGGGAGAGTGAAAAGAAGGAGGTGCCCAGCAGCCCCCCCAGCACCAACGGGGGCTCTCTCAGCACGGCGATCACCAGCCTAGAGAGCAACCCTGCCACACAGCCCCGCAGTGTGATGACAATCAGGAATGAGCTGGAGGCTATGCTGTCCCTGAAGAAAGAGGGGAAACCTGCCCCAGGGCTCAGCAGCCAGAAGCAGGGTCTGGAGAATGGCATCAGCACCCCACAGGTGAGGAAGAGCCCCCCTGACCTGAGGAAGAGCCCCCCTGACACAAGTGACTCGGTGCCAAAACCAGTCCCCAGCCCGCTCCCAACCCGGGTGGCTGCTGTGGAGAAGGATGAGACAGATCACGAGGACCATCCTGCTCCTGCTGCTGGCAAGGCCACAGAGAACGTGAGCCCTGCTCCTGGGTCCCTCAACAGCAGCATGAGCCCCCCAGACCCACCTCAGGGACCAGCAGAGGAGCCCCCTGCTCCCACCCCCCCCTCACCCCTCGTGTCCCCTGCACAGAGTCCGGCACCACAGCCCAGCTCGGCCGTCTTCCAGTACAAAGTGCACCGGGCTGGGGCCAGCTCGGCTGAGCCGCCCCATGCCCCGGGCTCAGCTGAACCCCCCTGCCCTGGGAGCTCAGCCAGGAGCCCTCCGGACACCTCGGGAGCAGGGCAGGAGGAGGTGCTGATCCACCCTGTGACGGGGGAGCGCGTGGAGCGGGGCTCGCCCATGGCCCTGCTGCTGGCAGCCCGGCAGCGCGCCCAGCGAGGCCGCCAGGGCGGGGACGGGGCAGCCGCGCTGAGGGCGAAGCCACCCCTGAGACTCAGCAGTGCCTCGTCCGACACCACCTCCACCAGCTTCTTCCGCCACGAGTCCAAGCCCTACTCCTTCACCGTGGTGCCTCGGCCGTCTGCGGCCAGTCCAGCGGGGGCCGGCTGGAGCAAACCCCCCTCTTTCTCCAGCTCCTCAGAGCAGGGCCGGGATGTGCGGGCAGTGGGCGAGGCACAGCCCCCCGGGCCCCAGCGAGCCACTGCCTCCAGCCTGCTCCGGGGCCTGCTGGACTCAGGGCAGCCGAGCCGGCCCAGCGCAGCCCTCCACGGAGTGCCCAAGGAAGAGGAGAACGGGGACACGGCGCTGGACTATGGGATTATCCCCCCACCTCCTGAATTCAGCAACGAGGTGGATGAGGGTCCCCTCCCAAGTCGGGAGGAGAACCGCAAGTGCCCCAGTGTCCCTGACAGCAGCCGGGGCTCGGGCGAGCCGCGCTATTTCAGGTGGTCTGGCTACAGCCGCAGCTACGGGGGCAACCAGGAGCCAGCAGCTCCGCCGCCCTTGGAGAAGAGCTGGAGGAACGGCGACTTCACGCCCCAGTACCCGGATTACAGCAGCTCCACGAGTTTCCCCAGCCACGGCCCCAACCCACGCCCGCTGATCAAGAAGCGCCTGTACATGTCCGAGCCCGACAGCTCCTACCCCCGGGCAGCCGCAGCCCCCCGGGCCTCGGGCACCTTCTCCTCCGCCCTCTCCTACGGCCCCGGGGGGTTCAGCTCCACGGCCGGGGAGGGGTCCCGCCGCCTGGGCTCTGCCCACAGGAACGGCCCCCCGAGCGCCCAGGGCAGGCGGGTGTCTGCGGATGCTGCTGGGAAGCCCACGGCGTACGGCAGCACCGGGGCTGACGCCAAGTACAAGGGGCAGAACGGGGACTTCTCTCCCGCCAGCGTGCTGACAGCCAGCAGGTACGTGTCCCCCTGAGCCGACCCCTTCCCGTCCTTGGTGTCCCTAACTGGCCCCAGAGCAGCACCAGGGCTCCAGTGAAATCGCTGCCCCTTGGCTTGTGCTCACTCCTGGCTCCTCCTGTTGTCCTGGTCCAAGGGCAGTCACTGT
Source organism: Struthidea cinerea (assembly GCA_013397865.1). Taxonomy (NCBI): domain Eukaryota; kingdom Metazoa; phylum Chordata; class Aves; order Passeriformes; family Corcoracidae; genus Struthidea; species Struthidea cinerea. Next base: position 1,206,675 of record VZTI01004623.1, read on the forward strand.
TCCATGGCTCCTCCCTGGTGCCAGCTGTGACCATGGTGCCCATCTCCCTCCCTTCCCCACCTCACTGAGTGGAGACACGAAGCAATAAAATACATCATTGCAATGCTGACTAATGCCAAGGTTTGCCTGGGCTTTGTGTGACTTCCCCTCTGTTTCCCCTCCAGGCCTGCTCACGGCACCTCGCAGTACGGGGCACCCACCAACACCTTCACAGTCAGGCCCGGCACTCGCCAGCCCATCTCCTACGCCTACCAGAGCCACCGGTAGGCCGGACCTCGGGGCTGCCTGGGTTGGTCTTTTCCTTCTCCACGGGCACCAGGGACGTTCCCGACCCAGCCTGAAAATGCACTGCTTGAAACTGCTGATGGAGAAGGTGGGGAGCGAGCCCGACTCTTGGACTTTTCTCAAAAGACTGTCATGGAGAGTAGTTACTGCAGAGGGCAGGCTGCTGCCTTGTTACGTGAGCTAACGTGGTTTCCCTTTTTCCCATTTTCCCTCCTGGATTATTTTCAGAATTGCAGCCTGATAGGCCATCTAGGAAAGCCAAAGAGCATCCTTAGCTCTCTTTAAAGAGCATCACCACTGGAAAGATGGATTTCAGTTTGGTTTTTTTTAATTGGGTTAACTCCAGCCTGTTTGGGAGCAGGGAGAAACCAACTCGGAGATGTGCACAATGGAAGCAAAGCAGTGTATAGCTAAATGTCAGGGATTAAAACAGGAATGTGAGGCCAGTGGGACAGGAGGAGAGTTTAGGATGCCTAGATCCTGACCCTTTCTGTCCTTCAGGAGTATGGGGTAAATCAATTATGCCTTAAACCCAGCTCGGGGCAGTCAGGGCTGTCCTGCCAAGCCGGGCTCTGACCCCTTCTGCAGGAGCAGCTTCGGGAGCAGGGGCCTTGCTTTGCTGTGCCTTTTGGTCACTGTAAATGTTTCTGTTGGTAATTATTCTCGTGGAAGGAGGCTGTGAGGCCTGGCTGGATGGCTGTAAAGCACTCTGGAGACGTAGGATGTGGAGCAATCCTTCTTTTCCTTTGGCTGGTGGGTGCCAGCGACTCGCCAAGGTGCTGTGCTGCTGGTGCTCTCCCGGAGGGGTCTCTTGCCACTTCACACCCGTGTGATCCCCACAGTGTCCTTATAAACTGTTCTACTGAGACTTGGCTTCCATCTGTCTGATTTGGGGAGCTAGAAGCTAAATTCCAGTGTGACTGTATTATCCTCGTGGTGTGTGGGGTGTCTGCAGTGACACCCCGAAGGGAGCTGGCTCCCGGTGTTTCCCTCAGTGCTTTTCCAGGTGCTGGATGTGCAAACCTGTCCCTGCTTTCCTGCTGGTGCCTCTGAGCAGCTGGTGGTGGCTGTGCAGGGGTGGGAGGTGTGAGTAGCCTTAAAGAGGGTTTTAGCCGTGGGGTCTCACGACAGCTGACCTGAGTTGTGAATAGCCAACGCCCTGAAACTAGAAATAGAGAATCTTCCTCGTAGGTAAACGTGCTGAAAATCACTGTAAGATAACTGTAAAAACTTGCAGAGAATATTTTCTAATCACTGACAAACTAAAAGCACTTTGAGACATTAGTCTATTTTTATGGAAAGCACTTTCTATTTTCAATGCTATAAATACCACTGGTTCTACTCCAGCTTACCCTGCCTTGCACACACCTGTACATGGCCTGCAAGCAGAGCTCTATGGTTAAGCTCAAAATCAGGGATAAATTTTCCTTCACGGTGGAATTCTCAAAAGTTATCTTGATATTCGTGTCATGTCATTGACGTTCTATGTTTTGTGTTATTTCCAGCTTCACCTAATAATTTAACAGCCCTTTCAGATATTGCAGCAGCTTTAAAGTATTTTGAACTTTACTTTGCTGTGAATAAAATGAAAATGCAAATAAAATAGTCTAATTGCTAATTCAAAGGGCATTTTTATGCCAGTAAGTTGCAGTGACTTGGAAGATTTCCATTGCTCACCCCAGCCAATATTGAAATCATAGGCTTTAAATACCTGGGTGTTGGTTTTAAAAAATATTCATAGAGAAAAGTGACTAAGGAATAACTATAAGGATATTTAAGTGTGCCAAGTGTCATGTGGAATACCACCCGCCTCAAAATACAGAATTTTCCCCATGCAAGGAGCATCTTGAGGATTCTTATTCGTCTGTGGAAGTAAATCCGTGATCCTCTTTGAGGGGTTTCAGGGTCATGTTTTAGTATTGAATGAAGTTTCACCACTTTAACTTGAAAGCAAACAAAGAAGTCTCTTTGATAACATTGCAATTTAATGGTTTTTTCTTCCTGATATTTTTTTTCCAAAATTATAAGCTATAATTGCAAATGAGCTCTCAAAAACAATTTTGAGGCTGGGTGGGCGATTTCAGCTTTTGATACTGACTTTGCCCAGAAGTGGGGAGGGCAGGGCGTGTGTCTGCAATTTTCCACCTCAAGAATTGGAATCTCCCCAATACAAGTTTTTTTCTTTTTAGAGAAAAATGTGACACTCCCATGGTGGCACTTGCTTTGAATGTCCATTTACTACTTCACCCAGACACACAATTCATGTGTAGTTGAAATACAGTCTTAGACACCATGGAGTGTCTTATTTCTAGCAGATAAATTTGTTTTAATTTAGTATTAGAAGCATGGTAATATAAGTCAGCTTTATAAAATAGCCATTATTCATTCAAGAACACCATTCTGGGACTGCACAGGGGACTGAGCTGTCACTAAATCGGGCTGGACTCTGCTCCCAGTTGTAGAACTGGTTAGCATGCAGGTTTTCAGCAGTGGAACACTTCTATTCTTTAAACACTTTGGACTCTCCCTGCTTCTTCTGAATGCATTCAGCAAATTCTGGTATTTCAGTAACAACTCGACATTGACTCGGGCCATTGTGACAAAGGAACCACTGTCAAATTGTTGGCAGCCAAAGCACTTGGGGACAGAGTTAAATCTCTCGTGAAATGAGGACTGCAGGGATGGGGAAGAGCTCCCTCTTCCTGGGGCAGGTAACTCTTGTCAGGTATGTGGATAAACTGTTCTTGGATTCCTGTTTCTGCTCCTCCCAGCTCTTTCACTATAGAAATTTAGCAACAGAGTAAGAAGAAACAAAACTAAGGGGTATTAATGGAGTAAAGCAACCTGCCCCAGCCCAGTGCTGACAGCAATCCTGAAGCCTGAGTGTGGAATTATTCTCACTTCACCCTCTGTGATTCAGTCTGGTTATTCAAGTCACGACACAACTTAGCTGCCTCTTCCTCACAAGTTCCTGCTAGGGGAGTGTAACAGAGCAGTAGCTGTAAAGTATTGAACAAAGTCTCTTATTTATGAGTGCCATTGAACACCAACCTTCTTGCATTAAACATTTCTGGATGTATTGTTTTATTACATGTGTGGTCTGACTTCTTTTCTAGTGTTGCTTATGTGGTCTGTCTGCTGGAGGATTGAGAAGTTTGCATGTCCTTGGAAGGATGGGAAAATGTAGCTCAGCAAGGGTTTGAATTTCAGCTTACCCAGGGCTTGGTCCAGTTTCTCTGAGGAGTTGATCCAAAGCCTGTGGCCATTTCAGTGTTTTTAGAAGCCCAGTCTAGGCCTGAAGGGGCAGCTGAGCCTCAAGAGCTCTGTCACTCACACCCAGCTGGTTGGGCAGGCTGGCAGAGGAGCTGGTGCAGCTTCTATAAATAGTTCTTGGGTTGGAGCCATTCATTAGGGACAAAACTCTCATATTTGCTGCAAGTCCCAACTCGAATGTTGTGCCCAAAACTGCAAGCACAGTGTGAGCAACACAAGCAGCAACATAAAAGGCTTGTCTGCAGAGTGGCTTCTCTCCGCTCGAAATTAAACTGATCTGCATTCTCACCTCCTCCATCCAGCTCTGGCTACAGAAGCAGGCTCTCTGTGAGGGAGGGAAAGGGTGCAATGTGTGCCTTGAAGCTTTTGCTGGAGCCGCAGTGGATGCACAGAGTGTCCCCAAACCTGAAAGGCGTGTGGTGCAGGGACAGCTGGGCAAGCCACAGAACTCCCTCCATTCCTTGGCAGAGAGCTGCAAAGCCAGCAAGGATTGATGTGGGATTGCTGGTGTTTGTGCCACGCTGCCCACGTGTCCGTGTGACTACTGCAGCCTTGCCAGCACTGGTACAACATCTCCGAGCCAAGCTGCACCCCAGGAGTGACTCCTGAACTGCTGCTCTTCTGTGCTTCCCTTACGAGAGTGAAAAACCCCAAGTGCAAGTGCTAGAAACCCCAAAAGCAGATACTCTTTAAGGCAATGTGCGGAGTTGGGGCAGCTGCTGCCATCCTGTGGCACAACAAACATCTGCCAGATGCTGAAGCCTTGAGGGGTTTTGTCTTAAATTGTAAAAACAGAGTTAATACATCACCAGTGCCTGAGGATTCACCATCCACCATGAGTCTTTTGCCATGGACTGTTGTGTTTTGCTCAGGTGTGGCAATATGAGGAACTTAATGTGGTTTAATGTCTGACATTTGAACTTTTCTTTTTAGCTGTGCGTGATGGAAACCCAAGTTCAGAGCTTTGGAAAGAAAAACTTCCTGAAAAGCAGCAGGACCCAGAGCCTGCCTTGCACTAGTGCTGAAGAACTGTAGCACCCTGGCACTGAACAGGAATACGGTGAACATTTATTTAAGAACAGTTTTAATATCAGGGACTGAAATCACAACTTTAACTGTGTGGATGATCTAGCTGGCTCTTCAGTGCTACAGAAGTGGCCCAGTGAAACTTAAACCCAGTTACAAATGAAAACCATCTTCCAAGACAACTTTTTCAGAACCAGCACAAGACCTGTTTCAGTACAGCATCAGAGGCCCCTAACAGGGAACGTTGTGGTTCAAGGGGTATTTCTGAGGAAATGTGTCAGTTTTTATCATCATTTACTGTTTCTGGCCATACGCTGCTCTAGAACAGGAAGTTGCTCTGTGAACACCTGTATGACCCAGGAATTTAAAAAGCAGCAAGTGAGGTTTACAAAGAGTAAATGAGAAAAGTACAGAGCCTGGGAAAGCTTAGTCTGCCTAAAAATTAATTGTGGGCTTTGCACAACTAAACCTATGTGTATGCAGAGATAAGAACTGGAAGCAGTGTACATTTAAGTGCTGCTATCATGCTAAAGAATTGGGGTAACATTCATGTCAACAGCATTTTTGTCTCATCAGTCAGGACTTGCTTAATTCTGTCTAGGAAATACTAGGCCAGACCAAGCCATATCTAGAGCAGCAGCAATGCATGCAGAGCAATGACTTTTTCCAGGTAAATATGTTCCAGGGAAACAGCTGAGTTAGAACTGTATGTGGTATTTGACAAAAACACCTCTCAGAGTGCTGTGGAGTCTGTTTTGGGGAGTAGGTGAATGTCCTGTCCCCTCAGTTGCCAGCACAAGAAGTCACTCGTCACAAGTGCATGGATCTGGTTTATCACTAAGCAGAGTCTGGTACAGGAGCAAGCAAATGACAACTGAAGTCCTCAGTCCAGTTTTTCCCTCACATAAACCTTTCGTTCACAGGTCTTATCCTTGAGTAAGTTGCCTTCAGCACAGAGGAGATGAAACGTGGTGTCAAAGAGCACAGCACCCGCTCCCTCCTGGCTTCCAGCCTGTGACAGTCCCCTCAGCTGGCCCTGGGGCCAAGCACGTGCTGGGCATCCCAGGATTCCAGCACCATCCCAAAGGTGTTCAATCACAGGGCTCCAGCTGGGATCCTCATTTTACATCCTGACACCAAACACTGGTGTTTTAGACCAGTGCACAACCAGTGCTCACCAGAGGCTCCACACTGGTACTGAGGCCCAACCCTCTCAACCACGTGCTGCAACACTGGAACCCTTCCAGTCCTTGAATCCCAACAGGTCTTTTCATTCCACCTGATTTACAGAGCAAAGAACTTTGCTCACGGGGTGAGGTTCTCACATCTACCCAATGAGAGGTGTGTTGCTAATCTCCCCCAAAAGCTTCTATAAATTCCATGGGTAGACTGGAGAACTGAGGAAGGAATCAAGTCTTTTTGACTTTATTTCTTTTTTCATTACACCTAATTCCCTGTCTCTCCAAGTCTCCTCTGTGCCTGAAGTCAATTTTTTTCTGGGTAAAACCAAAGTCTTTCATTACAGGAGAAGCCACTCCCGAGGAGAGGGTAAAGCTTAGTTTGTAACTAACTTATGCCTAATTCAAAATTACTACAGGAACCTTCTTAGCCACAAGCTTCGAGGCAGACAACAGACCATCCCCACTCCAGTTCACACACCTGCGACTTCAGCAGAATCAAAGTGATGCCAGGGAGGAACTTGGACCATGAGTTTATAAAACTATTCTTTTACACAGTTGATTCCAGAAGCTTCACCAGCTGGTATGGGGACAGTGTGATGTAAAACCTGATGATCCCATCCAACTGTAGTGAGCAAGGCATCATCTGAAGGAGACCAGGACAAGCCTTTTACAAAGTCTCGATGCGAACGGTTTCTGAACCTGGAAAACACCAACACTCCATCAGCACTGAGAGTATGGGGGCTTGTGCAATCCCTAACTGCTGGTTTGTTAGGATAATGCTCCTCTACTTAGGAATATTTTCAACTCCAGGTTGCCCAGAGCAGCTGTGGCTGCCCCACCCTTAGAAGTGTCCAAGGCCAGGTTGGACAGGGCTTGGAGCAGCCTGGGATAGTGGAAGGTGTCCCTGCCCATGGCAGGGGGTGGAATGAATGATCTTTAAGGTCGCTTCCACCCTAAACCAGTCTGGGTTTCTGTGTATTAGTAATTAACTCAAGAAGACAACAGCAGTGAGTACATTCTGTCTGTACTTACACCTCTGAGAGGTCTGAGTCAAGAACAGCAACTGAACAGTCTTCACTGATTGAAGCCAGTAAGGGTGAACTAGAGAGAGATGAGAGCACAGTTAGAACAATCAAATACAAGAATTTTTAGGGATAAATTTGTGAAAAGCAGGAGTCTTAGTGATCCTGACCCAGGTACAGCGAATTAACTCACAGAAAATTTTACAAAAATGTTTTCATCAGCATTTGGCAGGCTGCCAGCACACTGAGCAGGAATATTCTATTAGAGTCTGAAAGCAAATGATCCTTCTTTAATCAGAGGTGATTGTAATTAGAAAAATCCCCACAGTGTGTGGGTCTGCAATTCTGGAACTGCAGAATTCTTGTCATGGACATTCACACAGTCAGAAGCAAGACGACGTTTGGTTTACTCTGTTCTTTGCTACAATCTCCTTGATAAGATGACCAAAACCAGCACTTTCATAGGTTTTACTCAAAAATAACTAAGGCTGTTAAGGGGATGCAGTCCTACATTCTGTGCCAGTATCACTCAGTACCTGTGTGCAGAGAAAGCAAAGCCCGTGATGCCTCGGGTGTGCACGGTGGCGCTGAGGGCAGAGTCAGGATTCTTTGTGTCCACCAGTGCAACTGTTCCACTTTCATCACCTGGGAGAGAGGGGGAATGAAGTTACCAGCAAAAACTGTCCTGTGGAAATAATGACCTTGAATTGCCTTGTGAGAGTCAAGATTCTTACCCAAGACAAAGATGTCACTTTTCTGTGGATGCCACATGACTGAGGTAGGGAGGTAATTACAGGCACTGCAAACTGCCAGGGAAGAAACCGGGGTGAGTGTGGGAGGAGGCAGTACAAAGATATTCCTGCTCTAGCTCATTTAGCACTGCTACTGCATCAAGACAAGTGTTTTAAGCTTATTGTCTGTGATAGTGTTAGACCTCCTTAGGTTTCAACAGGCACATCACTGGATGTGGAGTTAGACTTAGAAATCAGACATAAAATAATTTATTTCTTCCAACACAAACTCATGCAGAAGCAGTGACTGCACACAGAGACATACCAATTCGGGTAGCTGGTTTGGGGCATCTGGTGTCCCAGAGTAAAGTTCTGTTGTCCTATAAATCCAAAAGGAATGAGAATAATTTTACAATTTCTTTGTGGCATAAATTCAGATTCACTGCTGACTCACAGGCAAAATGACCCTGCCTCTTCCTCTGGGTTAAAATGGTGCTGTCATTAAGTGCAGCCTTCAGTCATCCCCAGGACAGAACTAGGAGCTCCCAAAATTTGATACAAACCTGTAGGAATCAGCTTGGTAAACTGATTATAAATCAGACTGGAACACTGCAATAACACAGGTAGGCAGGTTGCAACACAAGAGGTGGTTTCTAAGTTAAACTGTAAATACCTAAAGTTAAATTTCATTTTTATGGGGTAGATTTAGACAATAGAGTGAGCTTTACCTCAGCACAGGACAGGAACACAGTGTCCTTACCAGGACAGGAAGCCACACATGTCACTGCAGCGGAGTGAGCTACCAAAAGCACAAAAGGATAAAGAGCCTCAAAGATTGGATCCAACTTTCCCACATACTCCCAAGGACCTCCAGAGGCACAGCAGTTTAACAAAGAACAGCTTATGCCCACGCGCAGGATAACTTCTGCTCAGCAGCCGCCAACTGCTTCCTACCAAAGCGATGAGCTGCCCAATCCAACCATGGCCACAAGTCCTTCTGACACCCCTGAGCTTGAGGGAGCCAGACAAGGGGCTGGGGGGAAAGGATCAAAGTGGGATATAAAGGGGCCTACAAAAAGGAGAGATAGGGGTGGGTTGGAACTCACCTCTGTAGGAGTGCAGCACCGTTTGCTCTGGGATGTCCCAGACCTTCACGCTGTGGACAAGAGCGAGCAGTGAGCTCCCAGCACAGCCCGGGCACACGCTGCCAGGCTGGGGACACTCACCAGAAATCTCTGCCCCCGCTGACAGCCTGGGTGCTGCCGGCCAGGACGGACACCGATGTCACGATGTCATCGTGCTCGTATTTACAGAACTTGTTCACGATGAGGCTCTCGTTCTCCTCCAGCTCCCAAAGCTCCACAGCACCTGGGGGATGCAGGGGGACACCCACCTCAGTGAAAGGGACACCCACCTATGAGATGGGGAGGGGGTCACGCACCTCAGAGGAGGGGAGCGGGGGTACACCCAGCTCAGCACAGGGGACGCCACCGCCACCCGCCTCGGCGGGAGAGGGGACAGACACACCCCAGCAAAGGATGGGGGAGACCCCCATTGCTTACCGGAGTCGGAGGCCACCAGGATGCCCCTGTCAGCCACCCAGCACAGGTCGGCGACCCCCGCCTCGGTCTGCACGCCGGCGGTGCAGAAGCCCTCGCTGGGGGCGCGCCGGGGCTCCGCGAACACCCACAGCGAGCCGGTCCAGCAGCGCCCGTTCAGCCCGGAGGCGCCCAGCAGCAGGGCCCCGTCTGCGGGAGAGACACGAGGGGAGGCGCGGGGAGACGCGCGGGAGCCCCCGAGGAGCGGCCGAGGGTCCCGGGCACCGCGGACACGCCGCGCCCCCCGCCCCGCTACCTGCGCGGTAGTGCGCGCGCTCCAGGTACCGCTCCATGCACGCGGGCGCGTTGGGCGGGATGTTCCACTCGGGGGCGGCCTCGGCCGCGGGCTCCCCATCCACCGAGGCCGCGGGAGCCGCGCTGTCGGGCGGGGCGGGCGGCGGGGCCGCCTGGGGCAGC
>VZTI01004623.1:1216474-1241346 GCA_013397865.1 Struthidea cinerea
GGTGGCGGGCGGGGGGTGTTGGCCGAGCTCTGCTCTGACGCGCTCTCTGCCCTCTTGTCCTCTCAGCCCCCGCCGCGCTAAGGGCGCTGCCGCCGCCCGTCGCCGTGGGGTGAGTACTGGGGGAGCCCCTCGGAAACCGGCCGGGATTCGTGCTTAAACAGCGTTATTCTGGGGTTTTGTCTCTTACTTTCCTCATTCATGCTGTAGGAGTATAAAATTGGGACGGTGGGGAGGAACTTCTGGAGGTTATCTAGTCCCACCCACTTCCTGAAAGGAGGTGTGTCCAATAAATGCCACCTTCTTCGAATCACGGGATGGTTTGGGTCGGAAGGGACCTTAAAGCTCATCCAATTCCACCGCCTGCCGTGGACAGGGACACCTTCCACTAGAGCAGGTCCGGCCTGGCCTCGGACACTGCCAGGGACGGGGCAGCCACAGCTTCTCTGGGCACCTGTTACCTACTTATTTAATTGGAAATGTGCTTGAGCCTCATCTAAGGGTGGTTTTGGGAACTATTTCTGTTTATTTTTTAATAAGAATAATAATTGAAGCATTCTCCTTGTTCACAGGGTGTTGCACACCACAAGACCACTGCACACAACGCAGCAGAGTTTGGCTCCTGTGCCACCTCTGCCTGAGAAGGGAGGAGAAGTTCGTCATGGTTTGATCCCTGAGGAGTTTTTCCAGTTTCTCTATCCTAAAACAGGAGTTACAGGTTAATATAGACTTTTACCATTTTTAGCTATGCTTAGGTGGTTTTGTCCACCGGTTCTGGCTGCTGAAAAGGTAAAATGTTAGTGAAAATGAGTATTTTGCATGTGCAGGTTGTGAAGAACAAGCCAGTCCAGGACTCCTGCCTCTAAAGTTAGATACCTAATGGTTGAAAGAATTCCATGAACTTGGTTTTATTGGAAGATTTAGTTGCCTGTTGATCCTTAAAACATTTAAACAGGGAATTCTGCATGTTTCTGAATGAGCAGAAGCAGCAAGTCCCATGTCAGGTGCAAGTTGCTTCCATTTCTGGTGAGATTCCTTGTGGCACCTTTTCCCAGGGGGAGTTGTGACTCTGCTTCTTGTCCTGGTGAAACAGAACACTTCTTCCTGATCTTGTGAGCCTTTCAACTAGCTCCCTCTTAGGTATTTGAGTTTATTGAGGCTCTTTATGCTTTATACAAAGAATGCCGCCTTATTCTTTCTGTAGGGCCCTACATGTTGGGCACCGGCCTCCTGCTTTACCTTCTTTCCAAGGAGATCTACGTCGTTAACCACGAGACAGCAGCAGCTGCCTGCATATTGACAGTCATCATTTATGGCGTCAAGAAGTTTGGGGCTGATGTCGCCGCTTTTGCTGACAAACTTAACGAGGTAACGAAGAAACTGTAATTTGACTTTGCAGTTGTTAGTAAGGAATGGTTTTGTTAAAGTACAAACGGCTTCAAAGTGGCAGAGGGCAGGGACAGATGGGATGTTGGAAAGGAATTGTTCCCTGTGAGGGTGGGGAGGCCCTGGCACAGGGTGCCCAGAGCAGCTGTGGCTGCCCCTGGATCCCTGGCAGTGCCCAAGGCCAGGCTGGACACTGGGGCTTGGAGCAGCCTGGGACAGTGGGAGGTGTCCCTGCCATGGCAGGGGTGGCACCGGATGGGCTTTAAGGTCCCTTCCAGCCCAAACCAGTCTGGGATTCCACAATTGGTTGTGAACAGTCATTCTTCTCTCTCGCCACAGCTTAACCTCAGCCCTGGCACAGGGCAGTTGACAGACATTTCTCACAGCTTAATGCAACATTTCAGGGTTAATTGTGGATTGCTTGTTTTCCTTGCACCTGACTGTGATTCTGAAGTGTGGAGTTCTTTCCTTCTTTCAGGAGAAGGTGGCCACAGTTTTAGCCATGAAGAACGAGACCATCCGGACCCTGCAGACGGCCATCGAGGAGGAGAAGAAGGAGCAGTGGAGGGTCGAAGGCCGCAGTTACCTCTTCGATGCCAAGCGGGTGAGCGGGGCAGCGCTGCTGCTCAGCCCCAGGGCAGCCTGCCCTGCTGGGGTCCTGGGGCTCCTGACGTGTTCTGCTGCTGCTTGGTGTTCCTGGCAGACATGAAGCTCTTGTTTCCTGCTCTGTGTTGCAGAACAACATTGCAATGCTGCTGGAAGCCAACTACCGGGAGCGGTTACTGATGGTGTACAACGAGGTGAAGAAGAGGCTGGACTACCAGGTGGCCATGCAGACCCTGAAGCGGCAGAAAGAGCAGGACTACATGATCCAGTGGGTGGAGAAGAACGTTGTTCAGAGCATCACACCTCAGCAGGTACTTGCTGGGTTTTACCTGCTTTACATTTTAGCCTGCACAAAGATTTGCTGTTTGGGGCTCCTGGCTCAGGAGGTGATGGGTAACCGGGGATAGTGGGAGGTGTCCGTGCCCATGGCTGGGGGTGGGACTGGATGAGCTTTGAGGTCCCTTCCAACCCAAACCTTCTGGGCTTCCATGCATCTGTGCTTTACTGGATGTGAATCTCTGACTTCATGAGCTATAATTGCATCCCTCTTAATCAGTAACTTATAGGTCTAAAAAGGTTTATCTAAAATGCACTTAAATGTCTGCTTTGCTTGTTGATATGTCCTCTGAAGGCTGTTTGCTGTCTCTTGCAGCAGAAGGAGAGCATTGCCAAGTGCATCCTGGACCTGAAGGCACTGTCCAAGAGCGCCCACGCAGCCGTGTGAGCAGTCTGAGCCCACTGACATGTCCCAATACCTACTGTTGGAAACTGTATGACTCTAAATATCATTAAACAGACAAAAACACTCCTCTGCTGTCTTTCACTAGCAACAGTCCCTGCCTGTTTGTGTTTGAAGTCACTGGATGGTCACACCAACCACTACAGCTGGTTTGTGGTGGGGGATGAATTGAAACCACAGTGTGTGAGATCCTGTTGGATTCCTTGTTTGGTCATGAGCACTTCCAGAGATACAGAACTTCACAGGGAAAAAAAACTGGTGCTAAAACTGATCCGTGTGTTAGAATTCCATGTGGTAACAACCCCAGCTACCTGCTGTCCTTGTACACGTGTTCTAAAGTCAGGATGATTTGTGCTCCCATTCGCCTGGCCCCGTGCTTGGAGGGGCTCTGAGTGAACGTCCTTGTTTTCTAGAGGAGCTGGAAACCCGCTTTCACCACAAAACCTCGTGTAGTGTTGAGAGTGTTTGGGTTCTAGGAAAAGAGTGATCGGGCAGGAAATGTGTCAAAAGCTCCTGAAAAACTTGGCCTCGGCCTACCTTGTCAGTACTCAGTTTAAAAGAGGGAAATAAATGGGTACATTTATTGAGGGGTTTTTCATTTCTTCATTTTCTTCCTATGGGGAGCTTTTGCCTGAAGGAATTTGTTACAACTCAAAAATCCCAGCAAAGCACACGCACAAATAAACTCCTCCTGTGTGTGCTGGGATGTGATTTATGTAGTCCATAAACCCAAGTGGGCAGACTGGGTGGTGCCTGCAATCCCATTTCTCAGTGGGGTTATAAAAAACACGGTTTTCTACACCTTTCAGTGCACCAGTTCACCAAAATGGTGTTCTTTGGAGGCAAGAACCTTACTTCAAGCCAACCTAAGCTGAAGCTGCCTTATTTTTTTTAGATTAACAGTTCCAGAGAATGCAGGTGTCTTTCATGGTTTCCTGTTTTTTGTCAATTTAAATAAAAAAGTGAAGTTGCTCAACTTCCACAATTGTGTAAGCTCACATCTGATTGACGTTTGAGCTTTTAACTGGTGTGACAGATTCTTCTCACAAAGCAAGTGGTTGAACTGGTGTGCTGCCGCTTGGGGAGTTTTCCAGCAGCACTTCCATGGTGGGAGGTAAGATGGAGCTGGATCATTTCTTGGTTCTTTTATTACTGCAAACACAGCACCCCGTGAGGTTTGGTGTGGGAAACTGGGAGGTTTCAGGGTTTGACTCCTCTGGAATGTGGGCAACAATGGGATACAGTAGGAAAAGCGGCAGCAGCAGAGAATGGGGTGTTTATTTTCATGTTGTTGTAATATTTTCATATTATTCACAACATGAAGTTTGCAGAGCATGTGGTGAGAAATGCCAGTGTAGGGATTTTGTAGTAGAGTATCTTGAAGAATCCCTATCTTTAAGGTTCCACCCCCCAATTTGAGAAGAAAGTTACTGTTCCTGGTTTGGTGGGAAAAGTCAGTTTAACTTAAACCTCAAGGGAGGAACTTTTCAAAGCTGCTGCTGATTATGAAAACGTTCATATGGTTTTAGCTGCTGCAAAAATAATCATGTAGGTGCTTCTTAGTTATTAAATATCCTCCATTCCTTGGGTGGAGAAGGTGCCATGCCCACCAAGGAGCAGTGAACTCGTGTGTGCAGGAACAAGACACTGGGAAGGGGTTGATGCTGACGAACTGCCAGGTTTGAGTGGCTTTGTGCCACTTCCATAAAATTTCCAAGAAATGGATAAAGACTAAATCAAGTCTCTTGAGTTTGAAGAGGGTGACAGGTTTGTTTTGCTCATGTGCATTTGTATATAAATATAACTCTTCTCCCTTTCTTTCAGCTTCTCTTCCTGTCAGTTAATGCTCTGAGAGAATGGGAGACTTTTCCTCCAAACCAGCTCCAGGTATTTTATTTTGTAAGGAATTTCCTTAGCTGCAACGTTCCTGACTGAGGTGATGTCCTGAGCCAGGGGCTGCTGTGGGGGAGGCGCAGCAGCCGGGGGTGTTTGGGGAAGAACTGCATGGCTGCCAGAGGCTGCCCGGCACAGTCATCGTCTGAACAGCTGAATTTTCCTGTCTGGTGATTCTGCTTTCAGGCAGACCTGTAGAGACACGGGCCTCCATGTGGTTCCAGTTGCTTGCAGTACTACTGGAGGAAGTTGCACATTTTAAAACAAGTTTGTGATTTTTTTTTTTCTATTGCAGTTGCACCAGAACCCATTTCCACTACTACCCCTGTCCCTACCACCGTCCACACCACTGCCCACACCCCTGCAGATGATCTCAGAGCTGCAGAAGTCGGATGCTGGATTAATAAGTAAATGTTGCACCTTTATTTCCTGACTTCAAACCCAGAGTTTCCTGAGACTGCAGCCTCTTTCTGCAAGGGAAGGGTTATATATATCACATATTTAACGTCGTGGGGGTTTAAAATTTGGTTAGAATTTCCTAGTCTGTGCACTGGATGGGTGGATTCCTAGAGATGCTCAATGCCGATACACACCTGTTGATCTCATGGGGCTTGGGATAAACATGTTACACTCCATAAAGTTTGGTGAATTTGAGCACTACTGATGCTTCAACCCCTCTGTCATAACAGGGAATTCTGACAGGATTTTCTGTGTATCAACAGCCATGAAATACTGTTCATGTCACTGGCCTTCATCTCTGGCATCCTCCTGACTGTCCTGGTTTTTGCAGTCGTCTCCCTCTTCAGGAAAAGTAAGTGGCACAGTTGAGGGCATAACAGCAGAGTGATGGTGACTGCAGAAGGTACTTAAAAAGTGGTACAAATAATGTCTGCCTTGAATAACTCTGTATCGATTAACAGCTCGTCCCTGGCAGTAACTCCTAGTGAATCATCCCCGGGGGTTGTCTTCAGGAATTAACTTTGCCACTGATGAGCTGTGGAGGTTTTTGTTGGTTGCGAGCTTTTCTCATCCTAATCCTGGCCGCACTGAATTCCTCAGTCCCTTTCACCCTGGCCACTTCCAACAGGCGTGCAGGGACTGGGCAGCCCAAACTGCCACTTTGCTGTGCAGGTCCGTGACTGAGTTTGCACATCACCTGTCTGCCACCCCCTCTCCAGCCTCCCTTGCATTGCTGTCTCCAAACACAGTGCAAACAGCTGAGACTGGGATCCCTTTCCTTCCTAGTTTATAAGAGATCCCACCGCAATTTACAAGAGGAAATTTTCTCCCAGATGGCAGCCGAGGACTGTGCTAGGAGCACCCAGGTAAATGTCACAACTGTTATTTCTAACACTTTATGCAGATATTTCACATTATGGACAGTGGGGTAAATATTCATTTGGGGTGGGAGGGAGAAAAGTCGCCTTTGAGACTCAATGGTTACTCAGCAGTTCTTTTGAGAAGGAACTTCAGGGGTTCTGGGGCTTAACTAAACCACAGACTAGGCAGCGTACGAGAAATCTTTTTAAAGAGGAAGCATTTCTGCACTTTTCCTCTGTGATATTAATTCTTTGCAAGTCTCCTAAAGGAGACTTGACCCAGAACCCTGAGCCAGACTGGCCAGTGGGATGAACCAGCATTTACCAATTTCCGCCATGCAGGGACGGGCTGTTTGTGGTGTGTGGTGTTGAGGACAAGTTAAAAGTGGGGAATTCCTGCCGACCTGCAGTGCTTGTGCACTGTATAATGTCTGTGGCTTCTCTCACATCCCCAGAATGAGGTGACCTACAGCACTCTGGTCTTCCAGCGGGGCCGGACACCACTGGCTGTGTGATGAGGAAGTTCCGAGTGAAATAAAAATGCTCCCACTTTCTGGACATCAAAAACCACCAGGATGTTACACCAAGGCCTGTTCTGGGAATGCCCCCATGCCCTCTGTAACACAGCTCCTTTTGTAGTTATGACAGGAAATTGTCTCCTGTTCCCAACTGGCTGCCAACGGCTGTGGGCAATTTGAGGTTTTCTATACAGGATTTCCTCATCTGTAGAAATCTTCCTGCCCTTGTGAAGTTTCTGTTTGTGAGAACTACCAGAGAGAATTGAGAAATGAAAATGTTTCTCTGCATCTATCCACGTCTGTGCCCTCGTATTTCCCTTTTCTGTCACCAACTCCAGCATTTTCCATATTTTTTTTTTATTGCCAGGTGCTCTGCTTAGTTATTTTCTGTTATTGACGTGATGATAATGAAATATTTGTATGCAAATCTCTGCTTTTTGGTTGGGTCCCATAAAAGAAATGCACAATCACAGTGTGACAGTCAAAACCTCTGGGAATGTTCATTCACGTGTTCTAAGTGTAAAAAAGTTAAAAATCGTTCCCTTTTCATGAACCGGGGCTAAGTTACCAGAGCGGCTCTGTCAGAGCAGCCCGGGAGGAGCAGGGCTGCAGGTGCCGCCTGATGGCAGCACCAAGCCGGGGATGGGACTGGCTGCAATTCTTGTGCTGCTGCTGCTGCGGTGCCTTCCCAGCCCCGGTCCCAGAGCAGGGGCTCCAGCTCTGCCAGCTGCACTGGGCTGTCCTGCCTCCTCCTCACAGCAGCTGCTGGAACCTCGGGGGACCACTGAAAAGTGTGGCCAGACGCTCTGATGCTCTGAAATTTGGGGCGTGGTGCTGCGGGTGCCACAGACTTTCACAGGGTCAGCAGAACAACTCGTGGTCTTTGTTTCGCTGTTATCTGCTCTCACCCCAGTCATGGCCGTTTCTTCAAACTCTATTAAATCAAGAAAACAGGGGGAGCGTCTCCCTCCCTCACTAGAAGGTGAGCTGTGGGCTGGGGTCCCTCGGGTGAGCAGGGTCAGCTGGCTGGGACTGCTCTGCTTCGCAGCTTGCTCTCGGTCCTCTCTGTTCTTCCTCCATATCCTTGTGCCTCATCCCCCTGGAGTTTGCCAGGCAGCCTGCCAGGAATTCGGTGCAGCGGTGCTCCCTCTTCGCTCAATTTGTCCAAAACACATCAGCAAAGGTCCCCGTGCATCATTCTAACAAATGACTTTCTGCTCTTTAGGTGGGACCTGTTTTTCTGCTGAAAGCAATCAGGTCCATCAATGATCGTAAGAGATCCTGCAGTAAGTTCCGATGTTCTTGTGCAGTGGCTTCCTTTGCCTTGTTTATTTATAGAGCTCAGCTGAACTGGGCAGGGCTTCGGCCTGTGACAAGGGTTGCATCAGATAAGAGAGGAGATGCCTGATCTCAGCTAGAGGAGCAGATGCCAACACTCTCTGTGATAAGAAACAGAAGGGTGCACTCCCTTTTCTGCTTTTTCTAGACTGCTTTTATTATTCAAAGATGGAGAAAAAAAGAGCCTGGCCTTTTAAAACCTCTTTTCAGTTTGACCCATGTTCCCTTAAAATGGGCTGTGTCAGCTGTGGTGTAACAATTACTGCAACTTCTGTGCCATCCCAGGCAGGATATTGACTGAAATTGGGCAGGTTTTTTTTGATTGTCATGGGAAGACTCAGCAGGCTGAATTAATGTAAAATCCATCTAATATTTATTATTACTCATGAAAATGTGACAACACTGGCTGAAGCAAAAGCTGACCAGACTCAAGTTTAGTCTAAATGGACAGACAAGACACATGGTGTGAGAACAGCCAGTGAGCTTGTGAGCTGCTGGATTATGAACAGCAAAGACCACATCCTCTTTTTCAATCAACTCAACCAATCCTCATGTTAAAAAAACCCAAAACCCCCAACACGAGACAAAATCTCCACCTTCTGTGTTTAGAAATTATATTACATGAAGACATATATTCCCATAAAGCTCTAGAGCAGCTTCAGAGCTACAGGTTGCTGCAGTTTCCTGAGAGGTCCTTAGCAAAGCCAGATGGTTTATCAATGGTCTGGTACCTACTGGCAGGTTCTACCTTTATTTATGACTCTGGGTCTGTTGTTTGCTCTGTAAGAGCTGGGTCTGGTTTTTTGCACAGGATATAGGTCCTTAAAATTAAAAGGTACGTGGTTTTGAACTTCTTTATCTTGCAGGCATAGACAATGGGGTTCATGGCAGAATTGGCATGGGATAAGAGGATTCCCAAGTACATCAAATACGGGGGGATCTGAGACTCAGGGTAGAAATAGGAAATGCAGTTTATAATGCACAGAGGCAACCAGGATATTGCAAACAGGAAAAGAACAAGTGCAAGAGACTTGGCTGTCTTGAACTCCTGGCCATAGAAGGCCCCAGCCCCTCTCACACCGGTCCCTTGGCTGAGCTTTGTGCGGATGATGTAGAAGATCTCGGCATACAGAGCACACATGATGAGCAGGGGCACGAGGGTCCATGCGAAGAAGCAGAAATACACCATGTAATCCATCCTCATCACGGAGATGAACCGGCACCTGAGGAAGCTGGAGCTCCTTGGGTCTGCCTTGTTCCAGCCAAACATGGGGATGAGCCCTCCCAGCAGGGACAGAGACCAGCACAGCCCCAGGGCCCACCAAACTCTCCTCTCTGTAGTGATTATTTTATATCTGTAGGGGAAGAAATCCCAGGTCATGTTAAGGAGAAGTGTTCTAAAGTAGTTAAGGGTGAACTCGCCTGTTCAGGTGCTGCAGGATCATTGTTAGAAAATGAAGCATTAACTTATTTTTGTGGGGAAACCAAATTTTATCTTGAGACAAGCCCCAACTGTTCATTTGTAACAGTTACTTTGCAGCATCAGTAAGAACTGTGCTTAAGTTCCCTTGTTTAAAATTGGATGTTTTCATCCATTTTATTTCTTCTTTCATTATGATCTTAGTTCTCCTCTTGCCAGGATATTGCTTTGCTGCAGTCCTATCTTATTTCTTGGCTTCCTTAAGTGTACCTTTAAATGGTTTATGCCATTTGTAGGACTAAAATTCATTCTTCAGCTTAACATGTCCTTTCCCATTATAAAATACGACTTCTTGGGTGCTTGAGGTTATGCTTTGCTTTTCTAGCTTGTGTACTTTTCATTTAAACGTAAACTTCAGTTAACTGTTAATAAGTTTGTTACTACTTTCATATTTTCAGCAATACTAAAAGGAACTTTATTTAAAAGGCAAGCCTCAAGAAACCCAAAGAAACCTTAATACACTCAGCATCCTGTGCAATTAACCAAAGTGCTGAAAATTCAACAGTCTGCCCCCAGACACATCCTGTGAGCAAATTCTGATCGGTGCTAATACCTGATAACAGCGAGCTGTTCATGAGCACCCCCGGAAAGGTCATCTGGAAAGGTCATCTCAGCTGGGCTTTGAGGCACAAGCATCCACTTCAAGTAATTGTTTGTTAGAAAGGGGCCAGGTTAAGGAGGACAGAGGAGGTGGGGCAGAAGCTGGGCAGAGGAGCCCGGGGCGGGGCAGCCTCACCTGGTGGGCAGCTTCACTCGCAGGTACCTGTCGATGGCGATGGCCAGCAGGGACAGGATGGAGGCGTTGGTGAACACCACCATGAGGCAGCACATGAAGAGGCAGCTGTAGGAGGGCACGGTGATGCCCAGGCTCACCACGATGGCCAGGGGCATGACCAGGAGCCCCACGGCGATGTCGGCCAGCGCCAGGGACGCGATGAAATAGAGCGTCGTGTTCTGGAACGTCGTGTTCAGCCTCACCACCCAGATCACCAGGATGTTGCCCAGAGTGGCAAACAAAGCCACCAGGCACTCGGTGCCGATGTAAATCCCATCCAGGCTGCTCAGGGCCAGGCTGCTGTTTGGCATTGTGAGCTGCTGCAGCTGCTCCCGCACCGGCTGCAGCTGCGGAAGGAAATGTGGGCATCGATGGCCACGCGTGGGATCTTCAGTGTCTGCTGCTCGCTTGTTCTAAAAACACTCCAACATCCAAACCTCTGCACTATTTCACGTCCTCAGCACCCAGGCAGCAAATCAGCTGTTGCCTCCCCCAGGTGCAGATATCTCAGCATCCAGGAAGTGTTCCCCTCTCTGGAGACCCCTCCTGAAGCTCACTGCATCCCTTCAGCAGCCTCGAGTCAGCAAAGTGCCTTGGGAAGGAAGCTATCTTCAAGGGAAAGAATGGAAAAGCTTCCGCAGTCCTTCTTACCAGCAACTTACAAAGAAATAGTTTTACAGGTTCCTCTTTCAAGCCGTTTTGGAAGTGAAAAAATGTCAACAGCAGTTGGCTGCAAAGCTGCCGCTTATCACTCCAGTTAATCTGTCCACAGTCACTATCACAACTGAGGCAGCTCTGGACTGTTGAAGGGAGCTGCGTTAAAAACGAAAGGCTCATGAGTGAGGGTAAGGTCAGGGAGAGGTCACTCTGCCGTTACCGACGTGGCAAAGCAGACTTGATTTGGGGAAAAATTAATTCCCAATCAAATCAGAGTAGGATAACGAGAAAGAAAACCAAGTTGTAAAGGCAGAGGGCGGGTGCTGGAGCAGAGGCTCCGCCCTGCGAGAACGCCCTGACCCGGCGGGACGGGGCAGCTGGAGCCGGAGCCGGAGGACGGAGCAGCCCCTGTGCAAGGGGGGTTTGCAGCAGCGCTCAGGTTTAACAGCTCTGGCTCTGCCCATCCCTTTTCCTCCGAAGGCAGGTGCTTTCCCGCGGGGACGCTGTGTCCGAGGGCAATGCCACCGAGCCCAGCTGGGGCCAAATCGGGGGGGTTCCACCCAGTACCCCCTGTTCCCACCAGGTTCCTGCCGGGGCAGGCACAAGGTGCTCTGATACTCCTCAGGTGCTTCGTCACCAGGCAGCATCTGTTTCCTGTCCGAAATATGACAGAGCCAGGGTGCTGGGCTGCTGTGACTCCTCTGTCACCAAAGGAGGATGAGCCTGTGCCCTTCTGCTGTCCCTGCCCCGCATGAGCACGGCTTTCCCTCAGCCCTGGGGTGCTGTGGGTGCTGCATCCCTTCCTCGGGCCCTGCATCCTCCTTCCGGGGGCACTCGGCCCTTCTCCCACTGCTCTCCTTCAGCCCCAGGCTCAGGAAACACAGGGCTGGAGGTTTTTACAGCTTGCGAAGTGATTAAACACTCCATGCAGAGCAGCCAAATGGGGCCGAGCGTGGGCTCAGGGAGCAGTGTGGTGTGACCCAGCCCGAGGTGCAGCTCAGGAAGAGATATCCCACAACGTTGTGGGTGGCCAGACCTGTGAGCGAGCTGCAGCAGGGCTGTGAGGCAGCACCTGAAGGCTTTGGTGCAGATTAGGATTCCAAGGCATACTTTTAGACGCCGTTATTGAGCTGAGGCGGCGGAGCCTGTGGAGAGGCGGCTCCAGGAGCAGCCCGGGCCGGGCAGGTTGGGATCGGAGCTGGGTGAGTCCCGGGGATGTCACAGTCAGATGGGGTTAAAGGGCTTTCGGATCCCGGTCCCCGAGCACTTGATGGTTTTGCCATTTAAAGGCTGTACTCGGCTTGCTCGTTTCTTGGATGGCTCCAGCGAAAGGCTTCCAGCTATTCCCCAAGGATCCTCCTACATCCTGGTGAGATAAGGATCAGGAAGGGAAGGTCTCTGCAATCTCAGCTGCGGCTTTGAGCACAGATTCCCTTTTCACTTTGGGAGTGGAGGGGAGGAGAACAAATTTGCTATAAGAAAATTATTTCTAAGTGACACACAGAAAAAAGAGATATCCCACAACGTTGATCTTATCGTGTTTGTCAACAGCAGCCACGGCCGCCTTTGTCCTGGGGGGGCTGCAGAACACCTGCAGGGAGGACAGAGCAGCCTCCTCGAAGGCGAACTCCCCGTAACGCCCTGCCTGGCACCCCAGTCGGGGCTCGGGGGCCGGCTGTCCCCGAGCCTGCCTCACACAGTGCCAGGATGTCCCAGCCACAGCCACCCTCTTTGCTTTGGGACATCAATGTCCCCTCTTTCCTTACATCCCAGCAGCTTCTGCTCCTGTGCCAGGAAGTGTGGAGGAATTTTTTTCTGGATTTCAAAATTTAATGTTTACTTTATAGGAAAAACCCCCAAGTAACTGATAAACCAAGCGGTGGCAAGTGGCGAGTTCTGTCCTGGCTCTTTCCCGCCTGAGAAGGAAGTGAAAGCAAGGCAGAGAGAGGATGTGAATGTGGAGCAGAATCACATCTGGTGTGACAGACAGGGATTGTGGTCTGGTGAATAACGAGCCACAATGAGAGGCTGGAGCCTGGCGTGGGAGACAGTGTCCTGTCACTGTGCCTCAGTTTCCCCATCCATGGTGAAAGGAGGGTTAATCTGGTCTACACAGAGCTGGGAAGGGCTGGACAGGAGCAGAACCCTTTTGGTTTCCCTCTGAAACTCCCGATTCGGGATTTTTTCACCCACCCCTCCATACGGGGGCACAGTGATGTTGGAAAACCACTGCTGGGATTTCTTACAGATGCAAAAACCTGAAGAAACCCCTGGCACACACACAGCTGTGCTGAAAGACAAAGTTCACTGTCCTTAGAATGCAGGGTTGGTTCCAAAGATGATTTCAACTGCTGTCAAGAGCAAATTGTCAGAGAAGAATCAGATCTGGAAAGCTGCTCTTCCCTTCCACATCCCATTCCCTGAGCCTGGACTGTGCTGGGGCTCGGATTCTCCTGGTGGCTCACCAGGGTGTTTGGAACAGCCAGGAAAGGTGCCAGGGCCTCTTGGCTGCTGTCTGCCCTCCAGGGCAGCACTGGGCAGAGCCTCAGCCTTGGCTGGTGCTGGATGTCACTGAAAGCAGGGCAGGAAAGCAGGGAGAGTGTGGAACCCCAGGCTGGGTCACCCTGGGGGCCGGAGCTGCAGATGGTGCTGGGACATGTGCTGGTGTCCAGCAGTGGACAGAGCCCTCGGACCCTTGACCCTCAGCACCTCTGCTCCCACCCTGCAGCACCAGCACGTGCAGCCCGTGGCACTGGGACCCACGGCATGTATGACCCACGGCACTGGGACCCATGGCACGTGTGGCCCACAACACTGGAACCCCACGGCACTGGGACCCACGGCACTGGGGCCCCAACCCTCCGGGACAGCCTCAGCCGGGGTCTCACACTGCAGAGATCGGGGTGGCAATAAACGCTGTTAACCCGTTAACCACGGATAACCCGCACCGCCGGCAGTCCTGGGTGCCATCCCTGCCCGCCATCCCTGCGGGCACAGCCAGACTTCCACGCTGCCCGAGGTGCTGCTGCAGGACGGGCACCTGCGCTCAGGACACAGCAGCAGCCCGTGCAGTCCTCACGCTCCCGGTGTGGTTTTGCCCCGCTGGATTCTGTGGCTTTGGATTGCAAACCTGCCGAAAGCCGGGAGTGAGCCGTGTGTTCGCTGCTCCTGCTGAGCTGGTCGGGGAGCGCAGGGCCCGCCTGGGAGGAGCTGGGGCTGTCGAACCAGTATGGCCCAGTGGCTTTGCCGGGCAGGCGGGTGGGAGGCAGCAGCCGGCGCTTTGCAACTGCTCCCGCTTGCCACCCCTGGAATTCCAGGTACAAACAGGGCAGGAGCGCAAGGACAGGGGCTTGGACAAATTCTATTTTTGTGTGTTTTTAAAATTAATTGCATTATAACTGGAGTTTTTTAGAGTTTTCTTTGGGAATGGGTGCAGCTGCAGCCCGGGCAGAGCAGCCGGCACAGGACCCCGTTCGATGCCAGCTCCACTCCTGCACACGGGAATGATCCCTGCCTGCCCGTGGGAGCAGCCATTCCCTGGTTATCCAGTTCTTCCTGCCCCAGACTGTTCCTGTCTCGCAGCACCCGGGGCTGGGAATGAACGGTGCCACACCAGGTGTTCTCTGCTGACTTGGGAAATTCAGCTTTTTGGAATATTTAATTCCCAGAGCTGCTTTCCCAGCTTGTTGCAGAGCGATGTAGAGACGTCACCCAGCAGTCTGGAGAGCCACCTCCTGCGTGTGAGGAGAGGAAATCACCTCAGTCTGTGTTTCACAGCCTCTCTGCCTGGCCCTGGAAGGTGACAGCAGAGCCGGGATCCCACTGGAGACTCCTCTGCACAGCACAGACCTTTCCATCCTCGCTCTTCATTAGAGACTGTTTTAAAATTCCATGAAAATGGCATACAATAAATCCTGGGGAGATGAAAGGGAGGTTTGAGCTGGCAGGAGGTTCTTTAGAGAGGCTCTATTTACACAAATTGTCTGGCTGACAGGAGAGAAACTGTTTTGACATTTTATAAACTCTTCCACTGATAATTTTGCATCTCAGTACAGCGAGGCTGGGGGAGGCAGGACGGGGTGAAACAACAAAGCCAAGGCCCTGAGCTCTCTTCCCAGCTCTTATTTTTGAACACTAGCAAATTATTTAACTGCAAAGCACTGCAAAGTGGCCTTCCTCTGAAAAGAAAGGGAGGAAGGTGCCATTGTCTCACAGATGAGCATCCACAGGAGGGGACAAGGCACCTGGCACAGGCAGCACCCACTGCCACTGCCCTGCCCGTCCCCAGGGCTTGAGGACGCGGGGTCCCATTTAGCAGCTTCTCCAAATCAGTCTGTCTCCAAACTGCCCAAGTGGACACTGCCAGAAATGTATGGCTCTATGAACTGCAATAAATGTATGTGCTTGATACGGGATCACTGAATTACTCTGAATTTTGAATGTTCAGAGGCATCTCAGGCTACAAATGTCCCAGGTTAAAGGAATATTACCAGGGTATTTCCTAAGATTCCTAAGAACATTTCCTAAGATTTTGGGTTATCCTGTGCAGGAGTTGGATTGATGATCCTTGTGGGTCCCTCCCAGCTCAGGATAGTCTATGATTCTATGAATATCTTGCTGTAATTTATTTATGAAACATGACTCACTCTCTGACTGGCATTCGTGGACTAATTCATCATTGTCAGCATGACTGGGGGGTGGATCTTATATTTCCTCTGGATATCTTTTAAGTGCTTTTTTCCTGCCTTTATTTCCCTAAGCAAACCAAGATCTTATTTATAGTACGGCCATTTCTGTCTGGGTAAGCCCAGAGTGGCCCCAATGGCTTAACAGGATTTATTTACTCCAGCTTTACACGGGTGTAATGAACAGAGGGATTTGGTCCTGTGGCTGCACTAATCCTCTCGGAGGTGGAAGCAGAGGCTTTCCCCTGAGGAACAGTAATTCCAAATGAACAAATTAAACCCCACAGGCCCTTTTGGAGGGGGAAGGAGCTGATGGCTCCAAACCAGAGAGGTGAGAGGTCCCAATCCCCACACGGATTCCCCACAGGCTTCCACAGCTGGTTGGTCCCTCTGGCTTGGGCTCTGCAGGGAAGTTCAGTGATACCAGATGTTGATGGGCCTTGGAGCAGAGAAGGAAGGAGGGAGGCTCAGTTCCCACCTCACACCGGGACCCAGAGCCAAGGGCAGTCACACACAAAGGTGCTGGCGAGGAAGGAAAGCCTTTGGGGCTTTCTTTGATCAAAGATGGACTGAAAACAAACCATTTTCCAGGGAAGTGGTCCTGAGAGGTGCCTGGAGTCTCCCCAGGAGCTCGGCTCCACCAACAGGAAGATGAGCTGGAGGCAGCCGGGCTCTGGGGGCCGGCACGGCCCAGGTTTGCCAGGGAAGCTCTTTAGGAAGGAAGCATTGTTTATACCTTTTTTATTTTTAATGTATGTATATTTGGATCCAAACTTTTCCATGATGGATGGCAGAAATCAAGGCCTCTTTTGTTCTACAATTAACTCAGAGATGTTTTCTGGTTCCTTAGCAAAAAAAGGAATTTATTTTTCCTTACAACAAAACACACACACAGCTCTTATTGCTGTAGAAAACTGTGTTGTTAATGACACTTATTGCCAGGATTGCTGCCCTGATCTGGGGGAAATAAAGTGTTCTTAAATACTTGCTCTAAGTTTTGGAGCCTCACAGTGATGTATCTGGAGCTTGCCCCTAAGATTTGTCTGGAGGAATCACGCTCTGCAGTGGAAGGGAATTTAAACCGAGCGTGTTCCCAGGTAAACAATAACACCACAACCTGTTGCTGGTGTGAGGGGAGATTTGGCACCTCGCTTGTGCAGCCCCTCCGAGCCCCAGCGGAGCTGCGAGGCGCTGGGACGGCTGCACCTCCGGGCTGGCGCAGCCTCGGCAGCTCTGGCCGAAGAAGCAGCCTGGGAAACGCACGTCTGGAAGGACGGGGAGATAAAGTGTTATTGTTTCCATCTCCTCAGCTCCTCGTCACTTCCACTCCCATCCAAACACGTGGGGGATGAAGCTGCTGAGTTGGGCTTTGCTCATTTGGCAGAGGGGAAATGAAAACTGTGCTCGCTCAAGGTTTCCATGAGGGGCTGGAGCAGGGAGAGCCCGGGACCAGGGCAGCAGCAGCGGGATCTGTGTGGGCAGGGCATGGGAAGGGCAGGGAAGGGAAGCCTGCCCGGCGGAAGGCTCCTGGTGAAGGAGCGAGAGTGACCAATCCCCAGGAGCGCCTCTGGAGTCAGAGCGGAGGCAGCAGCGCGTCTGGAAAATCCCAGTCGGAGCCACGGGAGGAGGGCGAGCAGCTCCGTGGCTCTCGGCCGAGAGGCTCCGGGCACCGGGGCAGCGTGGAGGGGCTGCAGCCCGAGCTGAGCTGCCCCTCAGCCCCTGCCCAGGGCTGCAGGGCACGGAGCAGAGTGTGAGAGCCCAGAGCTGCTGCCGGGGCTGGGGACGTGCCCCAGCAGCAGCGCACGGCGGTGGCAGGAGCCATCAGGGAGAACCCGTCAGTCTGGAATGCAGCTCCTCACCACAACACACGGCCCAGGCACTGAAACAAGCGATTAAATGCTCTGATACCTCTGCGGTTTCTGTAACTCTGGAAAGACAAGTGGAGATTTCTGTCATTAAGGTAACCTTAAGAACCGGCCCCCATCAGCCCAGGAGCTCAGCTCCCATCCTGGTTTATCAAACGGGACAGCAGATCCTGGGACACTTTTTGTCTGCTTAGAGTAACAGTGAGATCTGGCAGATAAATACCCTCATCCCTGGCATGTTTGTTCCTTGGGAAAACAGCCCTGGGAGCTTCATCCCAGCCCTCCCGCCAAGCAGGTGCAACGCTGGGGACTCGCTCCTCGCGGGCTCTGCCTGATGGAGCAGGGCTCAGTCCGACATCCACCCATGTTTTAGTGGGAAGCCACGGCTGTAGGTGACTCCAAACCTGGCAGTTTGTCCCCACCCTGCTCAGGTCACTGCTGGGCTGAGTGCTGTGGTGTCAGGGGTTCAGCTTTTTTCCCAATCCCTTCCATAAGTGCTGAGACAACTTCAGTCCATGAGCCATAATCTTCCCTGTCCGGGCCGGCTGCTCCCGGCAAACCCATCTGGTGGATTTCTCACAT
Source organism: Struthidea cinerea (assembly GCA_013397865.1). NCBI lineage: Eukaryota > Metazoa > Chordata > Aves > Passeriformes > Corcoracidae > Struthidea > Struthidea cinerea. The sequence continues at coordinate 1,234,315 of VZTI01004623.1, forward strand.
CAGATGCCACTGTTTTATCTTTGCTCCCTTCCATTGCTAAACACAGGCTGGGAGATGAGCTATTTTCAACTGCATCTGCTGTTATTTATGCAAACACTTTCTTTTCAAAGGGCAACAGAGGGAAGCGTCGGAAGCCAAAGCACACCCAAACGTTTCGAGGATGTCCCTGGGAATTTCCGCTGGGCTGCAGCCGCGCACGCTGCTGGTCAGGCACAGACAGCACGGCTCAGCTTGCGGGGGCTTCCACCTCCCACAATCTTCAGGTGCAGAAAGGAGATCCGTGTGTGATCCGTGTGCGCTGCCGAGGGGTCCCAGGGTGACCTGCCCGGCCCTGGCGAGGCAGCAGCACCACTGACCCCTGCCCCGAGGGAAAACCTCGGCAGGGTGGGAGAGACCCAGGACACTCAGGCCTTTCTCAGGCAGTTTCCAGTCAAAGTTTCTGAGTCATAGCAGGAGTGGAAGTGACTCATGATCTGCTAAGGAGGCAACAGCTGACTGCAGAGCTGGATTCGGGGGTGGTTGGATGGTGGCTGTGACACTCAGCTGCTGCCCAAAAGGACCAAGGGTGACTGTACCGGGAGGGGAAGCTCAGCACCGTCTGTGAGGAGACACAGGTGCCTCGTGCTCCCTCCCATCCAGCATTCGCGTTACTGTTAACAGCCTTCCCAAAGGAAAATACCTGCTCTTCCCGGGAAAGAGGCCCAAAGCCAGGATTATTCGCTTGTGTTCAGGAAGCAATCAGAACACAAAGAGTGCTGTCAAGAGTCTAAGTGTTACTGTAATCATAATTATAGCGCAGCAGCTATTAAAGGGAGCTGAGGAACAGTCTCTCCTGACACGGCTGGTTTAAGACAAGCTCCCGCTCACCCCCGAAAGCAGGAGGAATGAAGGTGCTGGAGGGTCTCCAAGGCTGTGGGATGATTAAGTCCACTTAGGACAGCAGAGCAGCACTAACTGGAAACACACATCTCTTCTCCAGGTACAGGTGAGATCATTACTTCCTCCCCGATGTCTTTATAAACCCTGTCCTGCAGCCCTGTGCTGCTGGCCTGGGGCTGGGCTGGGCTGAGGGCACGAGGAGTGTCTGATCCCTGAATACTGGCACTGACCCTGAATGGAACCAGTTATCAACTGGGAGAGGGCAGGGACAGGTAATGAAGAAATTCCACGGATCTTACAGGGCTTCCAGAAGCTGACAGACAAATAACCTGGATTGTTACTTTTACCTGCTAACCAAAAATTACCCCTTGGCTACAACACAGTCATTGTGTGACTATGTTTAAAGAAAACAAGTGTTTAAACCCCATGAAAGGAAACACGGGAGTGAGTACTTATTGAATTCTCTCATTTCAATATATATGACATTTAATTTCAAGGCAACGTTTGTCTCATTGTGTGGCTACCACCAAACCTCCACAGTCAAAGGTTGTCTCTGACTTCCTCTGGTAGTTACTTTTATTTTGTTTTTTTCTTTCCTTTTCCCCCACTTCCCCATACTGTGCTGCCTGGATTTTACAAAATAGAAGTAGGAAAATGGCAGCTGCATGTGCCCTAGAAGTGGGTGAGAGCAGCTGGCAGTGGAGGACGAGGTTTGGTACCCAGAGACACTCGGAGGCACCGCCCGGCCACGGGGCGAGCGGCTGCCGGGCTCCACGGGGCTGCGCAGGAAGAAGTTGGGTAACAGCAGAAAATGTGTGCTTGCAGCTGCCTTTGAGCAGTGAGCAGTTTGTCAGCTGAAAGAGTAACACTTGTTATTGCTCCTGTTGAGCTCTGCTGTCCCAGTTTTTCCTGCTTGAGACTGGGCCTCTCCTGGCTGTGGCTGTGCAGGGCTCAGGGAGTTCAGTCCCCTCTCTTTTGGCTTTTTCTTGTGCAAATCCAGCATCTTTGCCCAAGCCACATTGCAAACTGTGGATGGGGTTAGTGAGGGCAGAATCAGGCCCTGGGCTGTGTTACGGGGGTCTCTGTGGAGGTGCCACCCATCCCTACTGGGGGATTTGTGAAGTATCTGACAAATGATCTCAATATGAGAAGCTGCTGGGTCAGCTCCCACCCTAAGCTGGGACCATCTCCCATCGTGTGTCCCAGCTTCTGAAAGACAAATTCACCTCTCCCATCCAGAGACAGCCCCAGCAAACTGCTGGGAGCAGCTCTGTGCCACAGCCAGGCCGGCTGTGCAGGGGGGAGATGCACAGACAACAGATTGCTGGGGACACTCATTCACATGGAGCTCCAGCACCTGTGACTAAAGCCAGGAGAGGTGCCCAGGCTGCTGGCTCTGCTCCTGTTTAGCTCTCCGAGGGTCCTTTCCTTCACAGGCTCCTCTGGTAGGAAATTCCAGGCTGCCTTATCCAGCTTTGGACAAGGAAATTCTTGCTTGTAGAAAGCAAAGAGTAAGAGCAGCGCACTGTGCTGCTATTAGACTACACCATGGGAATCCCTGTGTATGATAATTGGCAGTTCCCTGCCGTAGCTGAGCACGCGAAGTGGGATTTGTGCTTCCTCCCCCAGTGAGTTTCACAGCCTTTGATGGTATTTATAAAACCCTTGAACCAGAAACCCCTATCAGTCTCTGCCTTTCCCCTGACTCTGCAGAACTGCAGACACCAGACTGACTCCAGGCTTTTCTGGCACCCTTGCAAGGTAGGGAAATGTTTGGGAAGCTGCATAAGAAGCCTCCAGCCCATGTCCCTTTCAGAGTGACAGTCACAAAGGAGGAAAGGCCAGGCTTGCTGGTGTTTTTGGTAGAGGAAGCCTTGTTCTTGCCTCCTCACCCTTTCTGCAGTCCTGTGCTCACAAGTGGGACATCCTTAGGGCTCAAACTCGGAAAATACCTCCATGTTCGCGCTGGGATCCAGCCATTCCTGTGATTTCAAGCAACTTTAAGGACACTGGATGAGCTGGGGGAGGAGTATGGCCCCAGCACTGCTGCCTCAGGGCTGTAGTGCACGGAAAAGCCAGTCCAGGCTTTCCCTCTGGAAACCTGCTAGAGCTTCGGCAGAGCACTGCCTTGGGATCAGCCATCCCTCCCCAGGCTGCACAGCTCCCAGCTCATCTGCCTAATTACCTGGTGGCTTCACCCAGCCAGACAGTGGGCATGGAAAAAACCAGGTCTGCAGTGGGAGCAGGGATGGGGTGTTCGGGCAATCTGGTCCCGTCTGCTCTGGGAACAGGCTCAGGGCTTTGGAGCTCACCTGCCCCTACAGAACCTGGGATGCTGGGCTGTGTTAAACGATCCCTTATGGTCGGATCCCTGGCAAGGACAGCGTGGGAGGTGAGGTGTGAGCTCGGTGACCCTCAGCCAGGGCAGCTGCTGGCGGCCATGTGGGTGCTCACTGTTAATTACATCATTAAGTCATTATTCATAATGATACACTGCAATCTCATCTGTAAAGAAAATATTATGCTTGCACTTCAAAGGCTTGTGTTGAGGTCTTTGGAATGAGCATTTTTTCTTGATTCTTCCATGACTAGAATTTAAAGAATGATTATTGTAAGTTTAGAGAGCACCAGTTCCTTTCTTGTGCAGTTTAAGTTCAGACACTCAGGACTGGACCATGATGCAGTCAGCACCTTTACTCCTGACAGCCAGAGCAATAGAGTAAGGTGTTATTAGCCTGCACGGTGTCAAACCCACTTTCATTTACTCTCCAGCCCTCTGATTCAATCAGCCAGGAATCCACGGTCATTATGCAATCACAAATTGTTTCTGAATTTCATTAAATCAGCAAATGGGCCTCAGCTATGTATTTGCATCAGCTGAACTTGTGATAATTTATCCAATTGGGCAATTATTATTTTGGAATAAAAGAAGTCCTGAGAGATTCTGCTTCATATTAATTTGCCTGTGGAAGACTCAGTGCAACTTCTGCAACTCAGCTGCAAAACCAGGTGTAAAATTGCAATCCTGTTGCAGGTTCTGGGATAAATAAGTGTTTTCCTTTCAGTCTTTTACTGCTGCCATATAGTAGGAAAAGGGGAGTGAAATCTTGGTATAATTTAATATGAATGGGTTTAGATTGCAGAGTTTGGGAAAAAAGTTATTGGGGCAACCCCTGTTTTGTGTAAATAGATGGGCTGTGATAAATTACACTTTTTTAAAAATAAAACTGCAGTGTGAAGGGTCACTGGATTTCTTGGGCTGTGTCCAGGACATTACAGGCTGTGTCCTGTATGTGACAGGATGCAGAGAATCGATTCTCTTCGCCTCGTAACCTTGTGTTGTTGCTGAGTTGGTGTGGAGTAGAAATCCCTGTTTTGGGGATGTCAGCAGGTTCCACCCCTCCAGGCAGGTGTCAGTGCTGTCAGTCACCCTGGAGATGGCCCTGAAATAATGGGATTTGTTAGAAATGGGGAAATGCGCCCAGGGAGAGACAAGGCGTGGACACGGGATTTAACACCCTGTTGACAGACTGGATTTGCTCACAAGCAATCCCCTGCTGTACCAGAGATAAGGAGCAGCAGCACAGGAGTGAAACAGCTCTGTCTGAGGGGCTGCATCTGCCTGCCTGATGGAGGGCAGAATCTGGGGCTGAGAGAAATGGAGATCCAGGTTTACTCCCTGTTGGAGTCACTAGGAAAAGTGCCTCTGATTTCAGCTGAACTTGGACCTGCTTCTCCCCTTCTGATCATTTCATAACCAGGTACACATTCATCCAGATCTAATTTCATGTACTTGCAAAGTCTGACTCAGCAATAAATGTTATCAGCTTCCACTCAAACCTGCAGAAAATGGGGAAAAAAGTCAACCTTCCCAGAGCAGACACCAAATAGGAGCTCTGTCTTGCTGAGTCAGGCCCTCAGTGTGCCTGGACCCTTATTGTTCTGAAACTTGGAAGATGGTCCACAAGCCATGAAATAGATAAGTGTGTGATTCCTTGGATACAATAAAACTCTTCAGTCAGTGCTGAGTAGGAAAAGCTGCAAATGTGTTGATATTTGGGGCAAAGTTTGTTAAAGCTTTAATTTTAAAGGAAATTTGGGGTAAAACCTTGCAGAATGCTCAAACATTTCCATGCACATTGAGCCTCTTAAAGGAATTAATCCCTGTGCAGTTTCTGCCCATAGGAATGATGTTTTTGCACAGCTTTTAAAACAGAAATTACTGGTGATATTTTGTCCCTGCCTGTTTTCCAGACACAGCCTCATGTTTTTAAACATGAGCTAGTAACTTCCTAAATTCACAGATTTCATGATAACGTTTGTACTCTGAAAAAACAAGTTGCTCAACCACGAGTGCTGAGCATCCTTCAAGGCAGATGCTTTTGCCACACCGACTGTCCCACTGTGACTGAGCCTCTCACTGCTGAGGCTGCCAAGTCCTGCAGAGACAGAAAGTGTGGAAATCCTTTGCTGACACCGCCCTGCCTCCAGCAGCTCAGATCAAACAGTGATTCACCTGCTCGCTCCCAGCACGGTGGTCCCCAGGGAAGGAGACACCTCTTAAGCCATAAAAACAGGGATTTACAGATCAGTATCAGCAGCCACAAGTTGTACCTGGAAGCAAAATTCTGCGCTGTGTATTTATTTCTGCTGCACACACAAATCTGTGAGAGGGAGAACTGAGCAGTTTCAATGAGAGAGGGTGAGTGGGGACTCTGAGCTCTGTGTGTCTCCTGGCTGCTCACTTGCTGGGGATTTTGGATAAGTCATTTAATCTTTGTTTTCTCATCTGTACAGCCAGACAAATAATATTTAGCATTTTTGTTGGAGTTCTGGATGAAAGTCAGTGGGACTGCTAAAATATTGTTGCTGTAGCCTCAGACTTCAACAAATCTGCTTGTGTCCCTGAAGTTTTGCAAGTGGTGATAGAGGAGTGTGGGGAGGACTGTGGGTGTGTTGCTGCTGCCTCTGGCACCGTCCTCTGCAGCCTCACCAGGAGCATCCCCAGAGATGGTGGCTGCAGTCCTCGTCCTGTCCCTGCTTATGCAAGGAGGTGACAGTGCTTGGAAACACGAGAGATCCCTCTGCATTTCATGGAGAGATGGCCACTGAAATCACGGAAGCCACTACAGCTCCTCCTGGGGTATTTATACATTCTTAACAAGGACAAAAAGCCCCTGAAATTTATTGACTGTTGACATCAGCTTTTCTGGAGTGTGTAGTTTAGAGCTGAATTATAGCTTAAGTCGGGGCTAACGAAGCCATCTCCCAGATCATGAGACCCTGCGCAGTGACTGTGCTGGACTTCTGACCTGATCCTCTCTGCGTGCCTGCTGTCACTCACAAACCCTCAGTGACAAAAACACCATCAGGACGTTTATGTGCCATTTCCTCTTCCTGCAGTTTGTGTTTCTTTTTGATTACAGGCGTATTTCACGTCAATGTTACAGTTCTTTATTTTTATGCTTTTCTGAAAACATAAATAAAACCCCACACACTTCTAAGTGCTGTGTTTCAAGAAAAACTTTTTAAGGGGCCAAGGTTACGTGGTGCTGATGCTGAGCCCTGTGGTGTGTCAGTGCTTGCTGACCTCGGAGCTGCTCTTGTCCTGTCCCATGCGTGACCGGTGCAGCATCATCTCCTCCATGTGGAAACGCCCTCAGCCCGGTTACCCGCTTGGTCCCTGCTGTTTGCTGACCACCCTTTCCTGGAGAAATTCCTCCCGATGTCCACCCTGAGCCTCCCCTGGCCCAGCCTGAGGCCGTTCCCTCTCCTCCTGTCCCTGTTCCCTGGGAGCAGAGCCCGACCCCCCCGGCTGCCCCCTCCTGTCAGGGAGTTGTGCAGAGCCACAAGGTCCCCCCTGAGCCTCCTTTGCTCCAGGCTGAGCCCCCCCCGGCCGCTCCTGGTGCTCCAGCCCCTTCCCCAGCTCCGTTCCCTTCCCTGGACACGTTCCAGCCCCTGCACGAGGGGCCCAGTCCTGGACACAGCACCCGCAGAGCCCCGGTCCGTGCCCGCCCCGGGGGACGGGCCCTGCTCGGTCCCGCTGGATGCACATTCCCGGCACAGAACAAACACGGCCAACAGCGCGCACCTGCCCCGGCCCTCCCGGAACTTTTGCCGGGGCCCGGCGGCCCCGTCCGTCCCCGCCCGCCC